>CM060683.1:159053195-159598195 GCA_030686995.1 Artemisia argyi
AACACTCTAGGACTAAACACATAGAAATACGTCACCATTTTCTTAGGGATAATGTACAAAAAGGAAATATATCTATAGAAAAGGTCGCATCGGAAGACAACATTGCGGATATATTCACAAAACCCCTTAAGCGTGAATTATTCAACCACTTGCGTTTAGGATTAGGAATGATGGAACAAGTTGACTAAATTATATTGAATTTATTCAAATTTATACTTGCATGAAATTTATTTTTCTTCCATTTCACCTTTTCTGAGTCTAGGAATCTATTTCGCACAAAACTAAAGATTGAGAAGATTTATTTTCTTTGCATAAACCTTTTTGTAAAACTCAATCAATTTTTTCTAAAAAAAAAAAAAAAAAAAAAAAAAAAAAAAAAAAGGTTGTTTCTTAGGATCGTTATTTCTTTTTGCTTCTAGGAGTCGAAACAATCACAACTCCACATTTGTTGCATATAGACACTCACTAGGACAAATTCACTAATAATGGTGTCATCTTGATCCATCACTAGTTTTTCACTCACTAATTGCCTTTGCCTTTAATTCTAGATAGGTGCCTTAGGAAGTTTAAGTGTGCTTGCATTTACTTACCTCCTATTGCTTATTATGTGTTGATTATTTGCTCTTGTGCCTATGTGTTTTTGAATGATATCTTATGTTAGATTAGATGCTATATTGCCTAAAGGAATTGAACTTGCTTGAATCCAAGTCCAAAAACACAACCTTTCTGCAAATTTTCTGCCAAAAACCCAATTCTGGCAATCTGGAAATCACCAGATGGGCGACCCCCTTAATTATGTAAGGCGGCCCCCTTAATTTTAAGGGGACCGCCCCCTAATTAAGGGGACCGGCCATCTGATGGTCGGGTTTACAGAATCTTTTCTGCTTTTTAGCCCATTTCAACCTACATTTCCCATTTTTCACCAACACATTTTGTCCTAATCCTCCAAACAAACTTTATCCATCCTTAAACACACAAATCTTACACTATAAATATCCCCAATCCTCAAAGCTCTCCATTCATCCCATCATGAACTCTCCAAACAAACCAAAATCAAAAGCCTCAAGGCTAGCAAGGATGACGGAAAAACCCGTTTGGCGACGAAAAAGTCCTAGAAACAAATCCATCATCACAAATGTAGTTGGAAATCATTCCTCCCCACCAACTTCTTATTTCCCAAACTTTGCATCAAACCAACAAAGGCATTCATTTGATCCACTTTACAAACCATACAACATTGGCCAAACATCTTCCTTCAAGCCAAACTACATCCCTCAACCTCCAACAACTTATAATGATCCATGCAAGTTTGATAACCCAACTCATCCATACCAAACCTATGATCCCCTCCACATTGCCACGGAAAAACAAAAGTTCCGTGATGAAATAAACCAAATCCATGATCTTAGTGATCTCCTTGCTATGCATCTTGCACAACGCAACAAAGGGCTACCTCCATCATCACCCTATGCAAATTGCCTTCCCCACTCTCTTAACTTGGATCAAGTTACAAATCACACTCACTTTTGCCCTTGTTGCATATTCCTTCAAAAACAAATCCTCTACTTGAGTGAAGATATTTCTTGGATTGAATATCTTCTCACTCGTGATCATCCAATACCACCCTTAACACGATACAACATCGTGAGATCCACCTCTTCCGCTCCATACAACACCCCATATCCACCTCAATCAAACATCTAAGCTCTATGCTTTTGTTTTCCTTCAAGCAAATAAAACAAATCAACCATGGGTTGCAAGCAAGTCCAAGTGCTATCTTAGGCAATATAGGACTATATCTTTTATTTTGTTTTATTGTAATCAATATGCTACAAGCATATTGAATGTTGTCATGTTAGTTATTTCTATCATGCTTGAATGAATCTATTTTTATTTGCATAATTGTTGTTTTTGCATATATATGTGTGTTGTTCTCTTCAAAATATTTTTGTAGCCAAGATTCCAATTGCTCGTTCCCTTTGTGCCCTCAAACGAGGGGGAGCATACATCAAGGGGGGGTTTTCTACCCGTTTAAACTTCTCTCACGAAGCTTATTCGGCCTAACCTTTTTGATTCTACAAAAAGGGGGAGAAGTGAATGTAAACTTACTAAATACTTGTCTAAATATTAATTTTTGGATTTAATAAGTTTAGGTTTTGTAATCATCAAAAAGGGGGAGATTGTTGATATAAATAATTGACTAAAAACATTATTCATATCTTCCGATATCTCTATGTTTTGATAATCACAAAACTTAAACTAATCAAATCCAAAGATCATGACGTAAACACGTATTTAGTAATAAATAATCACTTTCACCAACAAATCACTTAAGGTATGAATAAACAAAGTGTTTAGTGCTATGTATGATCAAAGGGGTATTTAATTAACTAATACAAAGTTTATTTAATTATATAATCTTATTATATATTTTTGAAAAACACTTTTGGTAATAAGGAAAAATGTTTTAATCATACTAAATATATGATTT
This sequence comes from Artemisia argyi, assembly GCA_030686995.1. Taxonomy (NCBI): domain Eukaryota; kingdom Viridiplantae; phylum Streptophyta; class Magnoliopsida; order Asterales; family Asteraceae; genus Artemisia; species Artemisia argyi. The sequence goes on from CM060683.1 coordinate 159,055,687, forward strand.
CAAATATTTAACCAAAATCAGTTAGTTTTTCACCAAATAAACTTTCCCCACTAAAAGACAAGTTTTCTGGCCGTTACAGTTGGGCGGCCCCCTTAATTATAAGGGGCGGCCCCCTTAATTTTAAGGGGACCGGCCATGCTTTAAGGGGACCGGCCACGCTCCTCTGTCAGAAACTTTTGCCTATAAATACCACCTTAAACCTGGATTTTTTCCCTACCTTTTGCACTTCAGAACTTTCTGTTCTAGATCTCCATTTCCAATCTATAAATCCTTTGATCATACATTCTTAAATCTTTGTTTCAAAGTGATCCATACATAATCCATTCAAGTGCAAGAGAAGAATACTTCTATCCCTCAAGACAAGAAGTATTACAACTAGTTGTGATCTCCACATCTAAGTTGTTTAAGCATCATCATTAATTATTATTTCATAGTGTGATTAGTTGTGAATATTTGTTAGAGAATAGTTGTGTAGATAGTAGAAGTTGATTAGTAGTGAAATAGGTTAGTTGTGAAGATTGGTGTGTAGAAGAAGGTGTGTAGAAGATTGGTGTGTAAAAGCTAGGTGTGAAGAAGATTGGTGTGTAGATAGGTGAAGAAGATTGGTGTGTAGATAGATGTGAAGAAGCTTGGCGTGTATATTGGTGTGAAGATTGGTGTGAAGATTGGTGTGTAAATTGGTGTGTAAATTGGTGTGTATATTGGTGTGTAAGGTTTTCTCCGCCATAAGGGAGCTTGTTGATATAGTGAAGAAAACTCTCGAGTTAGGTGCTCGGGGAGTGGAGTAGGGCAAGGAAGGTGCCTTGTAGCCGAACCACTATAAATCGCTTGTCTCTCGGTTTGATCTTTCCATCCTTTACTTATTTCATTACTTACATAATTATTGCTTCATAGTAGATATATACTTAGTATTGTTCATATTGTGTATAACTAGATTTCATATATCATCGAATCTATATTTTATAAATCAACGAAAACTTTTAAACAATTTGTTTTATAAAAATTAAAAAGACGTAAAACTATTCAACCCCCCCTTCTAGTTTTCCACATTAAGTCTTTGGCGTTTTCTTCACTTTTATGCTCCAAAAACGTCCGAATTGCTTTCTTTTTCAGATTTCACTCCCAAAATACCTAAAATCACAAAAGGAACGATTTAGGGCAATATTTGATAAAATAAATTCAATTTCGGGCTTAAATGACCCCCTAAAAGTGGTTTATTTTTCGCCTCATCACCAACGTATATGATGCAAGGATGAAGAATCCTAAATAATAAAGGTTAGTATAAGACAATAATTTTCCTATGCTTGACGGAAGCTCCCCTTGTTTTAGGGCGTCAATATGAACCTACAAAATAAAAGTTATTATAGTGGAAGTTTTGTCTTTAGACAAGCATGTCCTTGATTGGCTCTAAACGGTCAACCTAAATTGACCAAAGGATGGTCAACAAGGTCAAACTGCCTAGAGTCAATGCTCCGCGGAATATAGTGGTTTTCCCGGGTCGTTATGTCCCGACGAGGTGTGGATTGTATTCAAACGGCTCTGTGATCGGGTGAATTTGGACAGGAAAGGGTTTGTGAATTATTACACTAAGGAATCTACAAGGAAATAGCTTAAATAAGCTATATGAACAAGACTGTAAAAGTAGAAAAACCAGAAACGTTTAAAACCTAAAAATACGTACGTTCAATTTAAATTTACGTAGACGTACGAAATAAAATGCGAGTTTTAGAGAAATAAAATACCTACGGATATGAAAATTAAATTTTTACAATCCTAATGATAAAATAAAATTTTTAGAAAATTAAAATTAATTTTTACACTATTTAATTAATTATTATTAATTAAATACTATTTTTTAATTATTTATTAATTATTTAAATTAACCTAAATTATAACGAATTATGAAATTACATTAAAAATATGAAAAATAAATTTGGAAAAATCTAAAATATTATAAAACTAATTTTCAAACTGAAAATACATTTTTCTTACTTTTTAAATAATTACTATTAATTAAAAACTAATTATTAATTAATTTAAACTATTTTTAATTAAGAAAAATAGAAAATGAACAGTAAAAATTATAAGAAAATTCCTAAAATTCTTTTATAACATATAAAAGCTAGGAAAAATATAAAAACTAGGGTTTACTTTATAAAAACTAATTTTGCAATTTAATACTTAATTATTAATTAATTATAAATAAAACTAATATTAAATCTAATAATTATCAAATTATAATATAAAAATCTGAGAAAATTACTAAAGTTACTTTAACATAAAAGGAAATTAAGAAAAATATAAAAATGCAAGTTACTTAATAAAAATCTAAAAATGAAAATTAAAAAGATAAATAAAATTAAATAGAAACTATCACTTATTTTAAAACTTGAATTTTCGGGATTTTCTTTTACAAAACTCTTAAAATACTTAAAACATGAAACTTTTGTGGAAACAAAATTTCCAAAGCTTAAAAATAAGCCAAATACAAGCAATAAGCTTGGACAGTTGACTTATGTTGACCAAACAACAAAATAAGCTCAAATGAGCTTATGTGGGGTCCACTATGGTGGATTCTGGTTCACTTAAGTTGTTGGAACATGTTTAAGTAAGAATCCACCAGATAAGCCAGTTGAATAAGCAAATAAGCTAAAATAAGCAAGTTACTTTCTAATTTATACACTGGAAATGGGACAAGGTTTAGGGGTGGGTCCCAGTGAGCCTAAGCTTAAAGATTTGGTTGGAATGGAGAGGGGGCCAGGAGGGGGGTCCAAGGAACCAAGGTAGTGGTGGTGGCTGTGTGGTCTGCTGCAGCAGGGGGTGGGACTGCCCTGCAGGTGAGTTTGATCCAATGTGGGGCCCACAATAAAAATCCTAAAAATGAAGTGACTATGGGACTTTGTAGTTAAGCTGGGGAACTACATATTCTGAAAAGCTCAGGTCCTAACTCTCAATACAAAATTCTACAAAAATCTTGCAAGTTTTGCAAAATCTGAGATATTACAATTTTGACTTTTGTGAAAAACTTGATATTTTGACTTTGTTGAAATTCTGATGGATCCTATGAGCTAATAAAGTTATGATAAGCTATAATAAAGCTAATCTAAGCTAAAGATGAAAGTTATAAGCTAATTATGAGGGTTTATGGATTCAAAACCCTACACAGTTAACTGTGAGGGGGGTTGTTTTGTGATTTTGACTATTTTGCTTGACAAACACTGACTTTTATGACTTAATTAGACTACATGGGCCTAAAATGATATATCTAAGCCAAAAGTACCAACCACAAACCACTAGGACTCAGTTAACATTCTAGATCCAAACACTCCTAAATGGGACTGTATTTTGAATTTCAAATGAAGTGAGTTATTCAGCTTTGGAAATTGGAAGGTAAGTATCAAATAAGCTCTGTCAAGATGTAAAAAGCATTGAGTAACCAAAAACAAACACCTACAATAGGCTAACCACAATCAGTAATGTTGAGCTTATTTAGACAGTTAAGACACAAGACTAGAAACTACTATTATCTAGGCCACAAAATAAGCATAAACAGTTACAACTAACATAAATAAGCATTTAGAACAGGAAATAACTAAAATAAACAAGCTAATAAGCATATGAACAGTAACTAGCAAAAATAGAGCAAAAGGTCTTACAAATGAATTGAGACTGAGAATCAAGTAGCCAAGTGATCAAACCATAACCTAATGCCTTTCCTGAGGCTTCTAAACCATGAAAATCCAGAATGACCAAGATCCTTTGCTTCAATTTACTTCCACAGTGATTTTTGCATTTTTTTACTATTTTTCTTGATTTTTTGGAATTTTTGAGTTACTAACTAAAACTATTTAAAATGCTTGGAAACTTGAAGATTACTTATAATTAAGCTAAAATGAGCTTAATCTAACAAGAACAAACAGCATATGGCAAATCTAAATGAATTTGTCAAATTCACTTGAATATACCAATTTTGAATTTATAAAAGAAACACTGAAATTAATGATGAGATTAGTTCCAAGTACACAAGGTAAGCTGATTACAACAGAATTTGATGAAAGATTACAACTTGAAGACAATTTTACATTAATACGACATTAAAAATTATACTACAACTAATACTACTCTAACTAATACTTCTTTCTCCTTTTTTTTCTTTCTTTCATAAGTCCTGGAGGCATCCCTTGACTTTCCCACACCTCTGTGAGCCCTAGGATTGCTTCTTTTAATCCTGGCCGTTCAAACAACATTTGGCGGGAAAAAGTCCAAGTTGGCAGTTGGGGTGACTTGGAGGGTTATCAGGGTAATAAATGAGGTTTGGAAGGTAGTATTTGGAGGGGGAACATGGGATGGGGTTTGCTGATGTGGAGGAGGGGGAGGTGAAGTGTGCAGAGGTGTTATCAGGCAAGTTGGGAGTGAGGTGGAAGAAGGAGTCAAACTGGGTGTTGACTGGGAGGGAGTATTATATGTTTTGGTGGGCTGGGTGTAGGTTTGGGCCAGGGATTGTAGTGGATGGGCTTGATGGAGTAATATGGGTGGAAGGGTTTGTGGTTTTGGGCTAATATATAAACAAGGGTCCATTTGGTTTTGTAGTTGTAAATCACAAGGACCCAAAATGTAATTTCTGAAAAGTTGGGGCTGCAAATATAATTTGTTCCAAAATCCTTCCAAGGGTGAAATATGCCAAGTTCCACAATTCCAAAAACCATAAATGATATTTTCCACTTTTAAAATTCCCGGGGACCAAATGTGTCAATTTTCAAAACTGTGGGGACTAAACATGTAATTTTCTCAAAATTTTCATCCAGGGATTAAAAGTGACACATGCGAATTCCCAAGGACCATATTTGACTTTTTTTCACAAAAATTGAACTCCAGGGGCCAAAACTGCCAATTGTTAAAACTTGAGGGACCAAAATGTAAATTCTCAAAACTTTTAGAATTTTTCACCAAAGGACTGCATATGACAATTTATGATTTCAAAAGGACCTTTGGTGACTTTTCTTTTAAAATATGTGCTCAGGGACTATTTTTGCCAATTTTTGAAAGTTGGGGGACTGAAACTGCCAATTTTGCAAACTTTGTACATTTTTCATCTGTTTTTTACTCTTTGTGCATCTAAAACATATAAAACACAATTTTGAAATATTTTCAGTATTTTGATTCATTTCTGAGTGTTTTTGTATGTTTTGCAGTTAAGATTTGACCAAAAATGATGAGTGTTTGAGCACTCATCAATCCCCCACACTAAAATATTGCTAGTCCCTAGCAATAAACTGTTTTGAAAACTTAATGGATTTTAATCTCTTTACCAAAAGCCATTACTTCTGGAGTAGCCAAATGTATCAGTTCAAGTAAGAACTATGGTCCACTTGATAACCATGTGATTTTGAGCAAACCACCAGCTGTCAACGGATTTGATTTGTCTTTACCAAAAACCGTTTGCTTCTGGACTAGCCAACTCTTGATGGAATAGTCAACATCTTGGTGAGCTGATTACCAATTATGGTTTTTCCACTGCCTTTACCACAAGCCATAATCTTGCGGGCTAGCCAACTCTTTCACTTTTTAGGATATGGCGAGTTGAGATACCATACAATTTTGGGCAAATTGTAAGCCATAAACGGATTTGATATATCTTTACCAAGAGCCGTTTGCTCCTGGATTAGCCATTCCTTTTGTCGTTTAGACATGGCGGACTGATAACCACAAAAAATTCTGAAGCACAAGTGAATTTTTTTTTAAAATTTTTGAAATTTTGGCCAAAAACGGGGGTACTAGATAGTAAAATGTGATAAAATTCGCTAGAATACCCCCCCCCCCACACACACACACTTAGAATGAATATTGTCCTCAATATTCTAATTCCCGGCTATTATGCCAACTCTTTGAACGTAAAAGGGCAACATTACAAGCTAAATGTGGAAACACCAGTTTGTATTTTCACTTTATAAGTAACCACAGTAGGGGTAACTCCTCCACACTTAGGGTGAAAACCCTATAAGCACATGCTACTATTTTTGTTTACCGAGTCGCTAGCTTGACTCGACCCCGAATTCATTGGTTCATGGGGAAGCATGATGTGGAAGAAACAATCTCAATCGGACTTTCATTCAAGATGTTTGGACAAACATTTGAAGCACGTGAAAGTTCCACACCGATGAGATAAGTACCCGGCTCAAGATAATGGTAAATGAAAATGCCGGAATCAAAGATGGTATCTTCATTCCCGAAGGAGTGAAGAAGAGAGGAAGTCACTGAGAATATCATGAGAACAATCATGACAAGATGCACATCCTCAAGATCAGGTTTAGTTTCCCGAATTTGGATTTTGTAGGTTAAGCTCTTAGGGATAGAAAACATCCCAGGAGGGAGGGTGGGATAATTTGTTATAGAAATACAAATTCTCATGATTGAGAATCTTCCCCCCCCCCCCCCGATCATGATGTTTCTTGCCATCATACTCTGGAGGAGTCATGATAAGGTGATCAATGATGGGCTCAGAAGGTATTTCATCAACATCACTGATGTCTTCATAAGATAAAGAATTTTCATCAGTGTGTGAATCACTAAGCCCGGTATTGAGATAGGAATTGAGTGATGGATCATCATTTAATAAGCTTTCAAGGAAAAGAATATCCCCCTCAGAATCAAGATAGTTATCATCAACTTCATACGAAGTTGAACTATCTAGGGCAAGGAATGCTTCGACTTCTTCCAGATCATCTTTGAGATTAAAGAGATCAGCATCACTTCCCGATGGAAGTGGATTGGTGTGAGTGAGTTCATCGGCGAACTCCTCGAGAAGAAAGTCAACATTAGAGTGGGGAAGGGATGCATCAACATACTCAATGTCTCCATAAGATAAACAATCATCACTGGAATCAGAGACATTCTCAATTTGAACATTTGGATTATCAGAGGAAGAAGGAATATCACACACTTGATCAAAAGTTCCTTGTGACTCTCTCGGGATTGGGACAAGGATCTCAACACTAGACTTTATTAATTCATCCGATTCCTTATTAGGAACAGTTCTAAGATGCTCATCCCCCATGTTTAGAGAGTGAGTGTGAACTTCGGGCGTGATGACAACAGACTGAGGGAGATGAGAGGAGCTAGCATTCATGGATTGTACAAGTTCCATTTGATCTTCTGCTAATAATTTCTCCGTCACATTATTTTCTCCCTGATTTTCAATGGGAGGAATCACAAATGATGAATCTGACGAACCCTTATAAAATTTAAGGATATCAAGGGTGTCTTCATTATCACTATCATCATCACAGTCTAGAAGAGCAGCTTTACGAAATTTGGCACGTGTTATAGCTGCTTGTTCTAAGACTAGCAATTCTTCCATGCTCAATTCGTTTCTAGCATCTCGTTCTTCAGCAAGTAATTCTGCCATAGATTTCTCACGACAGTCTCGAAACGATGTAGTACCCAACTCCTCCTTAAGTTCTTTCAATATATCAAGAGCCTTTAGTAAAAGGTCTTGCTCAGTATCATGAGGAGTTGTGTGAATCATTGGGTACTGTGGAGGTGGGTCTGAAAACGAATAGTTGTAATTGTTACAAGGAATTGAATTCCTTTTTTGACAATCTGAGCTAGAGTGTGGACCTCCACAGTAATCACAACAGTAAAACTGATGTGGCTATGGGTTGTATGAGCTAGAGTCATAATTGTTATCAGGAAACTGCTCATAGACAAGCGTGTTTCCCGATTGACAATCAGAGCTGTAGTGTGAACCACCACAGTACTCACAACAGTAAAATTGCTGAGTCTCATGGTGTGGTAACTGATGGAATGAATCAGTCGTGTCATGGTAGGAATAGGGATTCTGGTTATAGACAGACCCGTTTCCTGACTCTACCATGCCACAGCTGGGGCAATTGCCAACATTATAAGGATTACCACACCAATGGCAAATAAGAAGGTGTGGATGAGACATAGAAAGAATCAAAAGTTCATAGAGGAGTAGGGATGAAGAATCAAAGATGTGAGAGGGTAAAGGTGAATATTTTTGGATTTTTGGATAAACATTTTATACAAATAGGAAATAAAATGTTTTTGTGTTTTTGTGTTCGTTGAAAACTGATTTTAAAATGTTTTCGTGAACTGTTTTGTTTTTATATGAAAATAAGAAGATAATATCAACAAGGGTGGGTAAATATACAATGAGTGTATATCCCGATTCACTAATACGCAAAACCGTTTAGAATAGCGCGCACACCTCCCCGGCAGCGGCGCCAAAATTTTGATTTGCTCCAAACGGTTAACCTAAATTGACCAAAGGATGGTCAACAAGGTCAAACTGCCTAGAGTCAATGCTCCGCGGAATATAGTGGTTTCCCCGGGTCGTTATGTCCCGACGAGGTGTGGATTGTATTCAAACGGTTCTGTGATCGGGTGAATTTGGACAGGAAAGGGTTTGTGAATTATTACACTAAGTAATCTACAAGGAAATAGCTTAAATAAGCTATATGAACAAGACTGTAAAAGTAGAAAAACCAGAAACGTTTAAAACCTAAAAATACGTACGTTCAATTTAAATTTACGTAGACGTACGAAATAAAATGCGAGTTTTAGAGAAATAAAATACCTACGGATATGAAAATTAAATTTTTACAATCCTAATGATAAAAGAAAATTTTTAGAAAATTAAAATTAATTTTTACACTATTTAATTAATTATTATTAATTAAATACTATTTTCTAATTACTTATTAATTATTTAAATTAACCTAAATTATAACTAATTATGAAATTACATTAAAAATATGAAACTTTTGTGAAAACAAAATTTCCAAAGCTTAAAAATAAGCCAAATGCAAGCAATAAGCTTGGACAGTTGACTTATGTTGACCAAACAAGAAAATAAGCTCAAATGAGCTTATGTGGGGTCCACTATGGTGGATTCTGGTTCACTTAAGTTGTTGGAACATGTTTAAGTAAGAATCTACCAGATAAGCCAGTTGAATAAGCAAATAAGCTAAAATAAGCAAGTTACTTTCTAATTTATACACTAGAAATGAGACAAGGTTTAGGGGTGGTTCTAGGTGGGTCCCATTGAGCCTAAGCTCAAAGATTTGGTTGGAATGGAGAGGGGGCCAAAAGGGGGGTCCAAGGAACCAAGGAGAGGGCCCGTGGGACCACTGTGGTGGCAAGAAACCAGCACCAAAGTGGTGGTGGTGGCTGTGTGGTCTGCTGCAGCAGGGGGTGGGACTGCCCTGCAAGTGAGTTTGATCCAATGTGGGGCCCACAATAAAAATCCTAAAAATGAAGTGACTATGGGACTTTGTAGTGGGGAACTACATATTCTGAAAAGCTCAGGTCCTAACTCTCAATACAAAATTCTACAAAAATCTTGCAAGTTTTGCAAAATCTGAGATATTACAATTTTGACTTTTGTGAAAAACTTGATATTTTGACTTTGTTGAAATTCTGATGGATCCTATGAGCTAATAAAGTTATGATAAGCTATAATAAAGCTAATCTAAGCTAAAGATGAAAGTTATAAGCTAATTATAAGGGTTTATGGATTCAAAACCCCACACAGTTAACTGTGAGGGGGGTTTTGTGATTTTGACTATTTTGCTTGACAAACACTGACTTTTATGACTTAATTAGACTACATGGGCCTAAACTGATATATCTAAGCCAAAAGTACCAACCACAAACCACTAGGACTCAGTTAACATTCTAGATCCAAACACTCCTAAATGGGACTGTATTTTGAATTTCAAATGAAGTGAGTTATTCAGCTTTGGAAATTGGAAGGTGAGTGTCAAATAAGCTCTGTCATGATGTAAAAAGCATTGAGTAACCAAAAACAAACACCTACAATAGGCTAACCACAATCAGTAATGTTGAGCTTATTTAGACAGTTAAGACACAAGACTAGAAACTACTACTATCTAGGCCACAAAATAAGCATAAACAGTTACAACTAACATAAATAAGCATTTAGAACAGGAAATAACTAAAATAAACAAGCTAATAAGCATATGAACAGTAACTAGCAAAAATAGAGCAAAAGGTCTTACAAATGAATTGAGACTGAGAACCAAGTAGCCAAGTGATCAAACCATAACCTAATGCCTTTCCTGAGGCTTCTAAACCATGAAAATCCAGAATGACCAAGATCCTTTGCTTCAATTTACTTCCACAGTGATTTTTGCATTTTTTTACTATTTTTCTTGATTTTTTGGAATTTTTGAGTTACTAACTAAAACTATTTAAAATGCTTGGAAACTTGAAGATTACTTATAATTAAGCTAAAATGAGCTTAATCTAACAAGAACAAACAGCATATGGCAAATCTAAATGAATTTGTCAAATTCACTTGAATATACCAATTTTGAATTTATAAAAGAAACACTGAAATTAATGATGAGATTAGTTCCAAGTACACAAGGTAAGCTGATTACAACAGAATTTGATGAAAGATTACAACTTGAAGACAATTTTACATTAATACGACATTAAAAATTATACTACAACTAATACTACTCTAACTAATACTTCTTTCTCCTTTTTTTTCTTTCTTTCATAAGTCCTGGAGGCATCCCTTGACTTTCCCACACCTCTGTGAGCCCTAGGATTGCTTCTTTTAATCCTGGCCGTTCAAACATCATTTAGTGGGAAAAAGTCCAAGTTGGCAGTTGGGGTGACTTGGAGGGTTATCAGGGTAATAAATGAGGTTTGGAAGGTAGTATTTGGAGGGGGAACATGGGATGGGGTTTGCTGATGTGGAGGAGGGGGGAGGTGAAGTGTGCAGAGGTGTTATCAGGCAAGTTGGGAGTGAGGTGGAAGAAGGAGTCAAACGGGGTGTTGACTGGGAGAGAGTATTATATGTTTTGGTGGGCTGGGTGTCGGTTTGGGCCATGGATTATAGTGGATGGGCTTGATGGAGTAATAAGGGTGGAAGGGTTTGTGGTTTTGGGCTAATATATAAACGAGGGTCCGTTTGGTTTTGTAGTTGTAAATCACAAGGACCCAAAATGTAATTTCTGAAAAGTTGGGGTTGCAAATATAATTTGTTCCAAAATCCTTCCAAGGGTGAAATATGCCAAGTTCCACAATTCCAAAAACCATAAATGATATTTTCCATTTTTAAAATTTCCGGGGACCAAATGTGTCAATTTTCAAAACTGTGGGGACTAAGCATGTAATTTTCTCAAAATTTTCATCCAGGGATTAAAAGTGACACATGTGAATTCCCAAGGACCATATTTGACTTTTTTTCACAAAAATTGAACTCCAGGGGCCAAAACTGCCAATTGTTGAAACTTGAGGGACCAAAATGTAAATTCTCAAAACTTTTAGAATTTTTCACCAAAGGACTGCATATGACAATTTATGATTTCAAAAGGACCTTTGGTGACTTTTCTTTTAAAATATGTGCTCAGGGACTATTTTTGCCAATTTTTTAAAGTTGAGGGACTGAAACAGCCAATTTTGCAAACTTCGTACGTTTTTCATCTGTTTTTACTCTTTTTGCATCTAAAACATATAAAACACAATTTTGAAATATTTTCAGTATTTTGATGCATTTTGAGTGTTTTTGTATGTTTTGCAGTTCAGATTTGACAAAAAATGATGAGTGTTTGAGCACTCATCAGTCCTCTACAACAACGTGTATAGAAGATGCAATATGAGTGCTTGATGGATATTCCTCCTACGTCAAGAAGCACCTATAATGAAAGAAGGAAAATATTCGATGCAAACATCATCCTTAGATGATTATGCTATATACGATCGAGCGTATATAATGGTGAACCTACAATGAAAGAGTTAGTGCAATATATTTCATCTCAAAGAAAAGTAAGATGTAAATATATAAATGATATAAGCGACTCAAAGTAGAGAACCATGAAACCAAAAAATCTCATGAGGTGTATGCTTCTAAAAAGAAATGCAATCATAAGAAAAACGTGAATATAATATGATAGGAACCTACTAAGCAAAGCCTAGAAGGAAGACATGAGGTTGAAATGCTTAAAGAGGATGGTGCTAATGGTGGTGATGGGTAGACAACTATTTAAAGAATTAGAAGCTCGTGTGTATAGCAAATGTTCTAACGAAAGATAAAGATAGAACATATCGACACATGCAATCCTAAAATTCACAACTCGAGGGATAAACAACGAATATGACTTTATCATCTACCAAAGATGATGTATCTTGCCATAATACATGCTTGAATGGAATTGAAAGGAAGTGAGGACAATAAGCACCTAGGAACAAAAATTCCATATGAAAAGAGTAAAAAAAATGCTAAATACCTATATGAGGATGAGAATGACAGCATATGGTGCGAGAGTGTTGGTTAGACCAACGTGTTGAGAAAGTGTTGGGAATGACGGCTTTGATTAATATATCGTTTGCGCTGACAATGACGTGCATGATATGTGTCGAGGAAGAAGAGGATGAGATCCTATGATTGTGTTCTTGAAAATGAGGTTTTGTAGTCCTAGTTTTGAGAGAAGAATCCTAGACTCCATTTTGGTTGTGGAAGTGAATAACTTTGTCAAACACATGATGTGTTTTTCACTTGACGAGATATTGGGGGTGAAAGAGGCTTGAACTATTAAAAAAGTGAAAAGGTCAAAGGCTTGAAGCACTTGTGGTTTTGTGAACCGACTTTAACTAAATGGAGTGTACCTATGTGTTGGTATTTTAGGGTGTAAGAAACATGAGTAGATGTTCTTTAAATACAATTTGACAAAATACAAATATGTGAATGAATTTCTCTCCTCCTCAATAGGTGGACATCCAACATATTGTCTAGTGCATTGTATAAAGAATGATGATGAAGTGTTTAGGAGGTTGTAGGTTAATGAAAAGGATGAGCTTGGTAATGTTTTTGCGGATGTTGGTTAGCATACAAAGAACTTTATCCTTAAAGTCATGTAGCTCTTCTCTATCAATGCGAGATGATCGTATGACGAGGCATGTGGTTTTCTCAAAGGAGGTGGAAAGGATTAAAGTATTGTTATCGAGGTGATTTTGGAAGGCGGAAGCACTAATGCGAATTAGAAAGAGGTTGATTGAAAGATATCCAAACACAAATTTCAAATCTCTAAGACTCAATCCTATTAGCTATAAAACTATATGCAAGTGTAGGGGTTCCATAAAACATATTACTAATCCACGTAGCAATAAAGGGATTCTAGTTATGCGAGATGAGCATATAAAAGCTAGAACGAAGTGAGATGGCAAGTGATTAGTTCTCAATCCACTAAAACACATTTTTTAGTGACAAAAGATGTCAACAAGATAAAAATCTAAAGACATTATCTAATACAAACAACGCATTCGACTACTAGACATAAACTTACCACATAGCAACAAATAATTATACTAAGCAATAGCATGCCATTATTTAAAACACTTCATTGTGAAATTGTTTTGTTGTTAAGCTTAGACACTTAAGCATATAACAATCTATGTGATAAATTTGTATGATAAAACGTCTTCTAAATGTTTATCATACCAAGAGTACTTCTACAAATAATAAGTGCACACGAAGTGAACAAATAGTGTGACAAAGTTACGAAAGAGACAAGACGAAAAATTTATGCAACCCATGTTTAAACGATAACATTTTGGAGCAAGTATTATATAGATCATCCTAAGCATGAATCTAATAAATGACAACAACATACACAAGCTTTCAAATATATGAATATCATATAAAAGCATCATGTACCAAAATGACATATCATGAGTTAACAAGTAACATGTTAATCATGCAAAACATCATATAAATAAAGAATGAAAATATCATACAAATCATGTTGATATATAGTAACACGAAACATATAAACATGCAGGCATCATAAAGATATAACCAAGATTTACACATGAATCAATCAAATAGTTATCATGGTTATGTAAAGATGTCCAATCATATCAAACAAATAACATGTAATCGACACATGTATGTGTAATGCAGAAAGATTTTAATCTTTGTGTTTGGAATCTATGGTTGAATGATCTAAAGAGAGACATCTTTTATGTTGAGTTTGAGTATGTGTTATGAGAGTGATTTGATCATCAAAGACCAAGAGATGTGTTTATGTGTGATAATGGAATATGTTAAGAACGTTCTCAAGAAAGCTCTTTGGAACAGGAATCTAAGTGAAATTACTAAATTCAATAGATCTTGTGTGTGCTATAGAGATGAGTAGAATAGGCATAGGGTTTGAATTGGGTTATGAGCAAGATTTGGTTATGATGAACGCTTGAAAGGAAATAGACACATATGGTGTCTTTCAATAAGTAGGGTTATCACGTGGAATAAAGTCACCATACTTATGAAAACAAGAATGACGAGATGATGAGGAGGCTCTAGATCCTATAACTTGCAGATGTTGATTTGAGGTTTAATGAGACATATGCAAAAGTTAAAAGTATTGCTAATACTTTGATAACTTGTGAAAGTGATACTACTTAAACCTAGTGTAATTGAATGTGTGCTTCATGCTCATTTGATGGTGAAGGTTCTAATCCTATAGGTGGTAAAGTATGGTTGACGACCGAGAGTGGATATGTGAAATGAGGTGGTGATTGCTTGACAACACTTGAAGCTTGGATATCTTCTTTGTGTTCTTCACTTGCTAGAAAGTGGAAAAGACGCATTTCATAATGAAATTCACCAATGAATTTCAAAGAGCGACACAAGGGTGAACATAGGTTTATGTATCATGAAAGGTGGTTTAATCTTAATGGGTTAGGTTGTAGTGGGGATGACACACTTGTTTGGTTACATTGTGGAATCTTCTTTTGAAGATGACTAGGTGGAGTTATTGGTGAAGATGATATTGACTCTTGGTTTCTTTGAGGGCATGGAAATGGTGGATGACTCGATAATGATAGGACAAAGGATAACTCGGTTTCTCATTTCACATTGGTTGTTTGAGGTTTGAGTGATGAAAGGTTATGAGGAAGATGCTTGAAGTTTTGCTCATGTTTGTGAAGCTTATGGGCTGAGATATATCACAAGGTGAATGTGATGAGATGATGGTGAAAGAACAAGTGAACTTAAGTGCTAAATGTTTAAGGATGAAAACCTATTGACATTTGTTTTTGTTCCTATTGATTGGGAGAGTACTATAATAAGTGTTCTAGTTGTGATGAGTGTTTTAACAAACATTATTAAACTACTTGGGTGTTGAATTTCGGATATGACTTTTAATGACTATGGTAGTAAGTCAAGTTTACTTGAATATTTCGAACGAAATACATAAGTTGTTAATCCTACTTAGTTGAGATTGGATAGCATAAAAGGATAGCAAGACTCGATAATACATCTATAACTTAAGAGTAAGTTATGACTCGATGTAAATCCTTATCGTCTTGAAGGATGACACATTATTTTCATGTAAACCAAGTGAGGTAACATATGTAGATACAAGACAATATCTATAGTCATAAGTTGGACTTGTGATTGTGATATTGTATGTAATCTTTGCAAATAATGAGTCCGGATTTGTTAGGAAGTTGTCAAGTCACCAAATAAGTGAATGAAGGATGAGTTAGGGATGGAAGAATGTAGTGAGTGTGTGTAGTGATCATAAATACTAAGTGGTTCGAGAATTGCAAGGAGAAAGTTTCCGGATTCCTTCCTTTAAGGAGAAAGGTATCTTGGATCATTCTTGCGAAATTTAGAAAGTGTTATTACAGATGATTATCCTATAGGTGCAAGTGAGAAGTCATAATCCTAATAAGAGTGAACATCAGTGAGAAGAATCCTAGTGATGAAATTGAGTGATCTTGAGTGAGGGTCTTAAATGAAAATTTAAGAAGGAAGATGCAGGATTGGCGGAACCATTTAGTTCCGCCTGGTCCATTGGGCCAAATTCTGGAGTACCCAGAAAATGCACTAACGGAACCCAATATTTGGTTCCGCCAGGTCTGAAAAAAGTGGCAGTCCACTATTTTGACCATCGAGACGATTTTCAAATTTTTCGAAAACTTCTAAAAACAAAACTTTATACCATATCTGATTAGGAAATGCAAGAAATGGATGTAGAAACACTCTTACCGATAGACTTTAACCGGGGGCTAGCGAATTTCACTATACTTAGTGAAATATCCATAAACTTGAAAATTTGACAACATCCCAAATGTTGTCTACCTGCATATCCGTTAGTACAAGACAATGTACAAAGATAACAAAAGATCCTAGAAGTACATATATCCATGAAACACATTGTTTAACTACCAAATAGTTCAAATTTTAAGTAGTGCCAAACACTCCTTAACAATGGATATTTATTAACTCCCGAAACCCGTTCAAGTATCCTAATAATACTTGGAACATATGCACCTAATTAGATGTGATAGATTAAAACCAAAAACACATATTCTAACCCATGTTAGCATATAGATTAAGCCGATGATTATGAGCTTACCATAAATGGAAATTAAGCCAAACATGGAAAATTGATAAAAACAAAGTGTTATCATCCAAACATGATACGGTAAGTTTACATGATCAATCAAAGATAAGTTTCTATCTTATAGCACGACACATTCATTAAACATCATTGTAGAAGCATGTATATCAAACACCATTTTACAAGAATACTACATGTTTAAAAATGTAGTGACTCATTTAGACGCGTGACCATATTCCAAGATATTTAATTAGTATTACTTAATTCTCATTCCTAAGTGAATTATGCAAAATAATCACATAACATATTCAAGGAAGAATATCTAAATCAATAAGCAATACAAACACAAATTTTCAACTTAGTACACACAATCTAGCAAATATCCTATTGTGTATAAACATGAATTAGACAAACAAGCAAATAAATATCATGACAAGATTGACACTCATGAATCACAAATAAACAATTGCAATCACAACTTTCAATAAGCAAATGCCATATATGCATACAACTAAAACAAGTAGTCATTTAGCATAACATAAAAAGAAATATACTTTTCGTCACTTTGCGTTTAAATATGACGATGTATGTCAAGCTTGATTAGTTTCCTTTGTATATATGAATATCAAAAAATTCTTTAGTTTCAAAGAAAATAATGTCAATGTTCAAAGGATAATAACTTATTGCCTAACTCAAAAGTTTGAGTTTCTACGTCAAAACGAAACTTGATATTTTGAACACATTGAAGTATTTGGTTTAATCTTTTGACTTCAGATTAGATTTAGGCAATAACATCATTTTTAAAAGAAAGTAGACACAATTCCCTTCAAATTGATAGGTGGCGCGACTCCTACGGACTTACGGTTAATTAGTTATGAATTTGTTTAAGCTTACAAAAAATGTTGACTGTGCAGCCAAGGAACCCTCGTCCAAAGGGCAAGGAACCCTTCTGAGGGTTCCGCGGGATCCGCGGGTCTGCTGTAACAAAATGTCACATAATGCTAAAAACATGTATTTCGCATAGCGAAAATGTGTAGGACTTACTAGATTTGTTAGTAAACATTTAATACAACTATTTTAACATCATTTCTTCTTATGTGACTCATCTAATCATTTACGGAGGTGATTATTCAACTAAATTTTTAGTTATCCCAAATACTCCTTTTAAAACCGTGTTTAACGTATATTAGCTCTAACCACATAATTTGACTCTTACAAATTATGAGAAATGTTTTCTTTTATTTTTCAAGGACACCTTCAAGCTTGTATACAAAGTAACATTTAACCACAAAATTTCTAAGTATACTTTGCGAAACATTCTTCATATTATATTCCGCTTCAATGGTAATTTGATACATGGATCGTACTCCATTTTAAAAACCATTTGTTTTGAAAATAAGAGCTACAAGGCTCTGGTACCAATTGTGGAAAACTAGAAGGGGGGTTGAATAGTTTACCATTTAAAAAACTTTAAACTTGTTGTATCAAATGTTCATTTTTAGCTTGTTCTAATATGAAAGATGTTACTTGTAGTTTATGACTTAAAACATGTTATCACACAAGTACAATCAACAAGTTACAACACAAACAATCACATAATGCAAACATTAAAGTAAAGCAATAAGTAAAAGGAAAGTGCAAACCGAACACGAGAATTTATAGTGGTTCGGTCATGGATCTCCTTTCCGCCCTACTCCACTCCCCGAGTACCCAACTTGAGAGTTACTTCACTAGATCAACAACCTCCCTTCTTGGCGTAGAAAACCTTACAATCGTCGCTTACACTTTATCTGGTACAAAGCTAGATACCGAGTTCTTTTACAAGGTACAACCACTCCTATCGTCGCTTACACAATATTTCCGACACTAAGCTAGATGTCGAGTTCTTTACCAAGGGTACAACCACTCCCGCTATGTTTTGTGGCCCAACATAAAAACCTTGTGTTTTATGGCACAAACACATAAACCATCTAAACTATATTGTGATGATACAATGATGATCTAAGACATAAAAGTCTAATGGATATGAATGACTAATCTACATGAACTTCTTGAATAAGAAGTCTTCAATCATTGAGGATGTCAAGTGCCCTTGAATCTTCATATGTTGGAATGCTTTAATGAATGATGACTTCAAGATCTTGTAACCTTCTTGGTGGATCATGAAGTATGATATGCTTACAACAAAGATAAATGTTAGAAGCATTTTGATCATTATTGAAAGGGTGACTTATGTGTGTTTCTACATTGTTTGCTACTGATCTAGATATGTGTTTTATGATAGAGAGAATGTATGTTCAAAGTCATCAACCTAATGAGAAGACCATGGGCTACTATTTATAGAAAAACAATTTTGCCATCCCGCGGATACGGCGGAACCCTCAGAAGGGTTCCTTCCGTTATGCTCGAGGGTTCCTTGGGGACCTGACAGCAAACTTACAAACACTACTCAAAATCTTTCCATATCTTTTACAATGTCACATCAGGTTACTTCTAGTCAAACACACAATAGATAAATCCAAAATGTGTAAGAGGTCTTATGGAAAGTCAAACACTCAACCTTTCCATAAATGCACATGATGTGATGTATATATATTTCTATTTTAAGATTAAGATATATATGAAAGTAAACTTGTATATATTACCTAAGTAATGTTGTTATAGTAAGTTAATGATTTACTAAAAATGTTTGATTCCTAATATCATCACATTTTTATCATTTGTAAAACTTACTAATATTACTTTAACACCTAAAGTAGCACTTATTCTATTTGACACCTAAAGTGCACTTTGACACCTAAAATACTTAAAGACCCTAAAAGTATTTTAGTCATTCTAAATGGTTGGTCAAGGGGTTTGATCATAATGCTACATAACAAACATGTACGAACCTGTGTTGTAGCATACGATGACTCGAGACGTTGAGAGGTGTTGAATGTTTGTTGAGACAAAGTATGATTACAAGTAACTTGTACATTTTACGTTATGTATCAAGTTATATGTTTGTCATCAATCAAAACAAACGAGACTGTATAGATTAAATATCGTAATATTTGCACTAACAGAAAGGACTCAAATATTCCCATGAAAAGAATAAGAAATACTATCACGGATGTTTAGAGTTAAATGATGACTATAAGAGAGATGAGGCAACAATTAGATGGCTCACACTTGGGTATGTGAGCATAAGTGATACGCGGTAGGGCGTGACTTTAAGTCTAGCTAAAAGACTCGTTAATAAAGAAAAGCGCTTCTTGCGAGGCAACCCAAGCTTCATTTGTTTGTTTGTTTGTTTATTTGATTTTATTTGGAACACAGAAGGGTTTCAACATCAACAAGAAATCATTACCACAACTAATCACTTTATTATATTAACATATCCAAGCAACAATAATGAGTTTAGGCTAACATGGCTTTAGTAATTATGCTTACAGTGGTGGATTCGTCTGAAATGAGCAACATACTTCCTGGATTAGTATAATGATGAAGCTAATTTGACTTATATTCTCGTAAAGTTGGCTCTATATAATTTGGCATGAGGGATGAATATTTTCACCATCTATAAAGTTGTTGTAACAAAAAATATAAAATTAAAAGGCATTAATCATCACAAATTTTATTACATGATACCTGCCGCCGCATTACGCGAGTACCCCGCTATTAGATTGTAGATAAAGATAAGATATAAGTTCAGCTATTCAACCTATAATAAATAACCAAATTACCCGCTTCAATGATTTAGTCAAATGTACACGCGTGTGTTATAGTTTGGTTGAATTTCTTTCACAAAACAAAGAAAAAAACCGAGTGACATAAATACATAATAAATACATATAATTTGGACGATTGTAAGTCAAAAACCAACTTGGAGATTTCTATTTAGGTAGTGATATGTACACATATCATTTTACTTTATACACATAAATTTAGTAAGATCCATATAAATTTTAAAAATAAAATTTATATGAGTCATACTAAATTTATGTGTATGAAGTAAAATAATATGTGGAGATATCCCTTTCTTTTTGATTTTGTTTGTGCTCCGTTCTTGAGCATTTTTTACAAAGAAAGAAAATAAAATAAAATGATAAGAAACTCAAAATTTATTATGTTTTTGAGTTTTTCTTGAAAAAAAACAAAAAAAAAAAAAAGAAAAAAAGAAAAAAAGAAAGAAAGAAACAGAAAAGAAATGGCATGAAAATTCTTAATATTTTTTCTTCAAAAATTTTTCGCCCAAATATGGGCAGATTTTGACATAGTCAAAACTACACCCAAACTAATGGGTATATGGTGACCAATATAACCCTCATTATTTACTCGTATCGACTCTTGTAGTAAAATGAATATTTTAATAATGTCATAAATGTAATTATGTCTATTTTCATTTATTTTTTTCCCAACTCGAGTACATAACATTTTTTTTCTTTTCAATTCATTTCAACTTGAGAACATGAAACTAAAACTAATATATATATATATATATATATATATATATATATATATATATATATATATATATATATATATATGGAAAAATCAAGTAAGAAGAATAATTAAAATAAAAAGGATAAAAAGTAATTCTAGCCACACATTTCAAATTAGGGGGGAAATTTTGAAGGAAGATACATCCACTTTTGTAGGTGCATCTAATATGTGTGGTTGTGGTTACTTCTTATTATTCTTATTTTAATTATTCTTCCTATATATATATATATATATATATATATATATATATATATATATATATATATATATATCTTTCATTTTAGTTTCTTTTCTCTTCTTTACCCATCATTTCTATCTCCACTTAAAAATAGGGATAATAATTTAAAATTTGATATATTCAAAAATGCTTCAATCGATAAACAGAATAATCAAAATTCAAAAAATTTGTTATTAAATAGCAACAAGAAAAAATGTTACATATTACTCAAAAAATGACAAGTTGTATACATTTGTGAGTTATTATCCCAAAATAATGTCATAAATCGATCGAGTTTCCAACTAATTTTAAGCTGCTTTTCTTAATCAAATAGTAAGGATTGGTGTATATTTTAAAAAAGGTGTATTTTTTAATAGGATAGCTTGACTACAAGTTTTGTAGTTAACCGGCTACAATCTTTCACAAAAATGCACAAGCAATGAATAAAGGACACACAGCAAACAATCAGGGACCTACAAAAATAATAAAGAACCCACATTTATAGCACAAATTGTATTAAATTCATTACAAAAAATTGTAGCTAATATATTCAATTTTTTTAGTGTTTTGTTAACGACAGCCCTAAGGGTTGTCGTTAAGAGACATTATTTTATTACAATTGTTTGTAAAACTGAAATTCAACAAATCACAATCAAGTATCAATTGTGTAATCACTATATCCTAAATTGTCTCCACTTTCTTCAGAATTATCATCCAATCAGAAGCCTTCATAAATGATGTTGTAATAAAACCTATTTGCTTAACGACAATCATTAAGGCTGTCGTTAGCAAAACCATTTTTTTTAATATCCACCTTTTTGTCAAATTTCCCTATATAATATCATTTAGAGCGAAGGTTCAACCATATAAGTTGTTTTGGCTCAACCATGGGGTCATCAGAAAAAAATAACGAGATGTCAATAGTAGATGAAGGGCAACTAAGAGCGCTACAAATATCTGAAGCAATAATTCTTCCAATGGTTATCAAAACAGCTTTAGAGCTTGACCTGTTTGAGATAATGGCAAAGATTCCCGATGGTCAGTTCACATCTTTTGATCTTGCTTCTAGTCTTCCTAAACAAACCCCCGAAACTCCGGTTGTAATTGAAAGGATTCTTCGGTATCTAGCTAGCCAATCCGTACTCTCAGCCATAGTAAAGGATGGAGATGGAGGCTCTAAGGTGTTCTATGGCATGACACCAGTGTCCAATAACTTTGTCCCGAACAAAGATGGAACATCTCGTGCTTCATTACTTTTTCTTCTCTTTGATAAAGTATTCGTCGATTTATGGTTTGTACTACGTATATCCTTACAGTTACATCCTATATCCTGATTATTTAGGTTATTAATTTGGGTGGATACAAAGACTGCTAGTTTACTTTAATTAAAAAAAATAACGGGCGGATCGACCGACTTACCGGTTGTTATAGTGATTGGCTGGTTTGTTTCTAACATTTGATATCTCCATTTTTATGTACACAGTAGTTGAGCTAAATACAGTTACAAAGACAGCCAGCTAGTTTACCAATAGGAAAAGAAAAAATCTAATCAAAACGGTCTAGAAGAGTCCGAGCTTTAAAATACACCTATGGGTGTCAACAAGTTCAATCGACTTGACATGTTTTCTTTTTAACTATATTTTTTTTTTTTTTTTTTTTTTTTTTTTTTTTTTTTTTTTTTTTTTTTTTGCTCCGAAATAAGTACAGACGTAAGTACTTTAACGCAAATTCAAATTATTCATAACGATCTGCATTACATGCAATTTCCACCAGAGTTGATGTAGTGAAATCAAATCTTAGACACATAACTCTCTTTCTCAACTACCATGACAACCATCATAGGAGGGTTCTAACATACATATATGGGTTTCGATAAGCAAATAAATTTAGGACAAGTCGAATATATATATGTATACAGTTACAGTATATGTTTGACAATCACTTCGTGATCACATTTTGAACCATGTGTACGTTTTAGCTATGCATGCATTTTGGAAAAAATGAAATCATGAGCTGGTGACGTTATCAATAGAATAGAATTCGATCACCTTATTATTTTGCAGGTATCACCTAAAAGATGCAATAGTTGAAGGAGGGACTCCATTTGAAAAGGCCTATGGGGTGAATCCATTTGAGTACCCTGCAAATGACAATAGATTTAATGAGGTGTTCAACAAGTGCATGCATGATGAAACAATAATACTGATGAAAATGATGCTTGAAAAGTACACGGGATTTGAAGGCGTAAAAGAGGTAGTTGACGTAGCTGGTGGTTTAGGTGCTAACCTAAAGCTAATTATACTATATACTAAAACCCAAAATGTTGGGCTCTCGAAATTCGTGATCCAAGAGCCGGGTGTCCGGATTTGATTGGTTGATTTGGTGATTAAATGTCTAATACAAACTCTGATTGGGTCTTAAGTATGGAAAAACGAGCCATGCACTGTTCAGGAAAAAAAACACAAATCTGATTGGTTGTTATGATACTTAGAGATGTAATTAAAAAACAGAAAATAGTAAACTGGACAAATGTACACCAAATACTGTTTAGGCTGTACTATTACAACCAAATATTAACAAGTGGCAGCACCTAGAAAATTCCAACACCTCCTCCATCTTATCATTTCAGAAACCTCACACAAACTCCACAAACATTTCACTAGAACTAATAAACAATCACTAACAATAAACAATCACAACAATCACTAACAATAATCAAAATGGAATTTAAAAAATTTATTTAAAAGTAAATATGTGTTTCTGGCAGCGAGGCAATACAGATTCCGGTGAAAGCGTCGGCGGCAGGAGCATTTCCGGCAATGCAAATCTGAAAAGAAAAAATATATATTAATTATAAACAAATCTACAAATTCAAATTTACAATACATTAATTTTATATTTCCGGCACCAACACCAATTATTCCGTCAACCTCAAAAATATCCCGTCGACAGTTATTATAAAAAAAAACAAACAAACAAAAACAAAAAACAAATTCAAATTTACAATACATTAATTTTATTATAACAAAACTGACAAAATAATTTTTTCGGCAATGTCAAAAATATTCCATTGACAGTTTAAAAATATATATATATATATATATATATATATATATATATATATATATATATATATATATATATATATATATATATATATATTACATCTATAAATCTACGAAATAAGTTAGTAAAAATAAAGGAAATAGAAGGAAAGAGGTTAACTCACACGAGTCAAACGAGTTGACTCGGTGAGTTAGTCTCGGCAAGAAAAGATAGATCCACACGGTTTAAGGTTAAAAACATTAATAAAATCATTTTTATAAAAGATTTAACCATAAACTCGGTTAAATAAAGTTTTTGGAAAACTAGGGTTTTAAAAATATAAGTTTAAAAATAAAAAGGGTGGCGCGTGATGATGATTACCGTCGATAACAAGGGGAAAGAAGGTGGTGGCAACTCTCGGTGGTGGTGGTGCTTCGCGGTGGTGGCGCGTACGGGTGGTTACGGAGGGAGTTGGATGCTAACCAGCTCCAGAAAGGTAGTAACTATAACGATCTATCGATTGGAAAAAGAAAAGTCGTCGCCGGAAAATTATTCCGGCGATCGGGCGGAATCTGCTGGTGTATTTGGCCGGAAAATTTGAAGATACCGGCGACTCGGATAAAGAGAGAAAAGAGAGAAATTAATGATAAAAATATATAAATAAATAATATAGGAGTTTATATATGAAAAGGTTTTTGCAATAAATGAAAGTGTAGGGTGTGTAATGAAAATACAATGAGGGACCAAATCTGCCAACGTAGTTAAATTTCTCGAAAAAACGCTTCGGGGCCCAAACGACATAGCAAACGGACTTCAAAAATTACGAAACTTGCGCCATTGTTTCCAAAATGATTTTTCCAATAAAATCAACTATAAATATGTAAAACTTTATCGAAATCAATTTATTTCACAAATTCGGTTCGTCTCATATCATTTCAAGTTTACATCAAACGCAAAAATACTCCCGTAGCAACGCGCGGGTTACCCCGCTCGTTGTTTCCAAGTACCCAAATATTAAGGGCATCAACTTTGACCTACCCCATGTAATCAAGGAAGCACTTCCTTATCCAGGTATAAATTTTCATAAGAGATATTTCCCAAAAGAGTACAAGTTAAACTTTTTCTAAAAAGAGTACAAAAATAATATCTTTTCTCAAAATGGTTATGTGCGAATATGCGAATGTGCAACTGCATTAAATATGTGACACGTGTCCACTTATTTATTATTAAAGTACAATTGTAGGTGGAAGCTTTCCCAAATATTTTTTTCTATTATTATAAAATTACATATTTACCCTTATCTCTATAAGTCAATTAAATGTGCGATTTTGCTACCTATTAAATGTGCGAATGTGCAACTTCGCTTTATTTTCTGATTCCGGCAATATGCGTATATTCCGGCGATAATTCGGTCATACACTCCGTCAGGCCCATCAAAAAACTCTTATCAATTACAATTTAATATCATAAAAACTTGCATAATAAGGCAAAAAGCTGACCAAGAACATGATCAACACCACCACTCTTCTCTCTCTTTTTCTCCAATCAACACCACCATCACCACATGATCAACACCATCACAGATCCGGCCAAGAACATCAAGAAAACAAAACCCACAACTTCAAAAAGACCCATATCTCGGCATCTTTATACCAAAACTCATAAACTAAATCTTTCGGTCCAAGTTTTTATGATATTATAAAAACTTGCATAAGAAAGCAACAAGCTGTTATGGTCTCGAAAATTCTGACATCTTGGACCGATCTGGGTTTGATGTCGATCTGGATTTTATACGGTCCAAGAACATGATTTTTGTTTATAGTCTCGATCTGGGTTTGATGTGGGAGTGGTTATATATATATATATATATATATATATATATATATATATATATATATATATATATATATATATATATATATATATATATATATATATATATCTTTTTGTGATCAGGTTTTGTTCTTGAAGTTCTTGGTCGGATCTGGTGGCTGGCCGGATTTGGTGGTGATGGTGGTGGTGGTGTTGATGGAGTATTTGTTTGAAAGTTGGCACAAAATCATCTATCCGTTAGTAATATCAGTTAATGAGGACTAACGATGCAAATAAATAATTTGCATCGTTAGTCCTCATTGAGTTAAAATATTTGCATCGTTAGTCCTCATTGACTATAGAGTTAAAATATTTGCATCGTTAATCCTCATTGAGTTAAAATATTTGCATCGTTAGTCCTCATTGACTATAAAGTTAAAATATTTGCATCGTTAGTCCTCATTGAGTTAAAATATTTGCATCGTTAGTCCTCATTGAATTAAAATATTTGCATCGTTACCATCGCCACCACCCACCACCGCCACCACCACCCACCACCACCACCGCCACCACCACTGCCACCCACTGCCACCCACCACCACCCACCACCGCCACCACCACCCACCGCCGCCGCCACCACCACCCACCCACCACCGCCACCACCACCCACCACTACCCACCCACCTCTATCCACCACCTCCACCTAACACCACCACCCACCGCCGCCACCACCACTACCCACCACCGCCACCCACCACCACCACCACCACCACCACCCACCGCCGCCACCACCACTACCCACCACTGCCACCCACCACCACCCACCAACGCCACCACCACCCACCACCTCCACCCACCGCCACCCACCACCCACCCACCATTTTCTCATGTTTTTATCAATTTCTTCTGTTTTTCTCACGTTTTTATGAGTTAAAATGTTTCTGAATCGATTTTAATTCACGATTTTGACCCGTTTCTGGTCCGAATGATCAAAAGTGTGAAACACAAAAGTTGTCTAGAATAATGTTTTACAGCAAGACACGCTAGATTTTAACCTGAAATTGCACCTCCACCACCACCACCAACCACCTCCACCCATCACCACCAACCACCGCCTCCACCACCGCCGCCGTGGGTGGTGGTGGCGATGGGTAGTAGGTGGTGGTGGCGATGGGTAGTGGGTGGTTGTGGCGATGGGTGATGGTGGCGGCGGTGATGGTGGCGATGGTGGAGGTGGTGGGTGGAGGTGGTGGGTGGTGGTGGGTGGCGGTGGTGAGTGGTGGTGGGTGGAGATGGTGGCGGTGGTGAGTGGTGGTGGCGTTGGTGGGTGGTGGTGGGTGGCAGTGGTGGGTAGTGGTGGTGGCGGCGGTGGGTGGTGGTGGCGTTGGTGGGTGGTGGTGGTGGGTAGTGGTAGTGGTGGCGGCGGGTGGTGTTGGCGTTGGTGGGTGATGGTGGATGGCGGTTGTGGGTGGTGGTGGGTGGAGATGGTGGCGGTGGTGGGTGGTGGTGGCGTTGGTGGGTGGTGGTGGTGGCGGCGGTGGGTGGTGGTGGGTGGCGGTGGTGGGTAGTGGTGGTGGCGGTGGCGGCGGCGGGTGGTGGTGGCGTTGGTGGGTGGTGGTGGGTGGTTGTGGCGGTTGTGGTGGGTGGTGGTGGTGGTGGGTGGAGGTGGTGGGTGGAGGTGGGTGGTGGTGGCGGCGGTGGGTGGTGGTGGCGGTGGTAGGTGGTGGTGAGTGGAGGTGGTGGGTGGCGGTGCTGGTGGTGGGTGGTGGTGGCGGTGGTGGGTGGTGGCGGTGGTGGGTGGTGGCGATGGTAACGATACAAATATTTTAACTCAATGAGGACTAACGAAGCAAATATTTTAACTCAATGAGGGCTAACGATGCAAATATTTTAACTCTATAGTCAATGGGGACTAACGATGCAAATATTTTAACTCAATGGGGACTAACGATACAAATATTTTAACTGTATAGTCAATGAGGACTAACAATGCAAATATTTTAACTCTTGTTAGGAGATAACGGAAAATAATTTGCATCGTTAGTTCTCATTAACTGATATTACTAACGGAGGGATTGTTTTGTGCCAACTTTAATACCACAGGGATGATTTTTGAGTCAAAAAAAGAAAAATGGTGTAAAGCGAGCAAATCAAACCACATGAATGTATTTTGGACTTTTCTTTTTTTTATATTAAAGATAAGAGTATTTGAGTTTTTTAATACTCTCAATAATAAGACAAGAATTCACCTACCCCACCTACTATTTTACTTTAATAATAAATAAGTAGACACGTGTCGCACATTCAATGGAGTTACACGTTCGAACATTCGCATATGACCGCTTTAAAGGATATTATTTTTGTACTTTTTTAAAAAAAGTTTAACTTTTTGTACTATTTTGAAAAATATCTCATTTCATAAACACACAAGTGCATGCATGAATCATGTTTTTATGCATCATATCTCTGTTAAACAATGGACCTAGGATCTTAGCCAACGTAAATATGTAATTTTGATCGACTATGAGGGCTCAATGTTAATTGACTAGGTGTGGAGCATGTCGGTGGAGATATGTTCGAAAGTGTTCCTAAAGGAGATGTTATTTTCTTGAAGGTTGGTACATCTACTCTTTGTGCATAACCGTACCTTTCTATAAATGTCTCAAAAATAATGTAGATTTGACACTTTTTTTTCCCTATTAAATAATGATTAAACATGTATCCCTTCATTCTTTGTTGTGCACTACAACATAAGAAGTTCATTCTTTGTACGCGCGCAACATAGCAAATGTAGTACTTAAAAAAAAACATTCAAAAACTTTCACTTATGCTAAAAGGGTAATATGGTCACATAACTTGAATTACTCAAATTGAGTGATAATTCGTGTTACTAGCCGTTAATCGTCTATTTTCATAAAATGACCAGTTAAATGGACTTTTTGAGATTAAAATAAGTTTGACTTTACGTATTTAAATAGCTTAAATGCTAATAATTATTATTATAGAGTAACCTTTATTTTAAGTTAAGAGTAACCATAGGTTTGTTCATTTTTAAATAATTAACCTTTTATTATTTATAAATATGACTTCTAAACAAAGTCAAATTATATTTGGATTAAAGAAGCAGTATTTATCATGTCAATAATTTTAGTAAATTAAATCGTCTTTCTAAAGGAATATATAACCATTTGTGGAGGGAAAATAATAATAATAATAATAATAATAATAATAATAATAATAATAATAATAATAATAATAATAATAATAATAATAATAATAATAATAATAATAATAATAATAGAAAGAGAAATAAAAACAATGTTTTTTTAATGTAAGTAATACCATTTATCGAGTAACAGATTTTGTTTTGTAAAGTTTCAAATTTTCTATATCGTGTACTCATTACGGAACGAAGGATAAATTGAAAGGTTTAATCATTTAATAGGAATGAAAAAAAGAATGATACACAACAAAACAAACTGGTCAAGTCATATAGATTTTTATACACACATACACATATCTCTTTTGTAAATTATAATCTTTTAGTTAATTATACACTATGTATTGTGCATTTAGTGGATACTTCATGATTGGGGAGACAATTGTTGCATCAAGATTTTAAAGAACTGTTGGGAGGCATTGGCAGAGAACGGGAAGGTGGTGGTAGTGGAAATGATCCTGCCCAACCCTGAAAATTATAATGACAATGACGAAGGTTCTAAGAGTGTCATGAGCAGTGATATGATGATGTTGCTTATTAGTCCCAGTGGCAAAGAACGAACAATAAAAGAATACTACGCTTTGGCTAAAGAGGCGGGGTTCACTTCTTTGAACATCGCTTGTAAGGAAGCAAAGTTTAGTATCATGGAATTCTACAAGAATACATGAGTACGTAACTATTGAATGCAATGCTCATTAACAAGGATCTAAATTAAATAAATTTCATGCTAAATGATATTAACAAAGTTTACGTTTGCTCACGCGTTGCGACAGGCTAAATTTTTCTCGTTAAGTGAACAAATTCATGATATGTATGTTTTTAAATGAATAAGATACTGTATGCATTTATAATTTAGTTAAACTTATTTGTATATGTTGTTTTATACATACGATATTGTGTTTACTTATATGTTTTAGTTTGTTAGTTTAGGTACATTGTATTGCTGGGTGAATTTTGTTTTATTAATAAGTTCGATTTGAGGCATGAGTATTGCTTTCACCTTTTTTCCTACATCCGGGTTAAAGCATAACAAAATATCTTCGTTGTGTTTGAAAAGAAAAATTATGTAGCTCTTTTAAGTTACCAAATAAAGATATATACCAAAACAGTTATATAGAATATGACTGCAAATTTCATGGTGGGAAGATAAGAGAAAAGGGGTGGGCTCAAACATGTGATCTCTTAATGAAAAGGATAGTTGTTAACCAGTAATTAAATCTCATAAGCTTTTGTTCGAGTTTGCCATTATGCATCTTTAAACATGTATTATTTTCTGAAAAACAGAACTTGTCATATCAAATTCTTTGCTGACAGAAGATTGAGATGACTCGATGACAATAGAAAGTAGAAACCATTAGCCCTTGCAACATGTATTATACACTAGAAAGTAGAAACCATTGGCCGTTGCAACATTTATACAGCATTTTAGTAATAAAGTTGAGATGTAAAACTGGTGAAGTTTTCTCTGTTTAAATAACCCACGAGGGCCGCCCTTAACTCAGATGTACACGGCCTATCAAGGGTGACCCTCTGACCGTTTAACTCAAAAGTTCACTGTTCAGGCCATTTCTCTAGCCACCCCCAAATGTCTACATAGTAAGGTTTGAACCCTAAAACTCTAGTTATTAGGGCATCGATCGCCTTTCCATAGGCCAGTTTAATGGTGGTTTCAAGACTGATGTGTTCCTAATATATAGGGTAAGCATTGGGTTGAGCTTATATAGCAAGTTAAACAATAAGATTGACAGAGCACAAACTTTTGGGAGAACTTTCATATTTAACATTAAAATCTAATATCTGACAACATATACACAATGCAACTTATATACAGAATTTGGTAGGTTATGCAAACGAAAGGTTGTGACATTAAACAAATGTGAATAACCAAATGGGTAACACACTGTAACTTATATACACAAACACAAATTCCAATTAACATGGAATAATAAGTTTAAATGTAGTAAATGCTTATCAATAGCTTTTTAATATTTTGCAAATTTAAGTTGCTAATACCTTTCATATAGAAGGTTGGTTATCAGTTTGCTCTTCAGTTGTAGTAGCAGAAGACAACACATTTGAATGCGAACCGACACCATTTTCATCAGAAGATGGAGGATGGGGACTACTATCAGCAGGGGTGGATTGATTTCGAGCAGCAATTGCAGATACAACTGCCAACTGTGTACTCGTTATGGTGGGTCGCTTTACGAGCGGTTTTGCTAACTCCAGGCGATGACTTGAAGTATGCTTCTGGTTAAACCTGCCTCGAAGATTCGAACCTGTGTTGTAACAGTCTCCACAAAGGTCATATCCGCACTTTTCGGTACAATCTTTGCACTGATACCGTTTCCCAATTATTGGACACATCTGTAAAAACAAAGCAATTCAACAACACACAATACAAATGTATTAGTAAAGAAAAGAATTCTTTTTAGTTGCTTAATAGCAACTTATACCAAATAAGGTTGAGGTGGCAAAATAGGCATGTTAGACAATGGGTCAAACCGGGTAACTTTTAGTTGCGGGTCACACCGGTTGAGATGACCCGCAACAGTGTTTTTTTCTTCTTTTAAAATTTAGATATCAAGACATCGATTGTGGTATTACCGAATATTTGTCAACAAAGGACTTCACCCAAATGAATATACCAATAATTTCAAGTTATATTATCATTTAAGGGCATACTGGAAACGAAAATACAAATACCACTAGAAGGACATAATGACTCATGTATAAATGCAAATACCACACACAAGCTTCAGCAAAAGGAAATTACCCCACACATATCACAACCAACACCAAGGTGAAATTTCGAGCCATGAACAAGCTGCCACTCAAGAAAATTATCGTCTGTTGAGAATGATGGCCAAGGAACTTGAGTAGTACTGGCCTCTATAAAACCGAAAAACATATCAACAAAACAAGTAACAATTTCCATGAGTTTGATTTTTATTGAGAGACAAACTCAAATTAGTTTAACTATACTAAGCTAGTAAAACGCACCATTTATTAAGTTCTTATTTTGGGCCTGATGTTGATTTAGTTGAAGAGTGTTTCTTCTCAATGCATGCTCTGAAGAAAAGTGTTCCTCTAAAAAGTGATCAAGCTCGTTACAAACTTTAGGAAGTCCACTTGGGTGCCGGCATTCACAAACTTGACATTTAAGCATCCCCTCAGTTGGGATGGTGATGCACGACTCACAATAAACTACATTTAAAGTTTTAAAAGGAGAGAAAATGAATGTAACCCTTATTAAACAAAAAAAGTGTTATAACTAACTAGCTAGACACAGTCCATACCATGGCCGCAATTTAGAACAACAGGCCGATAAAACAATTGCTTGCAAGCAGCACACGTCACATCACTAACTGTAACCTGCTTACAAGACTGATCTGAAGACTGACCAACACTGTTTATTTCACTGGTAACAAGACTATCGATATCTGGTGAAGAACCAAACATTTTGTGTTTTTCATCCTCTATATGTTTAAAAACAGAAACACATTACTAAAGTCACAAACACACTTCATATATCATAATTCATACACACTCAATTTACTTTACCCTGTGTTTGTATGCTTCGTCTATCGTAGGAAACTGGATACAACTTCTTGAGCAAGAAGTGAAGTGTTTGACAGATGGCAGGAAAATACTGATAAGGATGTTGACATAATGGACAATGAGATATTTTTCTCATATTCATCGAATTTTGGCAACACCAGAAACATGAGACATGGCCACAAACTGCACATATCCACAAAACCGCCAATAATAACTAATTAGTTACCAAACTATCATCATTAACAAAATCTATTCATTTAGTGAACATTCAACATTCCCTACCTAAAACGATAGGCTTGTATAGGACATCTCTGCATCAAGAAAGTAACAACTTTAGTCTTTACTTTAGCTAAATCATTACCAATCAATAAAAGTCAACAAAACTCAGCTACATTATTCTTTTAGTAAATTCACAGTTTACCATCATTAATTGTTAGTCCAAATGATTTATACTTAAAAATTTATAATCATATATCTTCAACTTAAAAACAGAGAATTCTACTTACCTCATGAACTCGGTATATTATCTGAACTGCAAATAATAAACTAAGGGAAAATGAAGTGTACTGTCAGCAATACGCTAGCAGCAAGCTTATGCAATGTAAAAAATAAATTCTTATAAAATAGGAACACCCAAGTTTAATCCCGGAGACTGCATCTTTGTGACAGCCATGAGACATGTACAGTTGGGACCCGAAACAATGACTTCACTAATAAATAGTTACTTTTTGTGATATGAGCTTACACTCTCTAAAGGAGGCCACTGAGTCAATCTAAACATTGCCTTCCACAACAT
Source organism: Artemisia argyi (assembly GCA_030686995.1). Lineage (NCBI taxonomy): Eukaryota > Viridiplantae > Streptophyta > Magnoliopsida > Asterales > Asteraceae > Artemisia > Artemisia argyi. Next base: position 159,089,226 of record CM060683.1, read on the forward strand.
GTTCTTGTCCTCTTAAGGGGGCATGTGCCGGGTAGCATTGCAAGTTATTAACGTTTTAGTGAATTTAAAAATGTATCTAACTTGCCACAAAATCTTTAAGTGTGTATTTTTATCCAATTTTTTTCTATTAAACACACAAACCGGTCTAATCTTTCTATTCTGTATACATTGTACTATTGGTGACGTGTCACCAATCATTCAATATACACAGCAGAAAGATAGTCATTAGGTGTATTTCATAGAAAAAGAAAAAATATTACTATACACGCTAGGCTACCGACAATAGTTCCTCATTTTTCCTGCCATCTCACCTTTCTCTCTCCTGCGACCTACAGCCGGCCTTCTAGGCACAATAAGGCGACCTACACTACAAAAAACATACCTGACAAAAATACATTTTAATTAAACTAAAACACACACAACACACCACTCGACCTAGGTCGAGTTCTCGACACTCATGCTACCCCAATAAGGAGAACAACCGATTGGGTTGTGTAGGTTGCTCAAGGCCAAATGGTCCCTGAGGGTCAAGGGGTATGAGGGTTTTATTTAATTAAAACTAGAACGGTACCTGCGCAATGCGGCGGCGGGTACCGTGTGATTATATTTTGTGTTATTTGGTTACACGTTTAGTTGTCTTCATACTTTATAAGTAGATATATTATAAATAGTTAAGCCAAATAATTTTAGTTTGAACAACCAACCGCTTCCTAACCAACTTGCTTCCTAACAAATTAATTTTGAAATCTTTCTATAATAAGCAAGAAAAAAGTATAGATATATTTTTGTGAGGTATGTTTTTTTTTAATGTAGGTCACCTTATTGTGCCTAAAAGGTGACTCTTAAGTCTTAACAGGAGAGAGAAAGCAGATGCGGCGGGAAAAATATAGGTCGCTAAGAGTTGTTAGTGGGAGTAGCCTCAGCAACCTTCACGACACAGTCGGTCGAGTGCCTTATTATGTGGCAAGTCAGATACGTTATAAACTAGTTATCCTAAATATTAAAACACATAAAAATCCTCAACACTAAATATACTTAATCATACACTCGTAACAAACTTGGTAAATATACTATAGCAACAATAATAATGAAAGGGATTAATTACAGGCAAACGGCGCATGTGAAATGATCAGAAATTTGCTCCGATTTATTATTGACTTCTTCCATTGCTGATCTTCTTGAATCTTGATCACCGAGTTTTATTCAGTTTTTTGTTGAAAAGTATTCAATCGGTAGCTGGGCCATATATTTTGGACTTTTGATCTGGGTGCATTTATTTGGTTCTCATTTGCGCCAATTAAAAATTAGCCAACTAAACTGAAAAAGAAGTACACATTTCTTTATCAAAATTAGAATCAAATAAGTTTTACAAAAACAACACTCACAAAATGATGAGTCATTTTTTCAAAAAAAAAATATATATTTTTTTCAAAAAAAAAAACAAAATGATGAGTCATATTAATATATGCTGTTATTCTCTCTCTTACTTTTAAAACCATCTCATTTTTTAAATAAATTTCATGTTAAATGATATTAATGAATAAGAATTATTCAACAACAAATTAGGGACGTGGATCTGCAAGTGTTGTGGGATTAAATATTGGTTTTGTTCGATGATGACGTATAGTCTATATTTTGGCCACGAGTTCAAATAATACAAACTACTAGCGCCTAAGTCCACTACGAGTGGGCTACCATGACAATGGTTTGGGCCGCAGTATCAATGGCTTGGGCTCACGAGGCCCAAAGCCCAACTAAACCCACCGGGTACGAGATAAGGATCATCTATTCATGGAATAGATATCATTTCCTCGGATAAGCACTACGCGTGCAAAGAGTACGGAGCAAGAAACACGGTTTCTACGCTCCTATATATAGAATCACACGATTCTCATTCAAGGTACGATATACAAACCCTAACTCTCTACGAGAACCTTAAATCGATTACTTACTCTCACGCCGGAGTCTAATCGGGGGAGACAATCCATCGATAAGCCTAACGGTGTTGTTTATTTTCTTAGTGCGCAGGTTCACAAGCATTAAGAGCGAATTGGTACGAAAGCAAGAGCCTAAACTAGGTAAGCCCAACTTTTGTATCAACAAGTGGCGCCATCCGTGGGACCACACTAAGAACTTGATACTAGAATGACGAAAAACAAGAACTCAGGGCAGCGGACCCCGCAACTAGATAAAACTCGAGACGACTCGCACAAGAAGAAGCACAAAGGCTCGACTTCAGGGTTAATCTATGGACTGACCAGTACGGCTGCTTAACCAGAGATAACCCCAATTCCCACTACGGTGGAATTACCCTTGGAAGTCGCCCAAGCCGCTACGGCGGTTATAGGCGCTGATGATCTCCAGCGCACCCTCTTCGCCACGCCTCATCAAACGGTACCTATAGTGGACAACACTATACCGCCAGGCGCACCTAATCGTGAGAAGGGACTTCATGCTGAAAGAGAAATTCTCGCAGCGGAAGAAGATGCTCCTGAGTTGATGCTAAACAACTTCGTGTCGCAACACTACGAAGCTCTAAGTAATCTCATGCGAGATGAAGCAAGAAGAAGATCAGGCCATAACCTGCACGACAGGCTAAATTTTGGCCCAGAAAGATCTCCACCGCGCCATCATGAGCGCGAACGCAGCGAAAGGTGCACCAATGTCCACGACAGACTCGGTACGCCATCTAACTCTCAACATTCGGAGGAATACGAATGTAACGAGAGGCGCTCCGACATCCATACCAGGCTTGGTAGTAGGAGATTGGAAGACAGACTTGGACGATCACGATTGCCAAGCGCAGGCTCCTCCAAATCTAGAAGGAGAGTTCACGACAGATTGGGAAGGAGACCCTCCCTAAGTGAAAGCCCCTCAAACTCCTCCTCTGACAAAAACCGGCGCAAGCGCCACAGAAAAAATAACTCCTACTCTAGTGATTCCTTGGACAACGAGGACAAAGAGACCGGGCACTGGAAGTCCAGAGAAAAACGTCACGAAGAAAAGGATGAAGATTTATCCCTTCCTTGGCATCGTCAAAAGGTTGACGCGTTCACAAGACGCATCAGCGATTACTCTGATCGCAAGAAAAGGCGCATGCCTGCTAATGTGAAAACATATGATGGAACAGGTGACCCTGATGATCACCTAAAAAATTTCGAGTCAGCGGCTGCTATCGAAAATTGGCCACAACCTGTGTGGTGCCACATGTTCAACTCTACCCTCGTAGGGAATGCGCGAACATGGTTCAACCAGCTTCCACGACGAAGCATCAATGGATTTGAAGAGTTGCGAAAGGCATTCCGCCTAAACTTCACGCAACGAAAGAAGTGCGCAAAAAACCCTGTGAAATTAGCCAGGGTAAAGCAACGTCAAGGGGAATCCACAGGCGCCTTCATGGAGCGCTTCAAGGATGAATGCATGCAAATCAAAGCGTGCCCCGAGGTACTAAAAATCTCAGGATTCATGAATGGGATCAATAACCCAGAGCTGATACGGAAGCTAAATGATAGGGTACCTCAGAACTTTGATGAACTAACAAAGCGCACCAGATCCTTCATCCAAGGAGAAGCAGCGGTTGCGGATAGTAAAAAAGGCTACTCAAGCTATAAGCAACAAGAGCAGCCTAGGAGACAATCCAATGATCAAGGCAGCAATCGCGGCAAGAATTACCGCGGTCAGGGAAGTGGGCAAGGTTATGACAGATATACCCCCCTCACAAAAACTCCAAGAGATATATTTGCAACAGAAGGGGCAAACTTCCCAAAACCCACACCAATGCGCACCGCAGAGAACAAACACATAGGGAGTGGGTACTGCGACTACCATGGCCAAAAAGGCCACACCACCAACGAGTGCGTCCAGCTAAAACAGCTAATTGAAAAATTAGTAAAAGAAGGCAGAATGGATCACCTGGTGAAAAGCATCAAAGAAGGGAAGGATAGGCAAAAGATTGGAGCCACGAAAGAGCCCCAAAAGGATAAGGCTGATATCATCTACATGATACAATCATGGCAGCGCAAAACAAAACAGAAAGTTAGCCAAAAATTCTCCTCAGAGAAAGAGATGTCCTTCCCCACCATCACCGCGGACAACGCAGTGGTAGAGCCATTAACCATCGAAATACATACCGGGGGTCACGACATCCGCCGCATGTATATCGATGGAGGAGCATCCGCAGATATCTTGTATGAACACTGCTTTAAAATACTAAAACCCGAGATACAAAACCAGTTGATACCAGCCGCGACATCATTAACTGGCTTCACGGGAGAAAAAATATGGCCTATGGGACAACTACGCCTACTCGTGGTCGTAGGAGATGAACAACACTCCACGGCAACATGGATAAACTTCATGATTATCAAGTCTCCCTCACCATACAATGGTATCATTGGGAGACCTGGAATATCATCCATGCGCGCTGTACCATCCACAGCACACGGAATGCTAAAATTCCCAGTTAAAGGAGGAATTGTTACCCTCTACAATACCACGGTGCCTCCTAAAGAATGCAACGTGGTGGTTAATGAGGAGGATCACATCCCAGAGCAGCGCGCAACAAAAATACCAAACTTAAAGGTCGCCATCCATCCTGATTACCCAGACCAACAAGTATCGATTGGAGGATCTTTATCTGACAAAGGTAAAGCAGCTGTATGCGCACTCTTGCAAAGGAACCTAAGCATCTTTGCGTGGGAACCAAAGCATATGACTGGAGTGCCACGCTCTATTACGGAGCACAAGCTACAAATCCGACAAGGATATCCCCCAATAAGACAAAAGAAGCGCGACCAAGCTCCGGATCGCACAAAGGTTATTCTGGAAGAAGTTCACAAACTTGTGGATGCAGGTATTATGCGCGAAGTCTACTATCACGATTGGCTTTCTAACCCAGTGATGGTAAAGAAAAGCGATAGCAGTTGGAGGATGTGCCTGGACTTCACGGACCTCAACAAAGCATGTCCACAGGACTGCTACCCACTGCCAGAAATAGATTGGAAGGTCGAATCTCTGTGCGGATATCCCCTCAAATGCTTCTTAGATGCATATAAGGGATACCATCAAATTCAGATGGCAATGGAAGATGAAGAAAAAACAGCTTTCCACACAAGTCAAGGAGTCTACTGCTACACAAAAATGCCCTTCGGTCTAAAGAACGCTGGCGCAACCTACCAACGACTAGTGGACACGGCTTTTGAAAAGCAAGTGGGTCGCAACTTGGAGGTGTACGTAGACGACCTCGTCATAAAAAGCCACACAGAGGAAGAATTAGTGCGCGACATCGAGGAAACGTTCAAAACGTTGGAGAGGATAAACATGAAACTGAATCCCAAAAAATGTACGTTTGGCGCATCGGAAGGTATGTTCCTCGGGTACTTAATCGAACCAGATGGTATCAAACCTTGCCCCGAAAAGACAAAATCTGTTATCGATCTCCCCTCGCCACGCACACTAAAAGAAGTCCAATCACTAAACGGAAAGCTAGCAGGGCTAAACCGTTTCTTATCCAAGTCCGCTGACAAATCACTCCCTCTTTTTAAAACACTCACGAAGTGTACAAAAAAGGGAGATTTTCGGTGGACAGAGGAAGCAGAGGAAGCTTTCCAACAACTAAAACATCAACTGGCATCTCTTCCCAAACTGGTCGCGGTGGAAGAACTGATTATGTATTTATCGGCAACCCATGGAGCAGTCAGCGCAGTGCTCCTAACAGATAGAAACTCCGTTCAAACTCCCATATATTTTGTGAGCAAAGCATTAAAAAAGACGGAAACTAACTACAGCGCTATGGAAAAACTGGTCTTAGCCTTAGTATTCGCAGCCAAAAGACTGCGCAGATACTTTCAGGCGCACCCAATAGCTGTCATTACAGACCAACCCATCAAGCAAGTTATTTCCAAACCTGACGCATCAGGGCGGCTACAAAAGTGGAGTGTATTTTTAGGTGAGTACAACATCTCATACAGACCGCGCACTGCAATCAAGGGACAAATACTAGCCGATTTCATCGTCGAAAAGCCAAATACTGATACTCCACTTGCAACAAGAAAGATAGAGTTAACAGAACCATGGATTCTGTTCACAGATGGATCATCATGCACAGATGGATCAGGCGCAGGTCTTATTCTTACCAACCCAGAAGGGATAGAATTCACCTACGCACTGCACTTCGAATTCACAACCACAAACAATGAGGCAGAATACGAAGCACTACTCGCTGGACTACGCATTGCAATACAAATGGGTGTACGTAACCTAGAAGCAAATGTGGACTCCAAGCTAGTAGCTAACCACGTGTTAGGCGAATATATAGCCAAAGATGAACACATGATCCAATACCTTGAAAAGACCAAGTCCTTGATACAAAGCTTCGATAGGTTCACAATCAAACAGGTACCTAGAGGAGACAACAGAAAGGCTGACGCGCTCAGCAAGATCGCGTCTACAAGCTTTGCGCACCTATCAAAACAGGTCTTGGTAGAAACACTAAAGAACAAATCAATCTTGGAGATGGAAGTATCCACGGTGATAGAGGAACACGATCCCACGTGGATGACACCTATCATCGACTTCATAAGCAAAGGGATCTTACCACAAGAACAAAAGGACGCTCGAAGGGTACGGCGCACGGCGTAAAAATTCGAATTACGAAATAACATCCTATATCGACGTTCCTTCTTACAACCCTGGCTCAGATGTGTTGGACCTCTCCAAGCAGATTATGTTCTCCGAGAAATTCATGCGGGATCATGTGCCATGCACTCAGGACCACGGTCCGTGGTAGCGCGCGCACTGCGCTCAGGATATTATTGGCCTACTATGCATCGCGACGCGCGAGATATGATCAAAAAATGCAGCAATTGCCAAGTGCATAGGCCAATACCGCGCCAACCACAACAAGAGTTAACCCCCATTACCTCACCATGGCCGTTCTACAAGTGGGGCATTGACATTGCAGGCCCCTTCCCAGTTGCAGCGGGAGGGATAAAATTTCTCATTGTAGCCATCGACTACTTCACAAAGTGGATTGAGGCGAAAGAGGTAGTGAACATCACTGGCAATCAGGTTAAACGATTTGTGTGGGACAACATTGTGTGTCGCTTCGGACTAACGGGGGAAATCATCTCAGACAATGGGAAGCAATTCTGCGACAACCCATTCAAAGACTGGTGCGCACAATTAAATATCACACAACACTTCACCTCAGTGAAACACCCACAAACCAATGGTCTGGTAGAGCGCGCAAATCGCAGTCTAGGCGAAGGAATAAAAGCGCGCCTTGACAGACACAAAGGCAAATGGGTAGTGGAATTATCGCATGTCTTATGGGCACACCGCACATCAATAAAAACCAGCACAGGAGACACACCATTCTCCCTTGTCTATGGAACAGAAGCCGTCATACCGGCCGAAATCGGAATGCCAACCATCCGCACCGCGGAGGTAAACGTCATGACAAATGATGAAGAACAACGCATCGACTTAGACTTGCTGGAAGAAAGGCGCGAACGCGCATCTATCCGAGAAGCAAAGGCCAAAGCAAAAATGAAGAAGTATTATGATTCAAAAGTCAAACACACTTCTTTCAGGCCAGGAGACTTTGTGTACCGCGCCAATGACGCGAGCCACGCAGAGGACACAGGCAAACTCGGACCCAAATGGGAAGGACCTTACGAGGTCACAGACGCACTAGGTAATGGTGCATACAGGCTGCGCAACACGAATGGTCACGAACTACAGCGCACCTGGAACATTTGCAACCTGAAGAGATGCTATCTCTAGGGAAGGCTACGGCCCACAAACAGACATACTTGCACTCTAGTACGTGCCCAATAAATGTTTGTTCTTTAAAATTCCTTTTGTTTTTTAGGAATTGTATCTTTATTTTCATACATTTGAAAGTATTAATAAAACATTATGGTTTCTAGCTAACTCCATAACACAAGTTACTTTATTGACTACGTTTTTATCATGTTTCAATATGGTTATACTTTGCCCACGTGGCGTGCATGCACCTATTAAGACCACACGATGGCAGAAAGGAAGAGTTAACCTACTAATTTACTCGTTGAGTAAGAGGGTTGCAAACCCATCAACACTGGATCACGAATCCCTGCGCACCCCACGACGGGTGCGCAGCCTTGCTAAGCGCCTTACTTACAAGACGTTGAAGTAAGTTTTCCTTGCGCACCCCACGACGGATGCGCAACTATTAAGTACACTGTACAAGTTTAGTAAATAACGAGCCGAGACACTCGGTCAAACTTAGCAAACAATGCAAGTATATTTCTTAAAGTCACGCACTTTCACGAGCCGAGACACTCGGTCAAACTTAGCAAACAATGCAAGTATATTTCTTAAAGTCATGCACTTTCACGAGCCAAGACTCTTGGTCACAAATATTACAAACTTCGCATGATAATGCAAGTTCATTTATCTTAAGTCATGCACTTAATTTAAATACATTATACAAAAAACGAGCCAAGACCCTTGGTCACTTATAATTTATTTTAAGCTACGCACTTAATTTAAATCCGAGAAAAACATCTTAGTTGAACTTTTTTACATAAAAAGATAACAACTATACAAAAAAGATACTTCTTGTTATTTACATAATAAATATACAAAGTTACGAAGTAGCCTACACACTATGGCGATACTCAGGGCTATCCTCTGGAGTAGCGGAACTCCCCGCCTCCTGAAGCCTTCTCAGGATCAAAGCATCCTTGGGAGAAACGGTAGGAACACTCACAGGCACACCATCAGACCTGGGGATGTGTGCGGCGCCCACGCCACACAATACTGCCTTTCCCTTAATGCCCTTCTTCTGGGCAGCCCTCTGCGCATGACGCTCTAAAACTTCTTTCAAGGGAATCTCCCTTTCAAGAGCAAACGGGGTAAGGATATGGTGAGGCTGTGCAAACACGGGAACCTGCATCTGCGACACATCAGGTTTCAAAAAATAATCTGGTTGCGCCTCTGCATCCTCTAAAAGGTGGCGCTCCAAAGTCAAACCCGCCATGATTACATCTATGGGATTGTCTTGGTCACGCTCCAACCTCCCAATGTGCGGCAACTCGAGGACCTTCAACCCCGCCATGGCCTGCATCAACTCGTCATATGCAGCCTCATTATAACCGGGGACCCCCGCTAAATCCTTGTTCATCAGCTTGGCCTCATGGAGATCCTCCATAGCCTGCGACTTCCCACGAGCCACCGCACAGTGAACCACTTTCCCAAAAGCCTCCTTCACCTCTTGGGACTCGAGAGTACCCATAGCTGCAAGACGCAGTCCGTGGCTAATCAACCACCTACATCAACAAAGACAATTTGTATTAATCAAAAGGCGTAAGCAACAAAAAATATTATGAAGACGAGGAGTAACAAAGAAATACCTGCGCTCGGCAATGGTCGACATCAAATGAGGATACAACTCCTCATCATACTCTATATTGAGACGAAGCAACTTCTCCTCCTGAACCTGGATGAGCTTGTCCATACGCTCCTTGAATTCTTGGATGTTTGCAAAGTGCTCAGCTCTCCTCTCATTATGGTACGCCACCGACCAGGTGGCATCAGCCTCCATCTGCTGAAGTCTAGCCCTCGCATACCTAAGATCCGCCAGAATACTCACCTTATCCTGGGTGATCTTCTTAGCATACGCCTTGGCAGACTCCGCCTTTGCTTGCGCCTCAGCCAGCTGCGCACGGAGACGAGCATTCTCCTCAGCAACAGCGCTGCCCTCTCCAACATACTGCGTCCTTAACTGAGCGACAAGCTCAGTCTGACGCCCAGACACCACAGCCAACTCCGCCAATAGCTGTGACGTTGTGGCGACATCAGCCACCTTTGCTCCCTCCTCCGCACTCTCAGAAGGGACCACACCTTCCACAGACGCAGCATCACCCTTCTCAGTATGCTCACTATAAACGCATGAAAATGAAGGTTAGTAATTATTACAACAAGTAATACAAAAGATTAAACACGGAACCAGAAACACATACGAAAGAGCTATTTACCGTAGTGGAGGAACCTCTGCAGCCTTTTCCTCCACAATAGTGGCGACAGCCTCCTCCTCTGCAGATGACTCTTCATCCACCACCAGATGGCGCCTCCTCTTGGAAGTGCCATTGCTTTCAGCATCTCCCTTGCACTTCAGACTCTGCGCTACCACATTAGGCCCGAGCATTTCTACGCTGTCAGAAGACTCAGTACGCGCCTCTGGTGCCACGCTCTGCACAGGCGTTACCTGGAGCGGCGGGGTATTCTCAGGAACAACCTCCGGCAGTACGGTCAAATGACCCTCCGTCGCCTCCAGTAGTGGCTGCTCACCCTCCTTCAGAGGGCGTACTCCAACTGTCACCTGCTTTGGCTCCTTAAGCCTCACGAAATCAAACAGGTCCATCTCTGCGCAGAACAAAGACAAATAACAAAGGACCACTTCGTTATTTAAGCAAAACAAAAAATATATACTTACGTTCTAGAGGCAAATGCAAGAAGGGATGAGCACCCACCCTGGTTGTTCGCATCAATGAAAGTTGGAACTGCGCCAGCGCCATCAAAATAATTGCGACTAAGACCCATGTGCACCAAAAACTCCTCAGGATAGGAGTTAATGGGAATACGGTTCTGGTCAATGGTCTCCGCATCTGACGCACTGTACGAACCAGGGATAGGACGCTCATCCCTCGGCAGCGCGTGTTGGGTATAAAACCCAAAGCGCGACGGAAACACTGCATCGTCCACCCAGAAGAAAAACTCCCTCCAGTTCCTTAACGCGTCTACTTTCTCCGTATAACATTGCAAAGGCCCTGGGCGTTTGGCAAAGGTTACCCACCCGTTTGACCATGTTGAATGATAGAACGCGCGGAATAGATCTACAGTGGGGGTTATGGCCAGTAACCGACAATTCACCTCAAAATTAGCTATCTTGGCCGCACCTAAACAGTGCAGCTGCGATATGTGAAGCTGATAGTGATTGAGCAAATTGCTCAAAAATATGGAAATGGGTATGCGATAATTCACGTAGTCAAAAAGACGCGTGTATAGACCAATCTTCCCGTCGGGGAAATCAGCAATACACGCGTCTACATCAGGAGCCTCCGGATGAACGTCATAAGGAATGAAGTAGTCAGAGGCGAATCGACGTACATCATCCTCACTCATCGCGGAGGAAAAGTCCTCTAATTGCTTCACCATTTTCAAATAGTATTTTTTCAAAGACTACTATATTGCGCACGCGCAGTTACCTAACAAAGGTTGAAAATCGGATAAAAGAGCTTGAAGTAATTTGCGAAGGGTAGAAATGTTTTTACTGTGTGTTTTTAACAATGGGGGCGGCGACTATTATATGGGAAATATAAAAAACCCTAGACGATGCCACGTGGATCCCACTCACAAACATGTGATTGGAAAAAGGACGCGATAAGCACTTTTTCCTTCTATTGAGGCACACATGGATAGCCTCCCCGTTTTTCGAAGCATTCTTTGAGATATTTTAAGACTTGGTCCATGGTTTCCCTCTTTTGGGCGGGAAATACTTAACTCTTTCCCGCCACGCTTGCCGCTAGATTTATTAGTCTAGTATCCGCAGCTACGCACTGCGCACACTAGACTGGGGGGACATGATGACGTATAGTCTATATTTGGGCCACGAGTCCAAATAATACAAACTACTAGCACCTAAGTCCACCACGAGTGGGCTACCATGACAATGGTTTGGGCCGCAGTATCAATGGCTTGGGCTCACGAGGCCCAAAGCCCAACTAAACCCACCAGGTACAAGCTACTTCCTAACTCTTCTCCTTCACAACAAACTACTAACCAATCACACTATCTATATACCTAGCTAAACTATCTACTATCAAATATTCACAACTAATTATACAAAGAAATAGATACTATTTAAGATGCTCTAACAACTTGGATATGGAGGTCACAACAAGTTGTAATACTTCTTGTCTTGAAGGATAGAAGTATTCTTCTCTTGCACTTGAGAGGATGATGTTTGGATCACTTTGAAACAAAGATTTATGAATGTATGATCAAAGGATTAAGAGAATAGAAATGGAGATCTAGAACAGAAAGTTTAGGAGTGCAAAAGGTGAGAAAATTCTGTGAAATGAACTAGTACTTATAGGGGAACAAACTATTGTTCTAGAGCGTGGCCGGTCCCCTTAATAAGTAAGGGGGCCGCCTTATGAATTAAGGGGGCCGCCCCCTCCAAAACGTTGGAGTAGTTTGTCCTCTTGTGGGGAAGGTTTTTCTGGATAAAATTTTCCATTTTTGGTTGGAAATTTGAAATCATATATTTATAGTGATTTAAACATATTCTTTTAATTTCAAAAATGTTTTATAAAAGATATTAAGTGTTTATGACATTTTATAAAAGTTCTAGTGATTTAGATAAATTTTCCTTTGATCATAGATTGCAATAAACACTTTGTTTATTCATACCTTAAGTGATTTGGATGTAAAAAGAATATTAATCACTAAATACTTGTTTACGTCATAAATTTTAGTTCAATGGGTTTATGTTTTGTAATTATCAAAACATAGAGATATTGATAATATGCTAATAATGTTTTTAGGCATTATTTATGTCAACAAATATTGCTGGTCTTTATGACTTGAATGGGCTATTTAACACTAATGAAGCATGTATAAACCAAAAATAACCATTCACACAATTTGATTCACAGAATATGCAGCAAAGCCAAACAACCGGCTAACTTTTTTATTTTTATGAAATCTATTGAAACCTTAACTAAAACTACAACTATGAACTAGAATCTATCTTGTTGGGTCACTGAATTCCCCAAATCTTCTAACAAGGATTTGAACGTAAAATCCCCTAAGTGTAAAACAAGTCACTGAGTAAACAGTAACTCAGTGAGTCACCTTCAGGATGCTAAGACCGAGCCTAAGTAGAAAGGTTCTCCATTCAGTGAGGCGGAACTCAGTGAAGTGTGATCTAAGCCAAGAAGAAGGTGATGGGTTCAGTGAGGATGACAATAACTCACTGAACCCCAATGACTCCTCAACAACTTAATCGAACTGAAGACTGATGACATGAAGACTGAAGTTTTGGCGGGACTGGGCGGGAAAGTCTGAGCTGCTTTATTAAAGTGCTTTATCACTTTAATGTCAAACTTTCCCCAAATGGTTAAAACCAGTCTGTCATCAGAAAGTGCCTTTTGGATCTAACTCAATGAAGGTTCCTTGCCAGAAGAATAATATCTTTCAAGATATTGTTAAGGAAGCTTTAGGTCCAATGTATATTTAGTTGTTCTATACTTATGTATAAATAGGAAGCAAATGTGAGGAGTAAAAGTTGACAAGTTTGTGCAATTAATGCAAAGCATTCACAAACCACTTTACTCCTCCAAAGAACAACACAAGCCCCTGAGATAGCTCAGTGGGTAATTTAAGTTGTCACTCACTTAGTTGAGTTTAGTGAGGAGTCCATACAATACTTGTCAATTCAACCCCAAGTGTTATTCCGCAAACACTTGGGTACGATTCTTTTGATTAACTTCTAATAAAGAATTAAACGTTGGAAAATATTGTCTCTTATCTTTACGTTGCTTTATTGTTAATCATTTTATACATCTTTGTTTAAAGTCATACAACTTGATTACTTTAGCTTCCTAGTTACTGATAACCAAGTAAAAGGGACCAACAAGTGGTATCAGAGCCTCTGATTTGTAAAACTTAAACCTGTTTTCAAAACTTAAGAGTGCTCAAGTTTTTAAAATCAAGATCCCACTATGACTGACATAGATGTTCCCCAGCTTGTTGATAAAAAGGGGTGGAAGTTATTCAGCAACTGCCCCTCGACTTGAAGCTGGAAAATTTAACAAGTGGAAAAAGCGAATGCTTTGCTACTTAACTGGGATGGAACCTTATTACATCAAATTGATTAATGAGGGTCCATATGTCCCAACAACTGCCCAAGGTTTAATCAAACCTGAAGCTCAGTGGACCCCAGATGAAAGGAGGGTGGTCAATCAAGACCAGCGCCTGAAAAGCATCATTATATCATGCCTTCCTGATGATATAATGGAATCAGTGATTAATTGTCCTACTGCTCAGCAGACATGGACTGACCTGGTTCATAGCTATGAAGGGCCTTCTGATACCAAAGAGAATAGAATCATGGACCTGAAGCTTGAATTCAATACCTTCAGGGCCAAGGATTCTGAAAGTCTCTCTGAGACTTATACTCGGTATAAGACCCTCCTGAATGAGCTGACCAATGATGGTGTTATACTGTCAAAACATGAAATCAATGTTGGTTTTGTCAACAGTCTCCCTGAGAAGTGGTTAAACTTCTCTCAGGGATTGAGAAATGCAAACCACATTCAGAACCTTGAGCTCCCTGCCATCTATGGGAAGTTTGTCTATGAAGACAATCTTATCACCAGGAGATACCAAGGTAAAGCTCAGGAGACCAAAAAGGCCTTGACAATTACACCCATATCAACTGCTTTCTATTCAAAAGGTGTTGTGCAGGATTTTCAGGATGGATCTGATGATGAGGTTGACCAAAGAACCAGTGAGGAATATCTTAATGATCTTCAAATTGAATTTCATGAAAGAGCACTCCTTGCTAATTCTAAAAGGTTTTTTAAGAAAAACAAATTTCCTTCTAAAGCAAATGACAATACTGAATGCTTTAAATGTGGCAAAATGGGGCATTTTGCTAAAGATTGTTTTTCAAAAACAACCTCAGAACCATCCTTCAAGTTTTCAGGAAATAACTCATTTTCAGGCCCCAGCAAATTTCAACCAAAAATGCTTCAGTCTAGTCAAAGATTTGAAAAAGTCCCTCAAATTGACTTTGAAGCAAAGTACAGAAAGGCAAAAGCTAAGCTTGCCCTTCTTGAATCATCCTCAACAGTGTCTCAGCCTCCTCAAGCTTCAAAGCCTACTCAAGCCAAGAACAAAGGGCTTGTTGCTGAAACATATGACTGGGATGAGGTTGAAGTGTCCTCTGATGATGATGAAGTTCACATCAGTGCCTTAATGGCTCTGTCAGAAGACAACAAACTTGCTGTGGGAAAGAGTCATGCAAGAAATGGTGAATAGGTCAACATCACTATGAGAAAGGTAAATCTTCTACTTTCTATGGATGATGATGATGATTGGAAATCTTACTTAGATTATATTAATGTTGATCTTAAGTATGTTGAAGAGCAAAGACTTAATTTGTTTTCAAAATTTAACAAACTGAGTTTTGAATTAAATCATAGTAGAGATGAATTACTTGCCTTAAAACAAGCCAAGCTTGAAAGTGTTACACTTCAAATTCAAAACTCTGAACTTGTAAAACAAAATCAAGCTCTTCAGGAAGAACTTAAGAAAGAAAAGGAAACTATTTGGAAATGGACTCAGAAAAACCCCAAACTTTTTCAAACACTGAGTCTCTCACCCAGTCCCAAAAAGGCTGGTCTGGGTGATGACCAACTCACTGAAGTTTCTGGGGAGAGTAACCATTCTACAACTTTTCTATTTACCAACATTCTCTCTAGCAAAGAACTAGCTCCAAAACCCAGTGATTGGATTGACAGAAACAATCCTGATAGTAAATTGCCAAATTTTAACACTGGAAGAATCCTGGAGCCTAAAAGTTAGGCTATAAAGGAGCTGCTAGGAGTCACTGATGAACTTAGTCCTACTGAGTCCATCACTGAGTCTAAGTCTGATTCACCACTCCCTCCACTGAAACAACTTCAGGGAGCAGAACCCAATTCCGACCTTGCACCATTAGTCTTTCAACCACATTCTCCTAAAGAGAAATCAGGGTTAGGAAGGACTATACTGAAAAGACCTACTCCTGCACCCACTGAACACCAAAAACCTTCAGTAACTACTGAAGTGAAACCTGAAAGCACTGATTCAAAGGTTGATCAGCTTGCTGAACTTGTCAGGATGCTGAGTGAGAAAATTGAGTCTACTGAGAAAAACTCTGACTCTAAATCTACAAAGCCCTCAGTATCCTCAGGTTCTTCCAAACCAAAAACCACACCCAGGCCCTCAGGGAGATGTGAACTGTGCAATTATCCAAATCACAGCACTGATAAATGCTACAGAGTCCTGTTTTGTATGATATGCAAACAAGAGGACCACAGAACTTGTGATCACATCCCCCACACTGCCTCTTTAAAGGCAAGGGGTCAATACAAAACCCAAGGCTATCAGTATGCCACACCTTCCAAACAAAGACTGAAGGCTAAGCCTTTCTCACCATGTCCTCACTGTGGTTTCAATGATCATCTTCCTGATGATTGTATGATGAAAGAATGCTGTGACATCTGTGAAGATCCCTCCCATGAAACCAGGGGGCATGACAAAGTGATTTAGTCCAGAAGGAAAAACCAAACCAACACTTCTCAGTCACCTGAGGCATCAACCTCCACAAAATGTAAAACATGTGGAAGCTCAGGTCACACAACTTCAGACCATGATTCACTAACTGAGTTCAAAAAGTCCCTGAGGACTAAGCCCACTAGAAGGTGGGTCAACAAGCAAAACTAACCTAGTTTACTGTTTGTGCAGAAACACATCAAGGATCCTACCTGGCATCTAGACAGTGGATGCTCCAGAAGTATGACTGGTGTGAAAAGTTTTCTGCACAAATATGTGGAAGAACCAGGACCCAAAGTAGTATTTGGTGATAACTCATCAGCTCCCACTGAAGGTTATGGTTCAGTAAACTGCAATGGTATAGTTTTCACAAGAATAGCTTATGTTAATGGTCTCAAGTACAACCTTATAAGTGTTTCCCAACTATGTGATGCCAAGTACATAGTTCAGTTTGATGACAAGAGAGGGACCATCTTTAATGCCAATAAGGAAGTTGTATTGATTGCCCCCAGGAGGGATGATGTATATGTCCTTGACATGTCATCCCTGAATCAAAATGGGACTTGCCTATTCTCTAAGGCAAGTGAGACAATCAACTGGCTATGGCATAGGAGACTCTCTCATCTCAATTTCAAGAGCATCAACAACCTGGCCAAACAGAACAAAGTTCTGGGCCTTCCATCCCTGGTGTATACCAAAGACAAGCCTTGTTCTGCTTGTGAAAAAGGAAAACACCACAGGGCATCATTCAAAACCAAGCAAACCTTTTCCATCAAAAGCTGCCTACATCTTCTTCATATGGATCTTTTTGGACCTGTCAGTCCAATGTCCATTCACCATGAGAAGTATACTCTGGTCATAGTGGATGAATACTCAAGATATACTTGGGTTACTTCCTGACCAAAAAGAGTCAGGCAGCTGAAACAATCATGTCATTTGTCAGGAACATTGAAAATCAAAATGATGTCAAAGTTAAACAGATCAGGACTGACAATGGCACTGAATTCAAAAACCAAGACCTTGAGTGTTTTTGTGATGAGAAAGGAATTTCTCAAAATTTCACTTCTCCCTATACTCCTGAACAAAATGGAGTAGCTGAAAGGAGAAATAGAACACTCATTGAGGCAGCAAGAACTATGCTGAATGGCTCAGTCCTCTCAAAACATTTTTGGACTGAGGCAGTTAAAACAGCCTGCTACACTCAAAACAGGTCAATCATTGTGAAAAGGCATAATAAGACACCTTATGAGATATTCAAAGGAAGGATCCCTGACATCAGCTATTTTCATGTATTTGGGTGTCCTGTGTTTATACATAATCACAAGGATCACTTAGGTAAATTCGATGCCAAAGCTGATGATGGATACTTCCTGGGATATTCCCTGGTCTCTAAAGCCTTCAGGGTGTTCAACACAAGGAGACAACAAACTGAGGAAACTTATCACATTACTGTTGATGAAAGCACTGAATCTATCAGATTCTCAAATTCCTCAGTAGAAGAGATTGGTATTGATGACTCATCAAGATATCCTCCTGATGAGTATCATCCTGAGAACAATCCCTCAACCCAATACCAAGCTGATGCTGATGTCTCCTATTACATCACCCCTCATAACCTACCCCAACTACCTATCAGTGAGTTCATAGAAACTCAGCCTGTCTCAAATGAGACTGACACCACTGAACAAATTGTTCAGGAACCCTCGGAACAAATTGTTCCTACTGTAGTCACTGAAGCACATATTGATGAGTTACCTCATGTTCCTGAGTCTGAACCTAATCAGGCTCCTACAAGCTCAAATTCCTATCCCAAACCCCAGGATAGCTGGACTAGATCCAAAATCATTGAGCTTGTGAACATCATTGGTGAACCCACTGAAGGCATGCTCACAAGAAGCAAGGCTGCTAAACTCAAGGCTACCACTGCCAATATATGTCTTTATGCTGACTATCTCTCAGAAATTGAGCCTAAAAATGTCAAAGAAGCCCTGACTTATGAAAGCTGGGTTCAGGCCATGAGAGATGAATTGGAACAATTTGACAGAAATGATGTCATGACCCTTGTTGAATGCCCCCAGGGTGTTTTAATCATTGGTATGAAATGGGTCTTTAAAAACAAGACCGATGAAAATGGCACAGTCATCAAAAACAAAGCAAGACTGGTTGCCAAAGGATATAATCAACAGGAAGGTGTAGACTATGAGGAAACCTTTGCACCTGTTGCAAGAATGGAAGCCATCAGGATCTTCCTTGCCTATGCAACCTACATGAACTTTAAAGTTTACCAAATGGATGTTAAAAGTGCATTCCTGAATGGTAACATCAAAGAAGATGTTTATGTGCAACAGCCTCCTGGTTTCGAAAGTAGTGAATACCCCAACCATGTCTACAAGCTTAACAAAGCCCTTTACGGACTGAAACAAGCACCCAGGGCATGGTATGAAACTCTTTCAGCCTTCCTGATCCAAAACAAGTTTGTCAGAGGAAGAATTGACAACACACTGTTCATCTACAGAACAAAGGATGATGTCATTCTTGTCCAAGTATATGTTGATGACATCATCTTTGGCTCAACAAGTTACAAACTTTGCAAACAGTTTGAGAAACTGATGACCACAAAGTTTGAAATGAGCATGATGGGTGAACTCACATACTTTCTTGGACTCCAAATCAAACAAACTGATAAAGGAATATCCATTTGCCAAGAGAAATACCTCAGGAACCTACTGAAGAAGTATGAGCTCACTGACTGCTCTTCAGTAGAAACCCCTATGGTTCCTCCAAACAACCTTGGCCCAGATCTCACTGGAAAATCAGTGAATCAAACCCAATACAGAGGAATGATTGGCTCACTGATGTACTTACTTGCCTCAAGGCCTGATATCCAATTCTCAGTCTGCCTGTGTGCCAGATACCAGGCTGACCCTAAAGAATCACATCTCACTGCTGTCAAGAGAATCATCAGGTACCTGAAGGGTACTCCAAACCTTGGTTTGTATTACCCAAAATGCTCTGGATTTGACCTCAAAGGGTACACTGACTCTGACTATGCAGGATGTAACATGGATAGGAAACGTACCTCAGGATCCTGCCAATTTCTTGGTGGTAAACTTGTGTGTTGGAGTACAAAGAAACAACAATCAGTGGCCATGTCCTCAGCTGAAGCTGAATATATGGCTGCTGCAGGATGTTGTGCAAATGTACTATGGATGAAGAGCCAACTGAGTGACTGTGGCATTCAGTATAAGATGGTACCTATCTTTTGTGATAATACGAGTGCCATAGCCATCTCAAATAATCCAGTACTTCATCAAAGAACCAAACACATTGACATCAGATACCACTTCATCAGGGACCATATCTCTAATGGAGAAATTGAACTACATTTCATCCCCACTGAGTATCAGCTAGCTGATATCTTCACAAAACCCTTGGATGAACCCACTTTCACAAGATTGAAAGCTGAACTGGGCATGTTGGACATAGAATCAGGGAACTGATCAAAAAATTGTTCCAACATGATGTAAATTCTCTAAGTCCCTGATCATAACCTTCCTGAAAAACCCATTTTTGTTGAATGATAATTCATTCAGGGGGCTGTGGATGAAAAATGGCATTAAATACCCTAACTAAATGATCCGAATACTTAGTTAGTAAATGTCCCAGGTAGGTAACTGATTCCTATTAAATATAGGAATATATGTCACTTACACAACTGGCATCCACATCTTGGGCCCCCACATCCATCTCACCAAATACCACTGAGCATTTAATGCTCTCACACACACAAAATGTGTGATGATTTCTTTTTCTCTGCAAAAGTGCATTATTTGCAAAGGCACCCCAAAGGGTGAGAGAAAAAGGGGTAGTGGGAATCGTGATATTTAATGCGGATCTCAAACCTATATTATTATGCCGTTTCGGTTGAATATTATAAGTTTTGATATCCGCAACATCACTACCCTAATTCCCACTATAAATACCCCCACAAAAAGGGAAAAACACACACGCTTTTAAAATCTTAACAAAACTCTTGCAAATTGTTTTCAAAACTGCGTGTGTTTCCCTCACCAATACCATTTTTTTCAAAACCAGGCCTTTTAATCTAAACCAAATGGCTTCTTCAAAGGTCATAAAATACGCACCCAATGTGGATTTCCAAATGGAAAGCGTAGACCTCACCAAGAATAATGTGGTGGGGAACTTTGCCTACCCAGAAGGGTTCCCTGAATACAGAGAAGTGGTGAAGTTCCTTCAGAACTGCTTTCTTACCACCGCATTCACAAAGACCCCCTCAGTCATCTACCCTGAGTATTTGAGGGAATTTTGGTGCACAACAGTGGTTGAAAGCCCTGATGTGCCCAAAGAGGCCAAAATTAAGTTTACAGTCAAGAATGGAACTAAGTCCCTAACTCTTGACTATAAAACTTTTGCCAAAGCCACTGGGCTTGATTACACACAGACCTTCGTTGTCCCACCATCTGATAAAGATGTGAAGGAGGTCTTACTGACGCTAGGGCCTTATGACAAACTTCACCCTGAAGTGTCACCAGGGGCCCTACTATCCAAAGCCCCAATTATCAAGACCTGGTTCCCAGCCCCCTGGAGGATAATAATGACCTTTGTCATTCAGGTCCTCGGGGGAAATAAATCCTCTACTGAGCAATTGAACAATACTCAAGCAATGATATTGTTCAGTCTCATTGAGGGTAAATTTATTGACCTTGGAAAATTGATCTTCAAGGACCTCATAGCAAAGTTAGGGGGGAAGTCTAGGAAAAAACTAATGTCATACCCTAGATTCATTTCCTGTGCCCTACAAGACTTGCTTGGGTCTGAGTATGCAAAGCCTGATGCAGTAGGTTTTGAGCCTGAAGTGTTACACAAGGCTAATTACTCTCGTGACCCTCTAGAGGTTACACCAGTCACCCTGACCTAATATATGCAAACTGCTATCCAGGGTGACAATAAAGTTTCACCAGTTCCTTCTCCTACCAAAAAGGTGAAGAGGAAGAAGGGACATGGGTCCAGGAAGGTGGCTCAACCCAAGTCACTCGACATTGAGACCTCTGACCTTAATGCTGCCAAAAAGGGGCATGAATTACCTCCCTTGACTGCGGACACCCTGAAAATAATTACCCAGTCACTAGGCCTGCAACAAAAGCCAACGGAGGACACTGAGAAATCACACTCAGTGTCCTCGGGCATACCCGTTTCCAAAGACTCTCCTGTCATAAACAAGACAGCTGAGCCGAAACAAACCAAACCTTCACATCCTGCTAAAGGCTCTGCCAAATCACAACCAGAGTCTCAGGGAGTAAGGGATCCTAAATCCTCGGTGGGGCAGCACTACTCCACTGAGAAGGGGGTCCACAAACAATCACATCCTGCTAAAGGCTCAGGTAGATCAAAACCCAAGCATCAGGGAGTTCATGTCCCTAAACCTTCGACAGGCCAGAACAAGCCTGTTGGAAAGAGGGACTCAACCACTCATCTGCCTGATGAGGACATTCGCAAATCAAAGCTTTTGTTTGAAGGCACCCCTACTCATCCCCAAGACTCAGTGGGAAACAGACAACCCACTGATAGGGACACAACAATCACGGCTCCTCGTGATGGCACTGAGAAACACCCATCAGTGTCTGAAGGGGTCACGGGGGACAAAGATTCAGAGGGATATAAACCACCCGCTGATATGGAACCCAAAACCACTCCCGGAGGTGCGCATTACTAGGGAACTGACCTTAAAGACCAGGTAGGTAAAACCCAACCTACCGGATTTGAGGGGTCAGGACCTGGCCAAAACGAAGGTAAATCTTCTTATGAAGAGGAGCCGGATAACCTCCATTTGTTGCAGATTACCTCCCTGGCGGATGCTCAGGCATTCTTATTTTCTGATGATGAATTCAACAGTGACGAGGAAGTCTTCACGGCCGGAGATGATATGGAGGATGAGGAGATAGTCCCTGAACCTGTTACTAAGTCTCCTCAAACCTCTAACCATAATGAAGATGAACAACATTCCGAGCCGGAAACCTCAGAAGACGATTCAACTCCTCTCACTGAAAGAGCCTTCCAAAAGTTCATCAAGAAAATGACCAATGTTTTATACAGGGGGGTCACTGAAGAGGTGTTTGACATGCATGCTGAGCAAGCAGTCCACTATCACCTCCTCAAAGATGCTGTTGAAGATTACAATGAAGATGTCAGGGAGCAAAATTCCACTGTCTCTCACTCCCTGACACAAATGGCTTCACACATCAATCAATTTTTGGAATCCCTTAAGGAGCTGGCTACAGGGGTTAAGTCAGTTCAAGAATCAGTCAAGGATGATCCTGAGCTCAACAAGAAAATTCAGCAGGCATCTGAGACGTACCAGGTAAACGCGGTGGCTCTTACTAAGTTACTTGGTCTGATAAAGGGTTCCAATGTTCAGAATCTCAGCTCCATGGTGGAGTCCCTCCAGTCTTCCTTCACTAAGTTGGAAGCATCAGTGACAGCTCAATCCCTGAAGTCCACATCTCTGGCATGGACAATGGGATCCAGGATGACTGCCCTTGAAAACTCTCAGGCTTCACTTGATTCCAAGGTATCTCTCATTCATCAGGATACTGCGGAGATCAAGTCCATGATGACAGAAATATTTCAAGCTTTCAAGGGTACTTCTACTTCATCTTCAGTAACTCCAACACTTGCCATCACTGCAGCTCCGGCAATTGTTGAGGGGGAGAATGTTCCTGAAACCCCTGTTACTGATGAACAAGAAGCTGGACAGCCCTCTCACACTGAGGGGGAGCATGTCACTGAAGCCACACCAATCACACAAGTTCCACCACAAGAGGAACCAGTCTCCTCCACTCTCTTTCAGGACAGAGGAAAAAGCCTAGCCACCACCTCAGAACCTGAAGTAAGACTCCAGCCTGCCTCCAAAATTGTCAGAGTTGACCCTGATGAACCTATCAGGGTCCCATATGAAATTAATGGAAAAATCTATCAACTCACCTATGACCAAATACAAGACTACATGGAAAGAATTGAGAAAGCGGCAAAGGCAGCTGAAGAAGAGAAATTGAGCAAGCCTGAACTGATACAGGTTGTTCATGAGGAGGCTGAAAAGATTAGTCTGGATACTGAGGCACTAGCTACTGAGCAAGCTGGTGCAGCCTTTAAAAAGGCTCAGGAAGAACAGATGAATGCTCTGAAAAGGGAAAGGGAAGATAAGCTGAAAAGGCAAGCTCAAATCAGAAAGACCAGGGTTGAAAGATATCATTGGGTGATGAAGGAAAGATTGAAGCCTGAAACCATCACTGACATCAAAATCCACAGGAATACCAAACCCGCAATGGTCACTGTCTTCAGGGGGCTGATAAAAGAATCATGGACACTCATAACCCATTCAAATTCGCTGACTTTGGGATCACTGAACTTGATGAACTCCGTCCCATCATCGCCAAGAAAAATGGTGCCGTTGTTGATCAACTTCTCAAGTCACTGAGTGAAAGGTATGACAGACTGAGAGCAATGCCTGAAGCCCTCAACATTCCCTCCCTTCTTCCTGCTCCAACAACAGGAACTGCTTCATCAACAGCCACCAAAAGAAAAAGGAAGCACATTGAATCCGAGCCTGAGATCAAGGTCCCAGGATTGGATTGTGATAGGTCCGTTCCTGAAGGAATCACCTTCATGAACAACACCGTGCTTGAACACCCTGAAAGAGGTCTATGCTTTACGGATGAATATGGAGACCTTGCTTTCCAAAGATGGTCTGATATAGACAAGGCAGGGGTCACGGCAATGGTAACCTACCTGATGTTAGCCTCTCCTATACAAAGTGGTGCAAACCAAAGGTTCTGTAAGGACCTTCGGGCAAAGATTGAGAAGCATCCTGAGAAACACCTGCTGAGATCAAAGAAAGCTAAGATTGAGGGACTTGGCTATCATCTGAACATCTGATCTGCAACAACTATCTTTATTTTTGTTTGTAATTTGTAGTAATAGCTATAAATAAAATGATGTTTTGTTTAAATAGTTATGTCCTACTTACAATTACAACAAACATTCAGTAAGAGAAGATGTACCCTGACAACTCATGCTGAATCAAGAATCACTTAGGCTATTTGTATGTTCAAATAGGGGGAGATTGTTGGGTCACTGAATTCCCCAAATCTTCTAACAAGGATTTGAACGTAAAATCCCCTAAGTGTAAAACAAGTCACTGAGTGAACAGTAACTCAGTGAGTCACCTTCAGGATGCTAAGACCGAGCCTAAGTAGAAAGGTTCTCCATTCAGTGAGGCGGAACTCAGTGAAGTGTGATCTAAGCCAAGAAGAAGGTGATGGGTTCAGTGAGGATGACAATAACTCACTGAACCCCAATGACTCCTCAACAACTTAATCGAACTGAAGACTGATGACATGAAGACTGAAGTTTTGGCGGGACTGGGCGGGAAAGTCTGAGCTGCTTTATTAAAGTGCTTTATCACTTTAATGTCAAACTTTCCCCAAATGGTTAAAACCAGTCTGTCATCAGAAAGTGCCTTTTGGATCTAACTCAATGAAGGTTCCTTGCCAGAAGAATAATATCTTTCAAGATATTGTTAAGGAAGCTTTAGGTCCAATGTATATTTAGTTGTTCTATACTTGTGTATAAATAGGAAGCAAATGTGAGGAGTAAAAGTTGACAAGTTTGTGCAATTAATGCAAAGCATTCACAAACCACTTTACTCCTCCAAAGAACAACACAAGCCCCTGAGATAGCTCAGTGGGTAATTTAAGTTGTCACTCACTTAGTTGAGTTTAGTGAGGAGTCCATACAATACTTGTCAATTCAACCCCAAGTGTTATTCCGCAAACACTTGGGTACGATTCTTTTGATTAACTTCTAATAAAGAATTAAACGTTGGAAAATATTGTCTCTTATCTTTACGTTGCTTTATTGTTAATCATTTTATACATCTTTGTTTAAAGTCATACAACTTGATTACTTTAGCTTCCTAGTTACTGATAACCAAGTAAAAGGGACCAACATATCTAATAAGCAATTGCAAGACAGAATAAGCAAAAACAAGCAATAACTAAGCACTAGCAATCACTATCACAGGTTATGCACTTTTACACTAAAATTCCAAATTTTGATACAAAGAACCTTAAACCTTGAACCTAGCTGATATTAGGGCCTCTTCAAGCTGCAACAAGCTCCTAGCTTATCAAAGATAAGCTAGGTAACAGTTCATCCATCAATTTCATTACTTGGTGCTTCCTAAAGCTTTCCACAACATGCAAAGGTACCCTGTGAGTTAATATGAGTGATTTGATGATTCTCTTTTTTAGTTTTCTTTGTTATTTGAACAATTAAATGAGCTTATATAAGTATATAAACAACTTATAACCATTAATGAGCTTGAAAAATCACTTGAAATGCCTTATTGAAATCTGAAAATTGAAACAGGAAGTAATACTTAAGAAGAAACTTTCATTACTTAAAAACTAATTACAAATGATAAAAAAAAATAAGGACTAAAACCACTAAGTTACATTAATACATGCCTCATATGGCTTCTACTACTATCTATATATACTACGATACTAAGATAAGTCCTTAAAGCCTCCACATGCGTTCCCCTTGTAAATTGGTGGTTCCCAAAGCCTCTTTGTTGACCCTTGACCACATCCTCACCCTTGATTTAAGCTTCAAGCCACTCTAACCCTTGATTGGATCTTTGGCGCCAAAAAACGATTGAGCAATTTTAGTGGAGCTGTTGGAGGCATTTAATGAAGAGGAGAGGGGTTGGTTTGGTAGGTGAGTGATATTAATGAGGTTGATGGTTTGGTGAAAAGGTGAGGGAGGAGGGGGGAGACAGGGTTACAGGTTTTAGGGGGAAAAGGGGTACGGGGGGTTGAAGATGGTTGTGTTTGACTGGGTGTTTGACCCATGTTGACTGTTTGACCGGGGCATGGGTTTTATTAATAAAAAGGTAATGGGCTGGGGTGATTGGGCTTAGGGGGTATTGGATTGGATTGGTTTAGGGAAGTAATGATAAAAAGGGTCCGTTTGGTTATGTTATTGTTACAAGGACCATTTTTGCAATTTTCTGAAACTTTAAGGGCTGATGTTGTAAGTTTCCAAAAGTAAATTCAAGGACCTTTCCTGCCAACTTCCATAATCCAAGAGCAAATATTGCACTTTTCCATTTTTCGAAATTCCCAGGGACCAATTTTGCCAAATTTGAAATTTTAGGGACCAAACATGTAACTTTTGAAACTTTAGACCCAAGTATTATATTTTGTATTTTTTGACTTTCAAAAGACTTGGGGTTGACTTATCTTTCGAAATAAATGCATAGGGACTAATTGTGACAAGTTTTGAAACTTGGGGGACTGAAACTGCCAATTATGCAAACTTTGATCGTTTATCATTTGTTTTTACTCATTTTGCATTTAAAACATATAAAACATAGATATTTTCACTATTTTGATGCCTTTTTTGATTGTTTTTAAATGTTTTGCAGCTCAGATTTGACCAAAAATGATGAGTGTTTGAGCACTTATCAATCCCCCACACTAAACTATTGCTAGTCTCTAGCAATCTTTTTAGAAAACTTAATGGATTTGAATCTCTTTACCAAAAGCCATTACTTCTGGAGTAGCCAAATGTTTCAGTTGAAGTAAGAATATGGTACACCGATAACCATATGATTTTGAGCAAACCACCAGCTTTCAACGGTTTTGATTTGTCTTTACCAGAAGCCGTTTGCTTCTGGACTAGCCAACTCTTGATGGACACAGTCAACATCTTGGTGAGTTGATTACCAATTATGGCTTTCCACTGCCTTTACCACAAGCCATAATCTTGCGGGCTAGCCAACTCTTTTACTTTTTAGGATATGGTGAGTTGAGTACCATACAATTTTTGGCAAATTGTCAGCCGTCAATGGATTTGAGTTATCTTTACCAAGAGTCGTTTGCTCCTGGATTAGCCAATCCCTTTGTTGGTTAGACATGGCGGACTGATAACTACAAAAATTTTGAAATAAAGTGATTTTTTTTTTTTTTTTAATTTTTAGGCCAAAAACGGGGGTACTAGAAGGTATAATGTGATAAAATTCCCTAGAATTCCCCCCCCCCCACACTTAGAATTGAATATTGTCCTCAATATTCAAAGTCCCGGCTATTATGCCGACTCTTTGAACGGAAAAAGGCAATATTCGAAGCTAACTGCGGGAACATCATTTTTCACTTTATTTCTATATACATACAAACACATTTTTTTTACTTATACACATATATACATAAACAGCAGGGGACGACCACTCCCCCACACTTGGGTGCTAGAAAGTAGAAAGAAATCAGAGATATGGGTGAAAACCCATATTGTGCTACTGGTTTTGTTCATCGAGTCGCTAGTTTGACTCGATCCCCGAATTCAATTGTCCTTGGGGATAGTTTGGAGATCCGGGACAACCATGGATGGTATGTCCTCTCCAAAGTAATGTTTCAAACGATGCCCATTCACTTTGAAATTCGGACCGTCATTTTGAGATAACTCAACGGTGCCATAAGGATAAACCTTTGCGATAGTGAATGGGCCAGTTCAATGGGTCTTTAGCTTTCCCGAGAAGATCTTGAGTCTAGAGTTGAAAAAAAGGACTCGATCACCAACGTTGAAAACGCGGTTCTTGATTTTTGAGTCATGAATCTTCTTTGTCTTTTCCTTGTAGATCAAAGAGTTCTCGTAAACTTGATCACGAAGTTCATTCAATTCATTCATTTGAACTTTCCAATGATCACCCGCAGTTTGGAGGTCAAAATTTGCATGCTTGAGGGCCCAATAGGCTTTATGCTCAAGCTCGATCGGAAGATGGCACACTTTCTCGTACACAAGCTTGTAAGGCGTACACCCGATAGGTGTTTTGTAAGCTGTACGGAAAGCCCAGAGTGCATCATCTAATTTATCCGACCACGACGCACGATTTTCACCAACGGTTCTTTCCAATATTCTTTTAACGCCTCGATTGTAAACTTCTACTTGTCCACTTGTTTGTGGGTGGTACGCAGTAGAAAGACGGTGAGTTACACCATATTTTTGCATGACTTTCTCAAAATT
Organism: Artemisia argyi; assembly: GCA_030686995.1. Classification (NCBI taxonomy): domain Eukaryota; kingdom Viridiplantae; phylum Streptophyta; class Magnoliopsida; order Asterales; family Asteraceae; genus Artemisia; species Artemisia argyi. The sequence goes on from CM060683.1 coordinate 159,117,699, forward strand.
TTCATTGCAGAAATGCGTACCACGATCACTGATAATAGCACGTGGAGTTCCAAATTGAGCAAAAAGAGCTTTTAAAAACTTCACAACTACTCGGGCATCATTAGTGGGTAAAGCTTTCGCTTCAACCCATTTTGACAAGTAGTCAACAACCACGAGTATATACTTCTTTCCATGAGATGATGGAAATGTCCCCATAAAATCGATGCCCCATACGTCAAAGATTTCACAAACTTGAATTGCGTTCTGTGGCATTTCATTCTTTTGTGAAATGTTCCCGTGACGTTGACAAGCGTCACAGGATTTGACTAATTCCTGGGCATCCTTATAGATCGTGGGCCAGTAAAAACCAGAATCAAACACCTTTTTGGCGGTGTAGTTTGGATTGTGGTGGCCCCCCGTGGGACCAGCATGGCAAGCCTTTAGAATTTTAGCGGCTTCCTGACCATAAACACACCGCCGGATGACTTGATCCGCGCAGATTTTGAACAAGAAGGGGTTGTCCCAGAAATAGTGTTTTACATCTTTAAAGACCTTATTTTTTTTGTTGGGACGACATCCCTTTCACAACAAAGTTACCCGCATGGTAATTTGCAAAATCGGCAAACCATGGGATAGTCGAATCTCCACGAAAAGAAACCGCACTGAGGGTCTTGAGAGGAAATGTCTCGTTTATTTCCTTTTTCTCGAAAGCATCTTGGTGGGGATTTTCAAGACGGGAGAGATGATCAGCAGCTAGGTTCTCCGCTCCTTTTTTATCACGAATTATGATATCAAATTCTTGCAGGAGGAGAACCCAACGGAGTAGTCTCGGCTTTGTATCTTGTTTTGCAAAGAGGTACTTCAAAGCCGAGTGATCCGTATACACTATGCTCTTGGTCAATATCAAATATGGCCGGAATTTTTCAAAGGCATACACCACTGCTAATATTTCTTTTTCAGTGGTGGTGTAATGACTTTGAGCCTCGGTCATTGTTTTGCTTGCATAGTGTATCGGCTGAAAGTGTTTTGATTTGCGTTGCCCCAAGACTTCCCCTATTGCATAATCACTAGCATCACACATGAGTTCAAAGGGCAAGTCCCAATCGGAGGCAACAAGAATCGGTGCCTCAGTAAGCTTTTTCTTTAATGTTTCAAAAGCTTCGATGCACTCGGGGGAGAAGATAAAAGGAGCATCCTTCTCGAGGAGATGGGTCATAGGCCGGACGATTTTGGAAAAATCTTGAATGAACCTGCGGTAAAAACCGGCATGACCCAAAAAGCTCCTAATACCTTTGACGGTAGTGGGATGAGGTAATTTTGCAATGACATCAACTTTGGCTTTGTCGACCTCAATCCTATTTTTTGAAATTTTATGGCCGAGGACAATGCCCTCTTTGACCATAAAGTGACTCTTCTCCCAATTTAGACATAACCTTGTGTCTTCACAACGTTTCAGCATGTTGTCTAAATGGGAGAGACATGATTGGAACGAATCCCCAATGACTGAAAAATCATCCATGAATACCTCCATTGTTTTCCCGATCATGTCGGAAAATATTGACATCATGCACCTTTGGAATGTGCCTAGAGCATTGCATAAACCAAATGACATGTGACGGTAGGCAAAGGTTCCATAAGGGCATGTGAAGGTAGTTTTCTCTTGATCCTGTGGATCAATGGGGATCTGAAAGTAACCCGAGAAACCATCGAGGAAACAATAGTACTCATTCCCCGCTAGTCTCTCAAACATTTGGTCCATGAAGGGTAGAGGAAAGTGGTCTTTGCGGGCGGCGTCATTTAACTTGCGATATTCAATGCATACACGCCAACCCGTAACCAATCGAGTTGGAATCAACTCGTTATCTTCGTTTGTGACAACAGTAATGCCACCCTTTTTTGGAACGCAATGAATGGGACTAACCCAAGGACTATCCGAGATAGGGTAAATCAAACCGGCATCAAGAAGTTTTAAAACTTCTTGTTTGATGACCTCGTGTATTTTTGGATTAACCCTTCTTTGTTGTTGGACTGCTGGTTTAAAGTCATCATCCATTAAAATTTTATGCGTACAAAATTCGGGGTTGATACCCTTGATGTCGGAGAGTTTCCAAGCAATTGCTTGTTTATGTGACTTTAGAACCTTTATTAGAGCAGCCTTTTCTTCATCACTCAAATCTTTAGCAATTATGGCGGGTAACTTATCATCACCCTCCAAAAATGCGTATTCAAGATGAGGTGGTAAGTCCTTGAGCTCGACCTCAGGAAAATCATTAGTTTTCTCAACATATTTGATTTCCTGATTATGAAGTTGTTGTGGTAGAACAAGAAGAGGAGAGGGATCTTCGTTTAACAGTTTCTCAAGGAGAAGAATATCCCTCTCGGGGTCAATCTCTTTGTTATCGATTCCATCGGGAATCGATTCACTCTTAAGGAAGGCCTCAATCTCTTCTAAGATGAAGTCACTTCCCTCAAATGGAGTGAGGGAAGGAGAAGAATTGGCAATGATGGGATGAGAAGATGGAATGGTATTTCCACTCGGAGAATTATCAGTGAAACCTAAAACCTCTTGAGCATACTCCTCAGGAGCAACATCAATGACATCTATTCGGTTTACCGATTCAGAGTCATAATTAGAGGAGTACCTCGAAGTTTGATCGAGGTTGAAGGTGATGGCTTCCGTTCCAACACGCAATGTGATCTCTTGCTCGAATACATCGATGAGAGCACGCCCAGTTATAAGGAATCCCCTTCCAAGAATTAGAGGGACCCTTGAATCGGCATCAAAGTCAACAATCAACTTTCCTACTTTCACAAACATGTCCTCGGCAATGCCAAGTGGACAGGATATTGAACGATCGGCAAGCTCAAGAGTCATGCACGTAGGAGTGAGTTCGGGAAGAGATAGTTTCATCCACACAGAATATGGCATCAGGTTAATGCTAGCACCAAGATCGGCCAAGGCGAAGCATTCAACCATACCCGGAAAAACACAAGGAATGAGAAATTTTCCGGGGTCTCCAAGCTTCTCGGGAAGCTTTTTCAAAAGAACTGCTGAGCAGTTCTCATTCAACGGAGTTCTAGCCATTTCGAAGAGCTTTTCCTTATTACTTAACAGATTTTTGATTGTTGATGCAAACTTGGGCATCAAGAGAATAGCATCCGCGAAGCTTATGTTAAAATGCAAATCTTGAAAGATTTGGAAAAATTTATCCATTTGGTGACTAGCTTTTTCGCGGAGCTTTTGTTCATTGAGACGTGATGGGTAAGGAATAGAAGTTTTGGATTTAGGGTTGTCCACTGGAGTTTCAGGTGGTTCAAAGACAACTCTAGGTTAGCATCTGGTTTTTGGAATAACCTGAGGTTGGATGTGTGTGGTACTTCGTGAGCTAGGAGATTGCACCTTGTCCGTTGTCACCTCAGGTTCACGTTCCACTACCTTTGGAGGAGAGGAAGAAGAGGTAGTAGGAATGGGTTCATCATAAGAAGCACCACTTCTAGTTGTGATCGCCTTAGCATCGCCCCTCGGGTTAGCGATCGTGTTGCTCGGAAGTGTTCCTGAGCCCGAGGGTCGATCATTTAAAGACTTCTTGATTTCAGAAATCTGGCTAACCAACAACTTGTTCATCACTTCTTGGGATTTCATGAATTGTTTTAACAACTCGTCAGATGAAGGCCCAGTCGGAACAATAGCTTGAGGTGGATTATTACAATTTTGAGCACGATTGTTTTGGTTGAGACCTTGGTTGAAATTTCCTTGATTTTGATGTTGGAAATTTCCTTGATTCTGGTTGTTATTTCCATGAAAATACCCGGGATTGAAATTACCCTGACCTTGGTTTCGAATAAAGTTTCCTTGATTTTGGAAACCTTGATTTTGGAAACCTTGGTTTTGATTTTGAAAACCGTGACCCTGATTGAAGTTACCTTGGTTTTGAAAACCTTGGTTCACTCTATTTTGATTTTGGTTACGGTTTTGGACATTTTGGTTTGAGAAAATTGCAAAAATCGTCCTTGTGGTTTGGCCAAATTGCACGTTTCGTCCTTACTGTTCATTAATTGCAAAAATGATCCAGATTTGGCACTGTTTCATTCACTTTTAGTCCTTCGGCATTGCAAAAATCGTCCTTGTGGTTCGGCCAAATTGCACGTTTCGTCCTTGTGGTTGCAAGGACGAAGGACCAAAAGTGAATGAAACAGTGCCAAATCCGGACCATTTTTGCAATTAATGAACAGTAAGGACGAAACGTGCAATTTGACCAAACCGCAAGGACGATTTTTGCAATTTTCTCTTTTGGTTTTGATTAAAACCGGGAGGTCCAGGGTAGTGATGAGGATGATAGTTCGGGTCCATAGGAGGGCGGTATTGATTGCCTCCTTGATTTTGGGACCCTGCAACAGCATGAGCTTCATATGGAGTACCATCAGTAGCTGTGCAATTGTAGTAGGCATGCGGCCCACCACAAGTCACACAGACTTCCACTTTTTTAACCTCAGCAGGTGGAGGATGTTGTGGAAAAGAAACTTTCTTTTGTTGGGCGAAAACCAAAGCTTGAATAGCTTCAGTGAGCTTGTCAATCTTAGCATCCGTGCTAGACTGACTCACAGAAGATGAAGTGGAAGGACCCGCATTGATTTGGGAAACAACCTGCTTGCTTCATGTAGAGCGGACCTTGGACTTGTTTTCTATGATTGCCAAAGCTTCTTTGGTGGTTCTACTCAAGAAGTTACCTCCCACGGAGGCATTGAGAGAATCCTGATCAACTTGGCTCACGCCATTGTAGAAAGTATCGAGTTGCATCAACTCTGAGAAACCATGATGTGGACACTTGCGAAGTAATTCTTTGAAACGATCCCACGCTTCACCAAATGAATCATCATATTTCTGAGTGAACTTGGTGATCTCGTTTTTAAGACTCGTAGTCTTGGAAGGTGGGAAGAATTCATTCACAAATTTTTTGACAAAATCTTCCCATCTCTCAATAGACCGAGGAGGTTGTTTTTCAAGCCAAATCCGGGCTTGTCCCTCGAGGGAGAATGGGAAGAGAAGAAGTTTGATTGCTTCAGATGGGACATTTTCGTACTTGATGGTTGACGTGATTTTATTGAACCATCGAATGTGAGCATGAGAATCGTCCCTCTCAAAACCGTAGAATTGACTTGAGGTTCCAAGATTGAGTAACCCGGTTTTGAGCTCAAAATTATCTGCCACGATGGCTGGGACAACAATGGCATCTCCATAACCCTCGATGGGTGCTTGGAGAAGCTCACACATGGGACGGTCTTCCGCTATGGTGACAACAGAGGTAGAAACAGTACGGATCTCAGATCCGACTGCTGGTGCTGAACGTCTACGATGTCTTCTAGGAATTCTTACAAGCTCACGTAATAGGCTAGTAGACCTAGAAGAACAAGTGCGCATGCACTAGGAATAAAATCAATCAAAACAAAGTCGAGGCAAAACCACAGTGAACTTAAACCAATAATCACAAGTAAGTGGCTTCTTTAAGAAAGGTACACCACTCACAAGGATACAAATGCAAGTCTTAATCTTTTGTTTGGGAACTTATTATGTTCACACCCCCAGTTGGTAGGTGTTCTGTCTTGGTTTGCGACGGTTTATTTTTATGTAATTATTATTCACAAGAAAAAGACGAATGTTTTTGGGTTTTTGTGTATCGGTGAAAAACTTTTGGACAATATTTTTGGTATCGTTTCGTTAACCAAGATCGTATTTCTTTAAGAATCACCTTAAAAGAAACCTGATATAGAAAACGTAACGATTTGTTTTGTTTGTTTTTTGATTTTTTTTGGTGTTTTAACACTTTAGGAAAAGTGTTAATGACGTTTTTGTATTTTGATTAAGATTCACAAAAGGTGGTGGAGTTTATACAATGATGAGTGAAAAACCACTAATCTCTAAAAAAAACGTTTTCAGATACGCAGCAGCCTCCCCGGCAGCGGCGCCAAATTTTTGATTGGCTCTAAATAGTCAACTAAAGTCAACCACAAATGTTGTCAATAAAGTCAAACTACCTTGGAGTCAATGCTTCCGGGTAATATAGGGTATCACCAGGTCGTTATGACCCGACGAGGTGTGAGTTGTACTTTAGCGTGCTTGTGATCGGGTGAATTTCACAGAAAAGGGGTATGATGAGAATTATTTGAGATTTATGAAATTAAATAGCTTAGGAAAGCTATATGATTGATTACGTGAATTTAGATTAAGGAGAAACGAGCTAAAATTTAAAAATGTACGTTTAAACTGAAAACGGGTACTGACGTACGTAAGAAAAAGTGAATATGATTAAATAAAAAGGCTAAGGATATGAAAATGATATTTTTACAATCCTAATTAATAAAGAAAATTTTTGGAAAAAGAAAATTAATTTTTACACTAATTATATAATTATTATTAATTAAAAACTATTTTCTAATTACTTTTTAATTATTTAAAATACCCTAAATTATAATTAAATCTAAAATTACACTAGAAAAATGAAAATAAAATTTGGAAAAATTTAAAATACTTAAAAACTGATTTTAAAACTAAATTTTTATTTTTATGATTTTTTTATTAATTATTAACTAATTATTAATTATTAAAAACTAAATTAAATTATGAAAAATACTAAATGATAAGGGAAAAATCTGAAAAAATTACCAAAATTATTTTTAACTATAAGAAACCTGGGAAAAATGTAAAAATGAAATTTGCTTATAAATAAACTGAAGAATAAGCCAATTGGCTTAAATAGAAGCTATCACTTCTATTAAGTTGGGATTTTTTGGATTTTTATTTTTCACAACTTCTTATTAACTGTTTTTAAGCAACTTTTGTTAAGGTGGTTTGATTGAAACTCAGAGATAAGCAGTTTGTGGGCTTATTTGATAGACAGATTAAGCCATAGGCTTATTTTGATTTTCATTGCTTTGAATAAGACATACAACTGAGATATAAGTCCAAATAAGAAAATAACCAACAATAACAATTAGAAATAAACACAAAAGAACCAGGTGAATGCACAAAATAAGCTAGATAAGCCAAATAAGTACTTGGCTTATTTGACAGGCTAAACAGGCCCAAATGGCCTACCTGCAGCCCTCTGTGGGGGCCACAAGGGGGTCAGGGGTCCAAAACAAAGATTGACCTCTCAAGTATGACAGGTCAGCTACTCAACAAGCCAATAAGCTAACCCTATGGATTATTGATGAGCAACTGAGAAGCCTCTCAATTTGGTGCACAAAGCTGAGCTCTCAGCTTTTGTTCTGTGAACAGGTAAAAAAGAAGGCATGATAAGCTAGGGTCTGAATAAGCTGAGGAAAAAAATAAGCTAAGGTCTCAAGAGTTCTACTGATGAGCTACTCAAAAAGCCAAAAGAACAAGGGTGGGGTCCACTGGGTTGGTCACAATAGGCCAAAGAAAATGGCTAATTATCCTGGTGCAGGGCAGGGTGCTTGCCCTGCAGCTTCAAAGAAGCTATTGCATAATCCACCAAAGAAATCACAAAAATAAGGTGTTTGCAGATTATTATAGATTAGGTGATGGACTATAACTTCTGAAAATTCCAAGTCCTAAGTCCAAGCACAAAAATCTAGAAAATTCTTGCAAAAACTGAGATTCTGCACATAATGCAAACTTTGACTTTTTTAATTTATGAACTAAGTTGACTAAAATGAGATTTGATCCTACTTTACGGACTAATTATGATATATTAAGATGTTATAAGACTAAAACAAGTTAACTTAACAACTAATGAACTAAAATGGTGATTATGGAACCTTAAATTCTTGACAGATAGCTAAGAAGATGAGATCACAAGTGATTATGACTTTTGATGCAAATACTGCTGGTCTTTATGACTTGAATGGGCTATTTAACACTAATGAAGCATGTATAAACCAAAAATAACCATTCACACAATTTGATTTACAGAATATGCAGCAAAGCCAAACAACCTGCTAACTTTTTGATTTTTATGAAATCTATTGAAACCTTAACTAAAACTACAACTATGAACTAGAATCTATCTAATAAGCAATTGAAAGACAGAATAAGCAATATCTAAGCACTAGCAATCACTATCACAGGTTATGCACTTTTACACTAAAATTCCAAATTTTGATACAAAGAACCTTAAACCTTGAACCTAGCTGATACTAGGGCCTCTTCAAGCTGCAACAAGCTCCTAGCTTATCAAAGATAAGCTAGTTAACAGCTCATCCACCAATTTCATTACTTGGTGCTTCCTAAAGCTTTCCACAACATGCAAAGGTACCCTGTGAGTTAATATGAGTGTGTTAATACAAATATCGCCTAAAAACGTTATTTATATTTTACTATCTTCGCTAAGTTTTGTTGACAAAATGTAAACTTTAGTTTCTAAGTAAAACATAATCTTAGTTTTAAAGACTTGCATAAACTAGACTTTTGCTACATTTTACATTTCATAAAACACAACACTTTTTATTTCTTAAAATAGAAATGTCACATCACATTTATGGCAAGTTTTGTCAATATACATTTATGGAAAGAAAATGTGTTTGACTAACTATGTGTTTGCTTGCAAGTTTTGTGTTTGACTAGGTGTAATGAGATGTGACATTGTTTGGTTTGCAAGGTGTAATGAGATGTGACATTGTTTGGTTTGCAAGATTCATTGCAAAACCAACTGCAAGCCCGGCGGAACCCTGGGGGTACACGGGCGGAACCCATCTGAGGGTTCCGCCGTATCCGCCAGGCCTGCAGAAGGCTTTGCTATAAATACTAAGCCACAAGTTGATTTTTGGCTTATCACTCTATATCATATTTACACACATTCATTCATTCTTTCATCTAACCCTTTAACATTTCATATGTGAAGTTTCTTTTTGTAGCAAAGAGATTCACGAGTTCATAAAAAGTAACAAGTATTCAACACAACGTTGCAAGACTTGTTAGCTTAGCATTGTGTAGACTTGTGTAGTTTACACTTCATTTGATTGTGTATTTTCAGTAGTGATCGGTTAGTATTTTAGTCCTCAAAATACAAAGTGTATCGGGAGTAGTTGTACCCTTGTAAAAGAACTAACAGGAGTGGTTATACCCTTGGTAAAGAACTCAACATCTAGCTTAGTGTCGGTAAAAGTATAAGCGACGTGTAAGGTTTTCTCCGCCGATGAAAGGAGCTTGTTGACTAGTGAAAGAAACTCTCGAGTTGGATACTCGGGGCGTGGACGTAGGGCAAGGAAAAAGAGTCCTTGTAGCCGAACCACGATAAATACTCGTGTTGTGGTTTGATCGTTTCTTTCATTTACTTGCATGTTATATATATTGTGTTTGTGTATATATCTTTGATCAAACGGAAAGTTTCAAAGCTAACTAAACAAGTTAAAAAGATTTTAAACGGTAAACTATTCAACCCCCCTTCTAGTTTTCCACAGAGTGATTTGATGATTCTCTTTTTCTGTTTTCTTTGTTATTTGAACAATTAAATGAGCTTATATAAGTTTATAAACAGCTTATAACCATTAATGAGCTTGAAAAATCACTTGAAATGCCTTATTGAAATCTGAAAATTGAAATAGGAAGTAATACTTAAGAAGAAACTTTCATTACTTAAAAACTGATTACAAATGATAAAAAAAATAAGTACTAAAACCACTAAGTTACATTAATACATGCCTCATATGGCTTCTACTACTATCTATATATACTACGATACTAAGATAAGTCCTTAAAGCCTCCACATGCGTTCCCCTTCTAAATTGGTGGTTCCCAAAGCCTCTTTGTTGACCCTTGACCACATCCTCACCCTTGATTTAAGCGTCAAGCCACTCTAATCCTTGATTGGATCTTTGGCGCCAAAAAACGATTGAGCAATTTTAGTGGAGCTGTTGGAGGCATTTAATGAAGAGGAGAGGGGTTGGTTTGGTAGGTGAGTGATATTAATGAGGTTGATGGTTTGGTGAAAAGGTGAGGGAGGAGGGGGGAGATAGGGTTACAGGTTTTAGGGGGAAAAGGGGTACGGGGGGTTGAAGATGGTATTTTTTGACTGGGTGTTTGACCGATGTTGACTGTTTGACCGGGGCATGGGTTTTATTAATAAAAGGGTAATGGGCTGGGGTGATTGGGCTTAAGGGGTATTGGATTGGATTGGTTTAGGGAAGTAATGATAACAAGGGTCCGTTTGGTTATGTTATTGTTACAAGGACCATTTTTGCAATTTTCTGAAACTTTGAGGGCTGATGTTGTAAGTTTCCCAAAGTAAATTCAAGGACCTTTCCTGCCAACTTCCATAATCCAAGAGCAAATATTGCACTTTTCCATTTTTCAAAATTCCTACGGACCAATTTTGCCAAATTTGAAATTTGAGGGACCAAACATGTAACTTTTGAAACTTTAGACCCAAGTATCATATTTTGTAATTTTTGACTTTCAAAAGACTTGGGGTTGACTTATCTTCCGAAATAAATGCATAGGGACTAATTGTGACAAGTTTTGAAACTTGGGGGACTGAAACTGCCAATTATGCAAACTTTGATCATTTTTTATTTTTTTACTCATTTTGCATTTAAAACATATAAAACACAATCCCTGGGATATTTTCAGTATTTTGATGCCTTTTTGATTGTTTTTAAATGTTTTGCAGCTCAGATTTGACCAAAAATGATGAGTGTTTGAGCACTCATCAAGATGGATATCACTTTTACACTTGACGCACCAGAAGACAATTTAGGTATTTACATGTCACTCTATACCAGAAGTAGGCCGTCACGTGTATTCTCTAAAGCGTGACGGCCTAGAACTCTTACAAAGTGACGGCGTCAAGAAGTTGGATTGGGCAACAAGAAACCCTCGCCGTGGCGAGATGACGGCGTCAACCATCAAAAGGTGACGCCGTCACCCTTGTAAATCTATATATAGTTTTTGATTTTTCATTCATTAGTGTGTAATTTTGGAGAGGAACTTTTTGGTGGAATACACACACAAACCCTAGTACGAATTTTAGAGGTTTTTAAGGGTTTCATACCCTTATTTCTTCCATGTTCAATTAAAGATAAGTAATCCATCAATCATTCAATATGTCTATGTGTTGTTTGATTCTATCTTATGTTTCTCTTTCTTTTAACATGCTAGGCTAGCTTTATTTGTGTTTGCTTATATGTAATGAAACCTAGTTATTGATTATTGTTTGATGGTTTGTTATTAGTTGTTGTTGGGTGATTGATAATCGATGTTAGGCTTAAGAAAATTGGCTAATCTCCTATACGGTAACTTGCTTGAACGTCTTAAGAAATATGAATTGGATGTGTACTATGATTTTAATGGTTGTATTTAATGCATAAGTAACTATTAAGGAGGCCATGGTAAGGATACTTAACGTGTCGCCATAGGAAGAGATAGAAGCTTATAGAGTTGGGGAAGATCGTACACGGCCCCACAAATGGTACTACGAAATGCAACCCGTCACCTACGCAATTCTAACAAGCTTATCAATCAATAAAAGATAACTAGGGAGTAATGAAATATAAGTAAACACGTTTTCTCCATATATATTTTTCACATTTTATTTTATTGTCATTTTATTTTTATTGTTAAGTAGTTAATTGGGTTAGTTGACTAGCAACTAATTCCGCCCACTCTTTCAAAAACCCGTGATTTTACTTGCTTTCATAAAATATAAAAATACAAAAAAGAATCATCCCTCACCTCTAGACCTAGTTGGTTTAATTTCAATCCTAGCGAACACTATTCCCTGTGGAGAACGATCAATCCCCCGGTACTTGCCACTTCATTATACTACATCGGTCAGGTACACTACCTAGTGGGGATTGTAAGCTTCTCAAGATCCCTGAGAAGTAAAACTTTCGTGTAGACTACAATCCGTATATCAAAGTTTTTGGCTCCGCTGCCAGGGGATAGTTATTGTTTAGGTTGAAATTTATTTCGATTAGGTCTACTCACTAGATTCTTTTCTAGTGATATTTTTATTTTTATTTTTATAGGTTTTCTTTAGTCTATCTCTCTTCTTTGTTTCCTTTGTTTGTAAACCTTCTCGATGGATAATAATTGCATTGATCGTTTGATTCATGTTATACGTGTTTTTCGTCGAAGAATTTTCCAAATACCTATCCCAATCCCTGTAGTGGAAAATGAGAACCCACCTAACCTCTCACCTGACCATCACTTTGGCAATGATTCTGAGATGGAGGAATCTGACCATGATAACGACCATAGAATTAGCCCTTTTTACTATTCGGACTCCGATGAGGACCTAGATGATGGTGATGTAATTAATGAGGAAGGATGGAAGAAGATACAAACCCTCTTAAGCATGTTGATCCTAGGACTAATATTGAAAAAGACAGTCTCTTTAACATGCAATTCCCTTGTAAGATTGAATATAGGAGTTTTGATGCTTACCTTAACTCGTCTTTACCTATGAATATAATTTCACGTGCCAACTATAATAAGATCATGGTAAATGAGTTAGCATATCAGGGGAATAATATTGTTGCTAGGAATGAACCATTGCACGTGTTTGTAGGAAGTTTCGTGTATTTGGTTGATTTTATTGTTATGGAGAATTTAGGAGAATTCATTGATGAGAAATTAACCCAAATCATATTTGGAGAACCCTTTAAACTGGTTAACCAATCTTGATTAAAAACTTATGGATGGGTTGATTACCTTTTCGGATGAGGATGAAGATTTTGTTTACTAAATGCCACGCTCGCACCATAGGTTTAAGAATCACTCAATTGAGGTATGCAATATAATCCCCCTATAGAGTTGTTAAGCGAAAATGAAAAAAAGAAAGGACTCAAATATTCCCATGAAAAGAATAAGAAATACTATCACGGATGTTTAGAGTTAAATGATGACTATAAGAGAGATGAGGCAACAATTAGATGGCTCACACTTGGGCATGTGAGCATAAGTGATACGCGGTAGGGCGTGACTTTAAGTTTAGCTACAAGACTCGTTAATAAAGAAAAGCGCTTCTTTCGAGTCAACCCAAGCTTTATTTGTTTGTTTGTTTGTTTATTTGATTTTATTTGGAACATAGAAGGGTTTCATCATAAACAAGAAATCAACAAGAGATCATTACCACAACCAATCACTTTATTATATTAACATATCCAATCAACCATAATAAGTTTACCCTAACATGGCTTTAGTAATCATGCTTACAGTGGTGGATTCGTCTGAAATGAGCAACATACTTCCTGGATTAGTATAATGATGATGCTAATTTGACTTGTATTCTCGAAAAGTTGGCTCTATATAATTTGGCATGAGGGATGAATATTCTCACCATCTATAAAGTTGTTGTAACAAAAAATATAAAATTAAAAGACATTAATCGTCACAATTTTTATTATATGATACCCGCCGCTGCATTACGCGAGTACCCCGTTATTAGATTGTAGATAAAGATAAGATATAAGTTCAGCTATTCAACCTATAATAAATAACCAAATTACCCACTTCAATGATTTAGTGATTTTAGTCAAATGTGCACGCGTGTGTTATAGTTTGGTTGAATTTCTTCCACAAAACAAAGAAAAAAACCGAGTGACATAAATACATAATAAAGACATATAATTTGGATGATTGTAAGTCAAAAACCAACTTGGAGATTTCTATTTAGGTAGTGACATGCACATATATCATTTTACTTTATACACATAAATTTAGTGAGATCCATATAAATTTTAAAAATAAAATTTATATGAGCCCTACTAAATTTATGTATATGAAGTAAAATAATATGTGGAGATATCCCTTCCCTTTTGATTTTGTTTGTGCTCCGTTCTTGAGCATTTTTTTACAAAGAAAGAAAAGAAAATAAAATGATAAGAAACTCAAAATTTATTGTGTTTTTGAGTTTTTCTTAAAAAAAAAAAAAAAAAAAAAAAAAAAAAAAAAAAAAAAAAAATTGGCAGGAAAATTCTTAATATTTTTTCTTCAAAAATTTTCGCCTAAATATGGGCAGATATGGACATAGTCAAAACTACACCCAAACTAATGGGTATATGATGACCAATATAACCCTCATTATTTACTCATATCGACTCCTGTAATAAAATAAATATTTTAATAATGGCATAAATGTAATTATGTCTATTTTCATTTATTTTCTTCCCAACTCGAGTACATAACATTTTTTTTCTTTTAATTCATTTCAACTTGAGAACATGAAACTAAAACTAATATATATATATATATATATATATATATATATATATATATATATATCATTTTAGTTTCTTTTCTCTTCTTTACCCATCATTTCTGTCTCTACTTAAAAATAGGGATAATAATTTAAAATTTGATATATTCAAAAATGCTTCAATCGATAAACAGAATAATCAAAATTCAAAAAATTTGTTATTAAATAGCAACAACAAAAAATGTTACATATTACTCAAAAAATGACAAGTTGTATACATTTGTGAATTATTATCCCAAAATAATGTCATAAATCGATCGAGTTTCCAACTAATTTTAAGCTGCGTTTCTTAATCAAATAGTAAGGATTGGTGTATATTTTAAAAAAAAGGTGTATTTTTTAATAGGATAGTTTGGCTACAATTTTTCTAGCTAACTGGCTACAATCTTTCACAAAAATGCACAAGCAATGAATAAAGGACACACAACAAACAATCAGGGACCTACAAAAATAATCAAGAACCCACATTTATAGCACAAATTGTATCAAATTCATTACAAAAAATTGTAGCTAATATATTCATTTTTTTTAGTGTTTTGTTAACGAAAGCCCTAAGGGTTGTCGTTAAGAGACATTATTTTATTACAATTGTTTGTAAAAGAAAATCAACCAATCACAATCAAATATCAATTGTGTAATATATCCTAAATTGTCTCCACTTTTTTCAGAATTATCATCCAATCAGAAGTCTTCATAAATGATGTTGTAATAAAACCTATTTGCTTAACGACAATTATTAGGGCTGTCGTTAGCAAACCTTTTTTTTTTTTAATATCCACCTTTTTGTCAAATTTCCCTATATAATATCATTTAGAGCGAAGGTTCACCCATATAAGTTGTTTTGGCTCAACCATGGGGTCATCAAAAAAAAATAACGAGATGTCAATAGTAGATGAAGGGCAACTAAGAGCGCTACAAATATCTGAAGCAATAATTCTTCCAATGGTTATCAAAACAGCTTTAGAGCTTGACCTCTTTGAGATAATGGCAAAGATTCCCGGTGGTCAGTTCACATCTTTTGATCTAGCTTCTAGTCTTCCTAATCAAAACCCCGAAACTCCGGTTGTAATTGAAAGGATTCTTCGGTATCTAGCTAGCCAATCTGTACTCTCAGCCATAGTAAAGGATGGAGATGGAGGCTCCAAGGTGTTCTATGGCATGACACCAGTGTCCAATAACTTTGTCCCGAACAAAGATGGAACATCTCGTGCTTCATTACTTTTTCTTCTCTTTGATAAAGTATTGGTCGATTTATGGTTTGTATATCCTTAAAGTTACATCCTATATCCTGATTATTTAGGTTATTAATTTGGGTGGATACAAAGACTGCTTGTTTACTTTAATTAATTAAAAATAAATAAATAAATAAATAAAACGGGCGGATCGACCGACTTACCGGTTGTTATAGTGATTGGCTGGTTGTTTCTAACATATACAGTTACAGTATATGTTTGACAATCACTTCGTGATCACATTTTGAACCATGTGTACGTTTTAGCTATGCATGCATTTTGGAAAAAATGAAATCATGAGCTGGTGGTGACGTTATCAATAGAATAGAATTCGATCACCTTATTATTTTGCAGGTATCACCTAAAAGATGCAATAGTTGAAGGAGGGACTCCATTTGAAAAGGCCTATGGGGTGAATCCATTTGAGTACCCTGCAAAAGACAATAGATTTAATGAGGTGTTCAACAAGTGCATGCATGATGAAACAATAATACTGATGAAAATGATGCTTGAAAAGTACACGGGATTTGAAGGCGTACGTAAAAGAGATAGTTGACGTAGCTGGTGGTTTAGGTGCTAACCTAAAGCTAAATGTTTCCATGTACCCAAATATTAAGGGCATCAACTTTGACCTACCCCATGTAATCAAGGAAGCACTTCCTTATCCAGGTATAAAATTTCATAAACACACAAATGCATGCATGAATCATGTTTTTATGCATCATATCTCTGTTAAACAATGGACCTAGGATCTTAGCCAACGTAAATATGTAATTTTGATCTACTATGAGGGCTCAATGTTAATTGACTAGGTGTGGAGCATGTCGGTGGAGATATGTTCGAAAGTGTTCCTAAGGGAGATGTTATTTTCTTGAAGGTTGGTACATCTACTCTTTGTGCATAACCGTACCTTTTATAAATGTCTCAAAAATAATGTAGATTTGACACTTTTTTCCCTATTAAATAATGATTAAACATGTATCCCTTCATTCTTTGTTGTGCACTACAAGTCTACCATAAGAAGTTCATTCTTTGTACGAGCGCAACATAGCAAATGTAGTACTTAAAAATAACATTCAAAAACTCACACTTATGCTAAAAGGGTAATATGGTCACATAACTTGAATTACTCACTAGCCGTTAATCATCCATTTTCATAAAATCACCATTTAAATGGACTCTTTGAGATTAAATGGAGTAATAATTCTCTACTATATATAATAGGGCGATAGTTTTCTCGAGCGAAGAGAACAAATATTATTTGTTTATTAGAATATTAGTTAAAAAATAAAAAAACTTACAAAACACACCCTGAGCTTTTTAATATTTACGACTTTTTTATATAACAAACTTTATTTGCTAAATATCTAACAAATACCTGCCGGTTTCTTGAATAAAAAAAATACTGGCAAAAACGCCTCTCGATAACGAACAAAACAAGGCCAATATTGATATACTTTTGACGTACGTACGGTTTTATAAAAATTGTTGAAGTTTAATATATATATATATATATATATATATATATATATATATATATATATATATATATATATATATATATATATATATATATATATATATATATATATAGTTTCTAAATAAAAGAATTTTCAAAATGCAACCTTAACTTATCAAATAACTTTCGAATTATCCTAATTTTTTTTAAAACCATAATGGTCAAAATTAGTCCAGCCGCAACACACATTAATTCCAAAAAGGACGTCGTACGACAACTACAGATATAACTTCACACAATGTTTGTTCCAAACAAATACAACACGTGTCGGCAAAAAACATACCACTATCTTACAACGAGAAGCACCACCTAAATATTATTCGTAAATAATTATCGCAAAAATTCCTCGAAAATTCCCGCTGCAGCGCAGCGGGCGCCTTCCCACTTGTTATTATTATAGAGTAACTTCATAACCTTTATTTTAAGTTAAAAGTAGCCATAGGTTTGTTCATTTTTAAATAATTAACCTTTTATTATTTACAAATGACTAAGGATCAAATAAAAAGAATTTTTAAAATAAAAAAAATGAGAAATAACTATAACTACATATTATAGATGCATAAATTTAAATTAGATGCATTCCTAATTTTTTAGATGCATCATGATATGTTTGCTAGCTATAAATTAGATACATATACATATATTAGATGCATTTTATCAAGTTAGACGATTCCTATGTATTTTTTTTATCCTCTGCGGGTCAAATTTTTTGCTAATACTACTTTGCATCGTTTTCACTTCAAAATTACTTTCGAAACTAATTGTGATGCATCTAAATGAATAGAGACGCATCTAATTCAAATCAATGCATCTAAAATATGCGGATATAGTTATTTCTCATTCTTCTCATTTTAAGTTTTCTTTTCACTGGATCATTACCCATTTACAAATATGACTTCTAAATAAAGTCAAATTATATTTGGATTAAAGAAAGCAGTATTTATCATGTCAATAATTTTAGTAAATTAAATCGTCTTTCTAAAGGAATATATAACCATTTGTGGAGAGAGAGAGAGAGAGAGAGAGAGAGAGAGAGAGAGAGAGAGAGAGAGAGAGAGAGAGAGAGGAGGGGAGGGGAGGGGAGAGGGAGAGAGGGAGGGTGATGGGGGGAGAGAGAGAGAGAGAGAGAGAGAGAGAGAGAGAGAGAGAGAGAGAGAGAGATAAAAACAATGTTTTTTTAATGTAAGTAATACCATTTATCGAGTAACAGATTTTGTTTTGTAAAGTTTCAAAATTTTCTATATCGTGTACTTATTACGCAACGAAGGATAAATTGAAAAGTTTAATCATTTAATAGGAATGAATAAAAGAATGATACACAACAAAACAAAATGGTCAAAGTCATATAGATTTTTATACACATATCTATTTTGTAAATTATAATCTTTTAGTTAATTATACACTATGTATTGTGCATTTAGTGGATACTTCATGATTGGGAGACAATTGTTGCATCAAGATTTTAAAGAACTGTTGGGAGGCATTAGCAGAGAACGGGAAGGTGGTGGTAGTGGAAATGATCATGCCCGACCCTGAAAATTATAATGGCATTGACAAAGGTTCTAAGAGTGTCATGAGCAGTGATATGATGATGTTGCTTATTAGTCCCAGTGGCAAAGAACGAACAATAAAAGAATACTACGCTTTGGCTAAAGAGGCGGGGTTCACTTCTTTGAACATCGCTTGTAAGATTGCAAAGTTTAGTATCATGGAATTCTACAAGAATCATGAGTACGTAACTATTGAATGCAATGCTCATTGACATGGATCTAAATTAAATAAATTTCATGCTAAACGATATTGACAAGGTTTACGTTTGCTCACGCGTTGCTTCGGGTTTAAATTTCCTCGTTAAGTGAACAAATTCTTATGTATGTTTTTTAATGATATAAGATACCGCATGCATTTATAATTTAGTTAAACTTATTTGTATATGCTGTTTTATACATACGATATTGTGTTTTACTTATATGTTTTAGTTTGTTAATTTAGGTACATTGTATTGCTGGGTGAATTTTGTTTTATTAGTAAGTTCGATTTGAGGCATGAGTATTGCTTTCACCTTTTTTCCTACATCCGGGTTAAAGCATAACAAAAAAGAAAAATTTATCTTCGGTGTGTTTGAAAAGAAAAATTATGTAGCTCTTTTAAGTTACCAAATAAAGATATATACCAAAACAGTTATAGAATATGACTGCAAATCTCATGGTGGGAAGATAAGAGAAAAGGGGTGGGCTCAAACATGTGATCTCTTAATGAAAAGGATAGTTGTTAACCAGTAATTAAATCTCATAAGCTTTTTGTTCGAGTTTGCCATTATGCATCTTTAAACATGTATTATTTTCTGAAAAACAGAACTTGTCATATCAAATTCTTTGCTGACAGAAGATTGAGAGGACTCGATGACAATAGAAAGTAGAAACCATTAGCCCTTGCAACATGTATTATACACTAAACCATTGGCCGTTGCAACATTTATACAGCATTTTAGTAATAAAGTTGAGATGTAAAACTGGTGAAGTTTTCTCTGTTTAAATAACCCAGGAGGGCCGCCCTTAACTCAGATGTACACGGCCTATCAAGGGTGACCCTCTGACCGTTTAACTCAAAAGTTCTCACTGTTCAGGCCATTTCTCTAGCCACCCCCAAATGTCTACATAGTAAGGTTTGAACCCTAAAACTCTAGTTAGGACATCGATCGCCTTTCCATAGGCCAGTTTAATGGTGGTTTCAAGACTGATGTGTTCCTAATATATAGGATAAGCATTGGGTTGAGCTTATATAGCAAGTTAAACAATAAGATTGACGGAGCACAAACTTTTGGGAGAACTTTCATATTTAACATTAAAATCTAATATCTGACAACATATACACAATGCAACTTATATACAGAATTTGGTAGGTTATGCAAACGAAAGGTTGTGACATTAAACAAATGTGAATAACCAAATGGGTAACACACTGTAACTTATATACACAAACACAAATTCCAATTAACATGGAATAATAAGTTTAAATGTAGTAAATGCTTATCAATAGCTTTTTAATATTTTGCAAATTTAAGTTGCTAATACCTTTCATATAGAAGGTTGGTTATCAGTTTGCTCTTCAGTTGTAGTAGCAGAAGACAACACATTTGAATGCGAACCGACACCATTTTCATCAGAAGATGGAGGATGGGGACTACTATCAGCAGGGGTGGATTGATTTCGAGCAGCAATTGCAGATACAGCTGCCAACTGTGTACTCGTTATGGTGGGTCGCTTTATGAGCGGTTTTGCTAACTCCAGGCGATGACTTGAAGTATGCTTCTGGTTAAACCTGCCTCGAAGATTCGAACCTGTGTTGTAACAGTCTCCACAAAGGTCATATCCGCACTTTTCGGTACAATCTTTGCACTGATACCGTTTCCCAATTATTGGACACATCTGTAAAAACAAAGCAATTCAACAACACACAATACAAATGTATTAGTAAAGAAAAGAATTCTTTTTAGTTGCTTAATAGCAACTTATACCAAATAAGGTTGAGGTGGCAAAATAGGCATGTTAGACAATGGATCAAACCGGGCAACTTTTGGTTGCGGGTCACACCGGTTGAGATGACCCGCAACAGTGTTTTTTTCTTCTTTTAAAATTTAGATATCATCAAGACATCGATTGTGGTATTACCGTATATTTGTCAACAAAGGACTTCACCCAAATGAATATACCAATAATTTCAAGTTATATTATCATTTAAGGGCATACTAGAAACGGAAATACAAATACCACTAGAAGGACATAATGACTCATATATAAATGCAAATACCACACACAAGCTTCAGCAAAAGGAAATTACCCCACACATATCACAACCAACACCAAGGTGAAATTTCGAGCCATGAACAAGCTGCCACTCAAGAAAATTATCGTCTGTTGCGAATGATGGCCAAGGAACTTGAGTAGTACTGGCCTCTATAAAACCGAAAAACACATCAACAAAACAAGTAACAATTTCCATGAGCTTGATTTTTATTGAGAGACAAACTCAAATTAGTTTAACTATACTAAGCTAGTAAAACGCACCATTTATTAAGTTCTTATTTTGGGCCTGATGTTGATTTAGTTGAAGAGTGTTTCTTCTCAATGCATGCTCTGAAGAAAAGTGTTCCTCTAAAAAGTGATCAAGCTCGTTACAAACTTTAGGAAGTCCACTTGGGTGCCGGCATTCACAAACTTGACATTTAAGCATCCCCTCAGTTGGGATGGTGATGCACGACTCACAATAAACTACATTTAAAGTTTTAAAAGGAGAGAAAATGAATGTAACCCTTATTAAACAAAAAAAGTGTTATAACTAACTAGCTAGACACAGTCCATACCATGGCCGCAATTTAGAACAACAGGCCGATAAAACAATTGCTTGCAAGCAGCACACGTCACATCACTAACTGTAACCTGCTTACAAGACTGATCTGAAGACTGACCAACACTGTTTATTTCACTGGTAACAAGACTATCGATATCTGGTGAAGAACCAAACATTTTGTGTTTTTCATCCTCTATATGTTTAAAAACAGAAACACATTACTAAAGTCACAAACACACTTCATATATCATAATTCGTACACACTCAATTTACTTTACCCTGTGTTTGTATGCTTCGTCTATCGTAGGAAACTGGATACAACTTCTTGAGCAAGAAGTGAAGTGTTTGACAGATGGCAGGAAAATACTGATAAGGATGTCGACATAATGGACAATGAGATATTTTTCTCATATTCATTGAATTTTGGCAACACCAGAAACATGAGACATGGCCACAAACTGCACATAGCCACAAAACCGCCAATAATAACTAATTAGTTACCAAACTATCACCATTAACAAAATCTATTCATTTTGTGAACATTCAACATTCCCTACCTAAAACGATAGGCTTGTATAGGACATCTCTGCATCAAGAAAGTAACAACTTTAGTCTTTACTTTAGCTAAATCATTACCAATCAATAAAAGTCAACAAAACTCAGCTACATTATTCTTTTAGTAAATTCAAAGTTTACCATCATTAATTGTTAGTCCAAATGATTTATACTTCAAAATTTATAATCATATATCTTCATCTTAAAAACAGAGAATTCCTACTTACCTCATGAACTCGGTATATTACCTGAACTGCAAATAATAAACTACGGGAAAATGACATGTATCGTCAGCAATAGGCAAGCAGCATGCTTATGCAATGTAAAAGATAAATTCTTATAAAATAGGAAAACCCAAGTTTAATCCCCGCAGACTGCATTTTTGTGACAGCCATGAGACATGTACAGTTGGGACCCGAAACAATGACTTCACTAATAATTAGTTACTTTTCGTGATATAAGCTTACACTCTCTAAAGGAGGCCACTGAGTCAATCTAAAGTCTAAACGTTGCCTTCCACATGTTGTCCTCTTGAGGGGGCATGTGGGCCGGGTAGCATTGCCAGTTATTAACATTTTAGCGAACTTAAAAATGTATCTAACTTGCCACAAAATCTTTTAGTGTGTACTTATCCAATTTTTTTATTAAACACACACACACACCTGTCTAATCTTTTCTGTTGTGTATACAATGTACTCAGTGGTGGCTCAAGGGTAAAGCTACTAAAGCCATCGCGTTAGGCCCCCGAATATTTAAGGCCTCCGATTTTCTAGCGCCCTTTATGAATATATAATCGGTCACATGTTTTTTTTTTTGGCATCATTTGAGGTTTCAATATATAGAAGGCCCCTATTACTAAAATTATTAAGCATATGTTGCTTATTTTTTGTTTATTTTTTTAAATTCATACCACTAAGTCCTTATTTCAGTTTAAGAAATACGAGCAGGTCTATCTTTTTATTATTACAAAATGATGAATTAAGCTTATTTAATACTAAAAATTCTAATGAATTTTAGCAGATACTGTAAACAAGTTACACGTTTAAGAATCACTCATGCATAGTGTCTTAATACACGAACAAAAATAACCTATTTTTCAAAGAACAAACATGAACACCAATGTCCATTTGTGTAAGTGTTCATATTAGTTCGTTTGTTCGGTTAAACCAAAACTAACGAACCCGAACAAGACTCCTTCGTGTTGGTTCGGTTATTTAGCCCTTCTTATATATTATCATAAAGCGAAGTTTGGATTTTTCTCGATCTTCAATAAACTCTTAGATTCTTATCGTATTTTTGGTTTGACAACTGGATGTTTTATTAATCAAATGATTCGAAAAGCTAGTATTAAGCAGATTAAAAAAAATGAAAATTTTGGAAAGGTCTCGTGTTTAAATCTCGCTTTAGAAAAAAATTTGGAAAGGCCTCACCAATCATTCAATACACACAACAGAAAGATGAGTCATTTTGTGTATTTCATAGAAAAAATATATTAGATTGACACACGCTAAAGAATTAAGTGGCAAGTCAGATACGTTACAAACTAGTTATCCTAAATATTTACTGTAACAAAAGTACAAAACACATAAAAATCCTCAACACTAAATATACTTAATCATAAACTCTTAACAAACTTGATAAATGAATGTATGGCACATCAGATCCTAAATATACTATAGAAACAATAATTATGAAAGGGATTAATTACAGGCAAACGGCGCATGTGAAATGATCAGAAATTTGCTCCGATTTATTATTGACTTCTTCCATTGCTGATAGTCTTGATCACGGCAAAAAACGAATTTTACTTTCAGTTTTTTGTTGAAAAGTATTCAATGGGTAGCTGGGCCATGTTGGACTCTTTCATAAGAGAAAATTACGTTCGTGGGCTATGTATACACAATGACATGACACAATGACATTGCCATGACATGACACAGCATGTGCACCTTAGAAAAAAAAATTGTAGTGTGTAAAATTTTAAAAATATTTAGCTTTTTCGTAATTTGCTCTCTTGACCAAAAGTTTCTGGCTTTGCCCCTGGTAGCATTGCTCTTTCTTTATCAAAATTAGAATCACAAAATTTTTACAAAACAACACGCACAAAATGATGTGTCATGTTTTTATATGATATTCTCTCTCTTACTTTTAAAATCATCTAATTTTGTTAAAATAAATTTCATGTTAAATGATATTAATGAATAAGAATTATTCAACAACAAATTAGGGACATGGATCTGCAAGTGTTGTGGGATTAAATATTGGTTTTGTTCGAGGTTTCAACGTGTTTTGTCAAAGTTAATTACGAGGGTGTCCTTTTGCACCCGTTTCCATGCATTTATCGGGTCATTGTATTTAATTTGTTATGTGTTGAGTGTGGTTTGGATGACGGAGATTCTCCTTGAATTGTTGCATCTTTCATAGGGTCATTGTAATTTTAAAGTCATTGTGGGTTTTTATCTTTTGTTCGGAATTATGTGTATAGGATCCTTGTTCCTTTCTGGGTCGTGTTTGAATAATAATCATCTAAAGTAAACACAACAAATGTTGGAACATCAATCAAACAGACCCCTTTTTTGACTCATTTCATTCATGTCTGTAATCTGTATTATATACTACTAAGTGTGACAATTATTTCTTCTAAATACATTCTAGAATGAATATTACTTGAATATAATACATGTTTCATTTTGAAAAAAGTCACATGCACACATTATCTTTTTCTAATTTTCTTTAGAGTAAACTACATTTTTGGTCCTTGTGGTTGTATCAAAATCTCACTTTTGGTCCAAAATTCAAAAAACGCTCAATATTAGTCCAAAAGTCCACGTGGACTTCATTTTTAGTCCAAAATTCGACCCTAGTTAGTTTAGTCGTTAAGTACGTTGCACCGTTAGTCCCTAGTTAGTTTGGTCGTTAGCAATGTTTACACCGTTAGTCCTTGTGGTTAAAAAATTGAAAAAAATTCGAAAAAAAAAAAATTTTCCAAAAAAAAATAATTTGAAAAATTGGAAAAAAATTCTAAAAAAAAATTTTTACGAAATTTTTTTTTTTCCAAAAAAAAAAATTTGAAAAAAAATTTCTAATAAAAATTTTTCTTAAAAAATTCGAAAAAATTAAAAAAAAAAAAAAATTTGACAAAATTTTTTTTTCCAAAATTCGAAAAAAAATCCAAAAAAAAAAATTTCTAATAAAAAATTTTCTTTTAAAAATTTCTAAAAAAATTTCTAATATATTAAAAAAAATTCTAATATATATAAAAAATTTCTAAAAATTTCCAAAAAAAAATTTTCTAAAAATTTACATGTGTATGTATATATATAAAAAATTTTCCTAAAAATTTCGTCAAAAAATTTTTTTTTATAAAATTTTTCGAATTTTTTAAGAAAAAATTTTATTAGAATTTTTTTTTGGAAAAAAAAAGTTCGTCAAAAAAAAAATTTTATAAAATTTTTCGAATTTTTTAAGAAAAAATTTTTTCGAAAATTTTTTTTTGAAAAATTCGAAAAAAATTCTAAAAAATTTTTTTTTGACGAATTTTTTTTTTCAAAAAAAAAATTCTAATAAAATTTTATTGAAAATTTTTATTGAAAAATTCGAAAATTTTATTGAAAAATTTTTTTTTCGAATTTTTTTATTGAAAATTTTTTTCGAATTTTTCAATAAAATTTTCGAAAAAATTTTTTCTTAAAAAATTCGAAAAATTTTATAAATTTTTTTTTTGACGAACTTTTTTTTTCCAAAAAAAAAATTCTAATAAAATTTTTTCTTAAAAAATTCGAATTTTTTTATATATATTAGAATTTTTTTTAATATATTAGAAATTTTTTTAGAAATTTTTAAAAGAAAATTTTTTTATTAGAAATTTTTTTTTTGGATTTTTTTTCGAATTTTGGAAAAAAAAATTTCGTCAATTTTTTTTTTTTTTTTTTTTTTTAATTTTTTCGAATTTTTTAAGAAAAATTTTTATTAGAAATTTTTTTTCAAATTTTTTTTTTTGGAAAAAAAAATTTCGTAAAAATTTTTTTTTTAGAATTTTTTTCTAATTTTTCAAATTATTTTTTTTTGGAAAAATTTTTTTTTCGAATTTTTTCAATTTTTTAACCACAAGGACTAACGGTGTAAACATTGCTAACGACCAAACTAACTAGGGACTAACGGTGCAACGTACTTAACGACTAAACTAACTAGGGACGAATTTTGGACTAAAAATGAAGTCCACGTGGACTTTTGGACTAATATTGAGCGTTTTTTGAATTTTGGACCAAAAGTGAGATTTTGATACAACCACAAGGACCAAAAATGTAGTTTACTCTTTTCTTTATCAATTCAGCTAGATATGATTAACTATATGATGACAGTGGTCCTACAAAGTGTTGTACACCCTAGCAAAGAATATTTTACTAGTGGTATATATAAATATCATTCATAGCAAAGGTTCACCAATAGACATAATCTAGCTCAATCATGGACTCATCATCACAAGAAGATATCAGGATGTCTAGAGAAGAAGAAGGTTTACTAAGAGTGAATCAAATAAATAGTGGAATGCTTCTTCCTATGGTCATCAAAACTGCTCTAGAACTTGATCTATTTGAGATCATGGCAAAGAGTCCCGGTCGCCAGTTTTCGGCTTTTGATCTAGCTTCTAGTCTTCCTAAGCAAAGCCCTGAAACCCCAGCTTTAATTGAACGGCTTCTTCGGTTTCTTGCTAGCCAATCTATTCTTACGTCGAAAGTAGTCACCGGTGAACATGGAGACACTAAGACCTTCTATGGCATGACACATGTGTCAAATTATTATGTACGAAAGGAAGATGGGACGTCTCATGCTTCCACACTTCTCCTTATATATGATAAAGTACTTGTCGATTGTTGGTTAGTTATTTATCTTTGCATCTTATATCTTAATTAAATAATTTAACTGCACGGATATGTTAATGAACACTCATCCAAGTGATTAGAAACTACTCAAACACGAGCAAGATATCTCAATAGAGGTAGCAAAATAGGTGAATCACTAATCAGGGTGTGTGGGTAGCCTTAGATCAGGTCAAAATGGGTTGTTTTTAGTGTCAACGATGTGTATGATTGGGTTGAACCGCAAACATTTAGTCTTCGTTTGTTCATTTTAGTTTAACTTTAGTTAATACATTAAGCATTATTACAAAGACTACTTAGAACCCTATACTAGTTTTCTAAATTAAATGACTAAAACGCTAAAATGCATGTGTGAGAGACTTTTCAACTAAATCCACCCATTTGATCCGTTTGGAATAAATCTGTACTCAACTTTGAAATTTCGACTCATTTATAGTATACTGTATAACAGTCAAAGTGGCCAACTTTGGATACTACTTTAGACATGTTATAACTATATTAGAAGTTTAGAACTTAACTCCACTAGGCTCATAATCACAAAAGTTAATCAATTGCCATCCCTAATCACTATATTATTTGTATTGGCGCAGGTATCACCTGAAAGATGCTGTAGTTGAGGGAGGGGTCCCATTTGACAAGGCACATGGGGTGAATGCATTTGAGTACCCTGGAAAAGATAACAGATTCAATGAGGTGTTTAACAAGTGCATGTATGATGAAACAAGGATAGTAATGAAGATGATTCTTGACAAGTACAAGGGATTCGAAGGGGTGAAAGAGTTGACTGATGTTGGTGGTGGTTTAGGTGCTAATCTTGAGCTTATTGTATCCAAGTATCCTAATATCAAAGGCATCAACTTTGATCTACCCCATGTCATCAAGGATGCACCTCCGTATCCAGGTATTCAAATTCATATGCACACATACAGTATAATGTTTTGATGAATCTAAGTTGTACACTACCTAGGACCTATGGCATAGTATTTAGATCATATATTTTAGATAATATTCATATTTAATACCCATATATGTTAAGTAACCATGGTCAGTCTTATTGAAACGCCTTATGTTCATGCATGATTCAAACAATTTTTTATAATTTGATCTAGATCTCCAAGTCCATGTAATTGACAATGTTTGCACCACATTATTGACCAGGTGTGGAGCATATTGGAGGAGATATGTTTGCTAGTGTTCCAAGAGGAGATGTTATTTTCATGAAGGTTGGTGGTAGTTGGTACACCAAGTCTTAGTACATGACTTATTTCTTAAACTTATTTCTGTTAAATAAACACTGTGAATTTTCCTTCTAATTAGTGGATACTTCATGACTGGGGCGACAACTATTGCATCACGCTTTTAAAGAACTGTTGGGCAGCATTGCCAGAGTGTGGTAAGGTGGTGGTGGTGGAAGTGATCATGCCAGACCCTGAACATATAAGTGCCACCGATGAAGTTTCTAAGACTGCCGTTGGTAGTGATTTAATAATGTTGATAGCTAACCCTGGTGGCAAAGAGCGTACGGTAAAAGAATACAATGCCTTAGCTAAAGAGGCCGGGTTCACTTCTTTGGACATTGTTTGCAGAGTTTCTACTTTTTGTATCATGGAATTCTACAAACATGTTTAACTATTGAATGTAAAGTCGAGTAACGATGATCTTGATGGTGTAGAATTTCATACATAATTTCATGTTATACGATAGTAAACAATATTTTGCCCGGATAGAAGGATTTCTTATATATAGTTTTTACTGGCCTAGATTTACGTTTGCAAGCCATTTAAGACCGTGATGATATTGTTTGAAGCTGAATAATCCAATTCATAAGATGACTATAAATCAATTAGACTCTTAGTAAAGGTGATAGTGTGATCCTCATTCACTTAAAACTGGGCCATGTTGGCTATGTTTTATCTTTAATCATTTAGATGCTTATGAAAAATAAAGAAAGAAACATTGCTAAAGTGAAAAACGAGTAAGTGGTTGAACTAGTCAATAAGGTTGAATATTGCCCAAAAATGTATTGTTAATATACAACCCTTCTAAAAGGCATTTGGTGGTCGACCCAACATGTTTCGATTTGCAGTTATAACTTACCCATTTTGTCATGTTACCAACTCGACGACCTGTTAAGGCTACCAATTCACTGAATTTACAATGAGTTTGAAATTAAAGAATACAGTCCTAAGCAAATATTAGTTGTTTCTTTGTTAAATTTGTGAGAAATGAGTATGAACGGTTAGATGATAAAGGCCTGTAAGCTCGTTGGGTTTGGCCAGTTTAGTTCTTAGGTTAGTTTGTTTTCTATTTAATATATTGTAACCTTCATTGTTTAGTGAATCTGATTAACACAGTTTTTCAGTATTCCCTCTTTGTTTCTACATGGTATCAAGAGCTAAGTCGAAAATGAAGAAGAAAATAAATAAAGAAAGAAAGAAAAGTCCGCTTGGTTGGTGTTTGTTGCCAAAAGTTGACGAAAAAGAAAACACAAAAGAAGCTCACGTGGTTTTTGGTCTAAGCATGCTGTTGGAATTTGATTTTTCATAATCACCATTTTGATTGGATGTGAATATTATGGATCGGTGGTACTAATAGTGGAGTTAATGATATGAAAAAAAAAAAAAAAAAAAAAAATGTTCGATCAGTTTAAAGTTTTTTTTTTTTTTTTTTTTTTTTTTTTTTTTTTTTTTTTTTTTTTTTTAAGACGGCGACGGTTCAAATTCACTCTAGACAAAAATACACCGTTGGTCCCTAAACTTTCTCAAAAACATCGCCTCTGGTCTAAAACTTTTAAAATAGTCGTAAGGAGTCCAAAACACAAGTTTTAGTGTCTGATTGCGTCCCTTTGACTGTAATCCGTTAGTCAGCACCTTTATTTGATGTTTCCTTTTGTTTTTAATGAATGGCATAACGGTCATTTCATATATTTCTTCTACTTTTATTCCCCTTTTTTATTACCAAACATCACACACGTTACTAACAACAAGAGTTAATAAAACAACAATAGTAGTACTAGTATTAACATTGCACAAACTAAAACGAAACATTTAAAGAGGAGTTTGAAGTTGAACAAGTAATAGTAAAAATAAAAATCAATCTTCTTGTCTCTTTCTTTTCTCAATCTTTTTCTTCTTGTGCACCTCCTTCAACAATCGTTTCTTCCTCTCCTTATTCTTATTCTTATTCTTGTTGTCCGTTTAATGATATCCTTTTTCTTCTTGTTTTTTAGCTTGTCAAAATAGAGAATGGAGATGTCATTCCTGGATAGGCAGTCCCAGAAAGTTTCTTTCCTTAGCTTCGAAGTCGTATGCTACGTAAGGCCGATTCGTTCTTGGGTTGTTTGACTTTTGTCGACTAATCACTTTTGGTTGAATGAGAATGGGCTGGAAGTTCTATTATTGGGTTGTTTGACTTTTGTCGACTAATCACTTTTGGTCCATATCATTGCCTTCCCCTTCAAATGTTACTTGTCCAAAAGTAACTAAGCATTCAAATCACTAAGGTAACTTTCTTTATTCCTTTAATCATCCTCCCTTTTCTTAAGCCAAACACCCCCTAAGAAAAATCAGCAACCTGATACTTAAATGCTCATCAGTAGAATACCATTGTTGCAATTACTGTAATGGGGTTCAAGTTGAGTTGGTGTTTGAGAAGCCTTAACACATAGAGACTGAGGTGGATCATAAAAATCAGCTCCAAAACTAACATCAGCAAAACCCATAAATGTATCACTAACATCCCGTTCATTTCCACCCTTTCCATGTTTGCTAATGTCACTAGTATCAAACACTTGCTTAATTGTAAACACTACACATGAACAATCATTGTCAACACTACACATGAACATAAAAATATTTAGTATGGTTATTAACACTGTATTAGTGGCATCAGTTTACAATGCACAACGATATATCATAAGCAAAAAAAATTACACAAGTGCGGAACATATATATAGTAGTACAGAAAGCAGCTGGGATCCTCTAAGCGGATGGGTATTCCACTATTCCTAATGATAGCTTTTACTCTAGACGTCATGAGTTTGAATCCAACACTTAATGAATAATTTGTAACATTTGGAACCACTGACAATGTTTATTACAATTAAAAGTTTCAAAACAAAAATATGACAATGTTTAGTAGCATTTAATGTTTAAAAAGAAAATGATTACAATTAGCCATTTGCCATTAGTGCAATTCACATGAGAATGAGACTTTCAACATTGAGAATGGGACTTTCAATTTAGTAAATTGCTACAATCTTTAATGCAAGGACTTTCAAAATTCCCCCTGACTTTAAACATAGATGTTTTTATGTTTCTATATCCCCTTTTAAAGCCACTTCCATGAATCTCAAATCAAAAAACATTTTTTTTATACAATCTTTAAACAAAATACTGCAACTCATATTCATAAATTATGTCTGGAAACAACAAGAGAACAAGGTCTGTTTCTAAGATGGTTAACGAGAAGGAAACATTGAAGAAGAAACAGTCAAAGTAAGTAAAATTTTGAACACGTAAACATTCAAAACAAATTTGTTGCAGCAACTTCTGTTTTGTGTAATCTAATGCTTCTTCGATATCAAGAAAACACGTGTTCAAGGAGAAACTTCAAGAGTTAATGAATCAAGTCAAGGTATGCTAGTGTCATATACATTCGGTTCAAAAACAGTTGCAACTAATTTAACCATTCAAGGATTAATTTGATATACATATTTTTAGTTTTATGCATTGATGATTGTTTATTATGTGCAGGTAAGGAACAAGATACTTTCAACATTGATGAGTGGTATGAGTGGTGGACTTCTGAAAAGAAGAAAGTAGCAAAGAAAGAAAGTTTGCTTCAAATTGCTAAAGATGAGAAGGAATATGCTCCGTCAAAGGCACACATTCGTTCAGTTCAAGAGGATTCTAATGATGTGGGCTTTTTCAGTAACGAGGAGGGTTTCGATGCCATTGATTAAGAAAATGCACATTTGGTATTTGACTCGGAGAAATCTCCAAAATTTCATTATTAGCTTTTTATGAATGTATGAACTTTTGTTGATTTCGAATGTTAATGTAACAAGTTTACATTTCTTGGTTCATTTTGTCTATTTTATTAGTTGTTTCCTATCATGGGCTAACTAAAATTATAAAGAGAGGGAAAACAAGAATCTAACCCCAGGTAAAGAGAGACCCATCAGAGGCCAC
This sequence comes from Artemisia argyi, assembly GCA_030686995.1. NCBI lineage: Eukaryota > Viridiplantae > Streptophyta > Magnoliopsida > Asterales > Asteraceae > Artemisia > Artemisia argyi. Next base: position 159,149,622 of record CM060683.1, read on the forward strand.
GACTGCAGAATGCTCACGGCCACAATCCGTATCCAATTAGCGTGAATTCGCTCCAGCTGGACACCCGAAAAGTTCAGGAGGAAGATGTTTTGGGATCCTCAAGTTCTGCTCTTCTCATCTTCGACCTGTTTGACCAGACTGATTATAACCCCAAACATATAATGCGATCTTGGTTGGCAAAAGCACCGGTCGAGTTTCACCAAATATATCATCAATAGCCATTTTTCACCTGATCATAAGCACAAATCAGTATAAATTTTGATTGCACAATCCACAATTAATTAATATATTTAATAATCCTCTAATCACATTCTTTTTTTCTTTTGGGGAAACCATGGTTTCCAACCTTTTAGCCAACTAATCTACGGGTTTAAACCCAACACCGCACATACTCAAACTCCTGTTTCAGGAGGTTGGTGTTGCCACTTTAGGATTGTTTGCAACTAATAACTAATCACATACAAAATAACTAACTAATATAGTCTCATTTTGTTATCAAATCAATCCCAGAAAACATAAACATAAATCATAAAACCAAAAAAGTTTAGAACTTTAACAACCTTAATGCCTTAATTACTACAAAACAGATTAACTAAATTACGAAAGTGACTAATTTCTAAGCCAATTTACAAAGATGAACCAAATTCTAGCAATTTACGAAAAGAGACTGTGATGCACCTTCTAAAATATGTGCGCTGTGCGCCTAGATACAAGAGTGGGGTTAACTGCTTTTTCTATCAAGCCATCACCATCCTTCTCCTTTATTATACTACTTTTTTTTAACAAAACATTTACTACTATTATACTACCTAACCATCATTATCTTTACACTTCACATTGCAAAATTAAATCATACTCTATCAAACTCGATCAAACCATCACAGTCCATTTTTTTGATCAAACCATCGCCTTCCATTTATCTTCATGCGCACAAATGAATGAAAAAGAACCTATGTGCTTGTGCGCTAATCCTTTGGAGTTTTGTGGTTTTTTATGGTTCATGCGCACAAAAAAATGAAACGAAATGCTTAGTTGTGCGCTTGAGATTTGGAGTTTTGTGATTTCGAGTTTTTCTAGTAATTTATTTTTATTTTTATAAAATCATGCGCACAAAATATAAATTGTGAGTTGTGCGATGTGTGCTTGCTATTTGGATTTTGTGGTTTTAAGATTTGGATCCTTGTGTTGTGCGCTTGTGCGCTGTTGTTTTGTGCGTCTGATATTTGTATTTTTTTTGTTGTTTTTTGTGTGTGGTTGTGACAGATGTCAAAATCATATTCGTCTATCAACACATGTCTTTCATTGTATGGTGGCGCAAATTTATAGATCATTTTCGTAAATAAGAAACCCGCGGACCATTTTCGTAAGATGGTATTAAAAGAGTTCATTTAAGTAATTGACTCAAACATATTTGTTACAGCAATTTATGAAATGAAATGAATGTTATGTATGTGTGATGTTTGGTAATAAAAAAGGGGAAGAAAAGTAGAAGAAATATATGAAATGACTGTTATGCCCTTCAATTAAAACAAACGACAACATTAAATAATGGTGTTGACTAACGGATTACAGTCAAAGGGACACAATCAGACACTAAAACTTGTGTTTTGGACTCACTTTGACTATTTTAAAAGTTTTGGACTCCATGGGATGTTTTTGGGAAAGTTTAGAGACCAACGGTGTATTTTTGTCTTCACTCTATATATTATGGAGTCACAGATTCAGCGAACAACCAATAAACAAATATTTTCTAACCAAACGTTTAATAAAGTAATATTTCCTTATCGAACCTCGAAAACGAAAACAAACAATAAAGTACTACTTTCTTATCCAACCTCCAAACACTAATAGTATTAAAAAAAAAGACAAAAATACACCGTTGGTCCCTAAACTTTCCACCAAATATCGCAAGGCACCCTAACTTTTAAAAATCGTCGCATGGCGTCCAAACATTGTGTTTTTAGGCCGATTGCCTCCCTTGACCATTTTTGGCTTGGTCAACGCACGTTTTTTGTAATAATATGAGGGGCATAATAGTGCAATCACGTTATAACCAGTAGTTAACCCAAGCTAAACTAGACATACAACTTGAGGGATCATCGGTGTAGTCACACATTAACTATGTAACTTTACCGTATCTTCTGTGATATGCATATTAATATTTTCACGGGAATCAATAAACCCACACCCAACCATTGACAGTTGAGTAAAACCCGATCATCTACCACACACATTGTCACATACAACCTCAACCCAACACAACCCTCAACAAAGTACCCATATTCTATCTTATCGAATCCCATCTAATCACACACCCACAAACAATCGGAACTTGCAAGCCTTGTAAAATCAAACAACACACATACAAGGTAACAATATTTACTGATTTTTGTTTAATTAAAACGTTATTTGTGATAATGTTAATCGTTAATGCAGAAGGTATGTATCGGAATCAATTTATTTGCGCTTTGGACGATCCTGAAGAGGTTTTGGATGAGTTTATAAGTTAACACCATATAAGAATTAACTGTTATATCTCTAAGAAAGTAGTTGTAAGAAATTGACAATGCTTAAAACTTAATATTGATATACAGGAACTGCATCATGATTTCATGTTATGAGGATCTTATCATGGGAATCGGTATATTTACTTAGTTAACTACGAGGGCACTAGATGGAGAGTTAGTGTAAGAAGAGTATCACAATTAGTGTGTGTTGTTGAGGGAGCAAGGTGGAATGATTTTGCGATGCACAACATCACCTGTTCGAATGTTGTTTACTTACATTTTATAGAAGAGGGTGAGGATGTGTTTTATGTAGCTACCTACAATGAGTATGGGGAGGAGTTGCATAATTATGAACCAGTCCATGATTAGTTTTGGAGATGTATGGTTGACGTGATAGACACATCTTGTTTTAACCAGCCAATGCCAGAAGATTTTCTAGCATATCTGCATGGTCCAGTAGCTACAGAGTCGATCATGTTACTAGTAACACCACTGATTACCAAGTAGAGCTGGAGGTTACACAAGATTGGTATGATTGATATGTCCACACGGCCCTGTGGGGATGTGGTTGGGAGAAACTGGCCCAAGACTTGAATATGTCACCTGGTTAAAAAAATGGTGTTTACTCAGGTTGTCCCGGGAGAGGAGTATAATGTCATGTTGTTTGACCATGATGGAGGGGCCATCACAACAGTGAAGACATACAGCACCAACATAGCCATGAATGCCCTGTGTCACCAACCAACTGACTATGGTATGTTTTAGTTTTTTAACTTTAACTACACCAAGTATCTCACAGCAGTGTAAGTTATTTGATTATATGTAATATTAAATTTAGATTTTGAAGCTCCTCGGATGAATTGGATGTGTAATTGGGAACACCACACATCCCATGACCAAGAAGAAAGGGCATTCTACAGGAAGATGACTGCAGCCTTCTGGAGAGACGGCCGACTTGTAAGTCTAGTGACAGAGTTGCTTAATAAGATATATGAATGTCATTTGTATCATATATTGTGTTTCTGATATAAAGATTGATGGATCATAATGTGTGTTAGAAGCATCCCATGACAAACTAATGATAAGTTTTGTACATTTTTTATCAGTCCATTCCATCAAGAATTGTTAAGAAGTACAACTTGTATAGGTTCTCTAGAGCGGCTGTGAAGCATAAAAGCATAGAGAAAGAGTTCGAAGTTCGTAAGAGGACACTTCAAGTTGGTCAAGGGAAGGTCAGGATGCAAGTGGCTATTGTTTCATTATCTAGTTTCAGGCAATTGAGGGCAGAAGCACATTTTGGTCAAGGTTCAATGGTTCGCTTCTTTCTAGGTGATGAAACTAACAGGTCACAAAGAATTTTACATTTTGATGTGTGGTGATGGAGCTTTAAAGTTTGATGAATGATATTATGTAAACAAATTATGTAGTTCGTATGTATGGTGGATTTGTGGGCACAAATCAACTTGACAATGCTTAGACAATTGTTTTGTAAACTATATGTGTAGGATAAACCATATGGGTTTGTCCATACACAATTTTGGAAGTACGATGCAATATATGTATGCTTAAATTTAGGTTTTATAACGGATACTTAGTAACACTTCGTGTTGTATGTGTTGACTTTATTAGTCAAAAGGGATTACTTGACTCATGGAATTTTAATTATGACTTTCGATAGTCAAACTTCAAATAGAAATTGCCATTTACCAATTGACTCATTAATTGAAATGTTGCTTTCTATGGATCATAATACCAAGTTGAAGTGCTATATGTAACTTTGACTTTCAAAAGTCAAATTCCCATATCCACAACACACCTACAATATATCAAACAACACCATTTAGGGTAATTACAAGCTAAACATTAAACAAACTATAGAATGAAACAGGAACAGCAAAATACTTCGTTAATTGTCATAGGGTACAAGCTAAACATTAAACAAACCATAGAATGAAACTGTAACAACAAAATACGTGGTTAATTGTCATAGGGTACACAACCCATTCATAAACATACAAAAACTAGAAGAATTCCACTACGGCTGTGGGGGAAGCTCGATGGAATTTCAACAGCTCCCTAGCCAACTCCCAATTCATCACCACATTTTCAGCGTGATCATGATTCAGAGTGCAAAGCTTGATATAAAGTTTCTTCAGCAAGGGGGAACAAGCAAGTACAAACTTTATTATTGTTAATTCATTAACTGATATAGGAAAAGATCGAAACACCACACTCTCGAGCTGGCCTGACCACATTCTGTTGCTTCCTAAATGTAATGAATAACTTTCCAAAGCTAGATCACTTTCGAATGAAGCTTGCAAATTGAGATAGTATTGAGATGCATAACCATGGAAATTTAGGTTGATGTGAAGCATAATACATATTGCATTCGACTTACTTTGGTTTCTAGCATTTGCAATCTTAGAGCTCCACCAATCATTTAAATGATGAATGCTACCATTGCATTGTTCCCAAAATCGACTCCGGATAGATTTAGATTCTTGAGGGATACAAATGCCACAAGTACATTCATCTATGAGCTGCCTTCTGTCAATAACTACAACATGTAGAATTTTAGAATTTTTAAAGATTGAATTTGAAGTGTGAAACTCAAATTGGTCTTACCTTGCACTCCTGAAAATCCAATGTAAGGGACTCAAGTTTGGGAAGACTTCTAAGCTGATATACATTGAAAGTTGTGATTGTGGTGACCTGGTTCAAAAGACTGAATGAAAAATACAACTTCTTCAGATTCTCAAGTTGTGCAATATCCAATAGTCTCATCTCTTTTGTATCAGTACGATTGATTTTAAGAGACTCAAGTAAGGGACAACCAGCAACAAAGTCCCAAATTGTACCGGTCAGAAATTTGACGGATAACAATTCTAAGGTCAATAGATTTGGGAAACCTTCAAAGGATACCAAACTAGGTAACGTACACCAATGAAGTTTTTGATGTTTCAACTCCAAACGAGTGTACATTTGGGTTGGCAAGATAACTGGTTTGAAGGACCAGTTATGTATAAGGAGCTCCTCAATTCCTCGCTGACCCAACAACAACAGCCAAGCATGAATCTCTTCATAATTGAAGTAATCTTGTCCAAACAAGGGTTTAAGCTCTATAGAGAAGACAAACCTTCTTATGGGACCTTTGAGCTGAAGCAGCAATCTAGTAACATGCATGATTGAGCCCGAACCACCTAACTTATATTGACCAAATAATGATCAACAAAGTCAGACAGCCTAGATCAATGCTCCGCGGAAGTATAAGGTTTCCCCGGGTCGTATGTCCCGACGAGGTGTGAATTGTAAACAAACGGTTATTTGATCGGGTGAATTTGGATGAGAAAAAGGTTTGTGTGTGATTGAACTATAGAATCTACAAGGAAATAGCTTAAATAAGCTATATAAACAAGACGGGAAAGTTTGAAAACCCAGAAACGTTTAAAACTTAAAACGCGTACGTAACGTTTAAATAAAACGTAAACGTACGAAATAAAACGCGAGTTTTGGCAAAATAAAATACTTACAAAAGTGAAAATCACATTTTTACAATCCTAATAATAAAAGAAACTTTTTAGAAAATTAAAATTACTTTTTACAATATTTAATTAATTATTATTAATTAAAAACTATTTATTAATTACTTATTATTAATACTTAAATAACTAAAATACACTACAATATAATTTAAATACTAAAAAGGTGAAAATAAAATTTCTAAAATTATAAAATAACTAAAAATAAGTTTTAAAAATAAAAATAAGTATTTTTTTGTCTTTTTGTGGTTTTTCTATTAAATAATTACTAATTAATTACTAATTAACTAATTAACTATTTTAAATTAAGAAAATTACTAAATGAACAGTAAAAATTCTAAGAAAATTTCTAAAAATATTTTACAACATATAAAAGCTATAAAAAATATAAAAACTAAGTTTTACCTTATAAAAACTAATTATGCTATTTTAACCTTAATATTAATTAATATTTAATAAAACTAAAGTTAATTCTAATTAATACTAAATGACACAATAAAAATCTGAGAAAATTAATATAAATACTTTAATATAATAGAAAGTTAAGAAAAATATAAAAATAACAAGTACTTAATAAAAATATAAAAATGAAAATTAAAATTAAATAAAATTAAATAGAAACTATCACTTAAATTTAAATTTGTTTTTTCTGGATTTTTATTTTAGAAACCTACTTTACATCTAAAAACATAAACTTTTTATAAAAACAAACTTTTTAGAACTTAATAATAAGCAAAATATAAGCAAAAAGGGTCAACAGTTGACCACAGTTGACCAAAGGGTGAAATAAGCTCAAATGAGGTTTGGTGGGGTCCACAATGGTTAATCCAGGTGTGAATAAGCTTATGGAACTTGAATAAGCTGGAAAAAGTACAAGTGAACCACAGAATAAGCAATAAGCATAAAATAAGCACTAAGAAACTTGTTTTGCAACTGAAAAGTGGGACAGACTTGTGGGGGTAAATCAGGTGGGACCCAGTGGTTCCTATGTCAAAGCTATGGTCAATTCATGGAGCCTGGTAGGAGGGGGAATGAAAGGTACAAATTTCATGGGCTGGGGCCCACTGGATTGCTCAGAAAACCACCACCAAGTGGTGGTGGTGGTGGTGCATCTGCTGAGACAGAGCAGCTTGTTGCCCTGCAAGTCACTTTGGGGACTTGTGGGGCCCACCACAAAAATCTTAAAAATGAAAGGAGGGGGAGAATCAATAGCTGGGGTGGTAGACAACAAACCCTAGAAATACCAAAGCCAGATTCCCAATACACAATTCCCTAAAAATCCTTGAATTTATGGAAAAATCTGAAATGTAGCAATTTGACTTTTGTAGAAAACTTTGAATGCTGACTTTTTTGAACTTTGATTTGATTTAGTTGGATGAAAACATGATTATAGGTTAAAGTAAAACTAAAATGAGCTACAAGATCAACCTATGTACTGAAATGATGGTTGTTTGGACTCAATAACCACCATAGTTAACTGTGGTGGTAAGATTCTTGTGGATTTGACTTCTGAGCAATTACCAATTGATTTTAATGACTTAGTTGGATTATATGAATCCTAATATAGCATGCATGAACTAAAAACATCACAAGAAACAGATTAGAACATCACCAATCCTACTAATCCAAACACACCTAAAGAAACTGAAATGGCAGATAATCAAAGCAAACTAGCAACTAAGACTTTAAACATGAAATCAAATCTTATATTAACACTACATAAACACAATAAAACTGAAATAAGGACTAAATTACTTAAGCTACAGTAAATAACAAAAATTTATAAAAAAAATGCTTACTGAGAGATCATACTGAGACAGATGATACCAAGGGAACACAACCACAACCTACACCTCCCTGAGGTACTACAACCATTAAATTCCACAATCCAAAGCTTGCTTGGCTTTCTTCTTCTTCTTTCCTTATTTTTTTTTTTATTTATTATGAATTTCTACAAATTTATTTAGATTTTTAGTACATAGGTGAAACTGAATGACTTGCCTTCCAAACTTTTACAAGACTCACAATTAAGCTCCAGTGAGCATAAACTAACAAGAAACAACCAGAATCACCCAGGTTGAGCAAAGCTACCAAATTCACTTGAAATTAACAAAAACTGAGATTGTACTTTGAGAGTTGAAACTGAGAGATTATTGAAATACTTTCCAATTACTTAAAGGTTTGGTACAACTTGAATTAGAAACTGAATTTAAAAGCTTACAACATAAATTTAAAGTTTACACTATGAAAATGGTCTAAAGACAATTGACAACCTTTTCTTCTCTTTTTTCTTGATCTTTATAGTCCCTCGAGGTCCCACTTGACTTTCCCACCAGTCTCTGACCCTTGGATTAGCTTGGAATGATCCCAACCATTCAAAATGGTTTTGGCGCCAATTTGGAAAATGGGCAGTTGAGTGTTTGGTGAGTTCATTAATGAGGAGGGGGAAGGTGAGGGTGTAGGTGAGAGATATTAATGATAGTGGGTGAGGTTTGGTGAGGAGGGGGGACATGAACCTGAAGATTAGGGGGTAATGGTGGGAGGTTAGGGAAGGGTGAACAGTAGTACGGGGGGTGAGGTTTGACCGAAGTCAACGAGCCAGGGTTGTTATTATTTTGGGAGTGGGCTGAATTTTGGGCCTGGGGTGTAGGTTATTGGATCAGGCCAAGGGTAATGGGTGGGTTGTTTGGTTTGTTTGTTTAATTTTAAGTCCACTTGGTTTTTTAACTAATAAACATCAAGGACCATTTTTGTAGATTCTGAAAACTTGAGGGGCTGTGATTGTAACATTCCAAAAGTAACCATAAGGACTAAAAATTGCCAACTTTAATGACCTAGGGACCCAAAATGTATTTTTCCAATATTAAATTCCCCGGGGACTACTTTTGCAAATTTTTCAAACTCCGGGGGACCAAAAGTGAAAAATTCTCAAAACTTTTACCCAAGGACTAAAAATAACTTTTGTAACTTCCCAAGGACCCAAAATGATTTTTTTTATTCAAAATTATCCCACCAGGGACTAAATCTGCCAAAGTTTGAAACTCCAGGGACCAAAAGTGTAAATTTCCAAAACTTTCCAATTTTTCACCAAAGGACTAAATATGACATTTTATGATTTCAAAATGACCTTTGGTGATAATTTTTCATATTTTGAATATCCAGGTACTAGTTTTGTAATTTTATGAAAGTTGGGGGACTGAAACTGCCAATTTTGCAAACTTTGTGCGTTTTTCATTTGTTTTTACTCGTTTTGCATCTAAAACATATAAAACACAATTATGAAATATTTTCAGTATTTTGATTTTATTACTGAGTGTTTTTGTATGTTTTGCAGTTCAGATTAGACCAAAAATGATGAGTGTTTGAGCACTCATCAATGCATCCCTCCAAACTTATTTGTCCAAAAATAAAAGAAATCCTCATCAAGTATGACATCGGTGAGCAATGTCCACTTATACCTCCAGTTTGTCGCTAAACTGGATGTCGTCACCGCCACTTTGAGTGGAAAACGGTTCAAAATATTGGTGATAACATTATCCGGCATGTTGCGAATATAATCCGGCATGTCATTCATAACATTCCGTTCAAAAAACATGGTTAGTTATGAAAAATGAAGGCTTGGATTTCGTCTTGGATTTTCAGTAAATGAGGTTTTTTCTGTTTGGATTTGGTTTTTCAATAGGTCTATGTAATTATGGTGGGCATAGGGGTTTTGGTGGGTGGGTTTATTGATTCGCGCGGATGACGGATTGTATTCCTTAATACCATTCATGGGGTGGCGTACTTACTTCCCCAATCCTATAAGCTCCTACTTCACTCCTATGTCGAGCCGGCTAAGAAGCTCCTAACATGGGATCATTAGAATTCGCTCATGCATTAAACACAACCAATAAAACCTAGTACACATCGGTTCATGTTTCTTAAGACGTTCAAGCATGTTACACAATGGAGATCTGCCAGTTTTCTTAAGCCTAACATTGAAATCATTCATCCAATACAACTATAAACAAGCAATGAACCTATAATTAACATCTAGGTTTCATTACATCTAAGCAAACACATGATAGATCTAGCCTAGCATGTTAAAATCAAGACAAGCATAAGATATATATTCAAACAACACATAGACATATTGAATGAATTGAAAGAGGACTTATCTTAATTGAACATGAAAGGTTTCAAGGGGTGAAAACCCTTGAAAATACTGTTACAAACGACCTAGGGTTTATTAGATTCGACCCTAGTATTCTCCACACAAGTTCCTCTTCTAATGAATGAAAAATAGAAAAGTATATATAGATTTTGTGAGGTGACGGCGTCAAGAGTAAATTTCTGACGCCGTCATCTCGCCGCCAAATAAATTCTCGGACTGCCTAGATCTGGGTTTGACGCCGTCATGTGTATTCCATTTGCAGGCTGTTACCAAAATTGTTCTTGACGCCCTTCTCTTGACGCCTTCAGGTTTTTTCTGGGTCGTCATGGATTTTGCTCCTGACGCCGTCAAAATTTCCTTCTTGACGCCGTCAGGTACTGTTCTCTACATGGAAAATTAAGTCTTTGCCGTTTTCTTCACTTTTATGCTCCAAAAACGTCCAAAATGCTTCCTTTTCCAGAATTCACTCCCAAAGTACCTAAAATCACAAAAGGAACGATTTAGGGCAATATTTGATCAAATAAATTCAATTCCGGGCTTAAATGACCCCCTTAAAACGGTTCATTTTTCGCCTCATCATATACCCTTACACTTGAGATTTGCTTGTCCTCAAGCAAATGCGCTTTTATTCTAATCAAAATACAAGTTAGGGGTCAATTAACACTAATATAAAAGTAATTACAACAAATAATCGTTCCACTAAAGACCAAAGACAAGCACGGAGGTCATATGCTAGCACCTCACAAATAGTGTTTAGATACTCACATCTCTCGGATGTAATAAAGTAATATCACAATATGGAAATGGAAAACATCTCTCACTACCTGTCATAGAAAAATAGATTACCATAGGCTTGGGAAAGGATCAAACCTCCACCACATGGCGTAAGCACCTAGGATAAACTATCAAAGAGGTCTTTTAAAGGGTTGTAACGTTAGGTGTAGGGATATGGAATACACGGTTTTGTTGGATAAAGGCAGTCTTTACTGGTGGCGAGTTAACAATCTTGGTTAATTACATGTACAATGTGGCGTTGCTAAGCCAAGACTAGACTCGACTTAAGCTAATAAATCAAAAATAACGAAAACATAAAATAAACATAGAATGAAATGGGATGGTAGTCCGTATGTTTTTTCTCTTTTCTTTTTCTATTTTTTTTATTTTTTTTATTTTATTTATTTATTTATTATTTTTTTTTGCATACACTCTTACCCTACCATCCAAAATAATACATCATAGGGAATGAAAATTCCCCTTACACTTGAATTTTTACATACTTTACAATAAACTAATCTAATGACTCGAATTAAGATAATCAAAACACTTGGAGTACTTTTAAGATTAACGTACATACGGGGGTAATAATATGATGTTCTTCCCCATTACTCCATAATATAAGTACTTTACCCATGAGTCCCAATCGTCCCAAAACAATATGTACAAGGATATGACTTGACTTAGCAACCATGTAATCAATTAGACAATTAACTAAGGGTTTAACAAATAACAATAATGCACTAAAGATGAGTGCATACACGGAAGGCTAAGGCGATTTGGGTGTACATTTAAGTGGGGTGTAACAAATTATTCCTTAAAGTAAGATGCTTAAAGTTAGAAACGAAAAGATAGGCTCGAAGGGGTGTACTAGGGGTCTCATGTACTAAAAATGAGTACAACGCAAAGGGTGTGGGAAAAATTAATTGACTTAACTAGCCAAGTAATATGACTTAAATGGTCAAGTAATTATGATACGGGTTTAACACAAGGGTGATCCTAATGCCTCTTATCATGTAGTAAATCCTACTACACGAATGTAGTCTCATTAGCGGTCTCGGGATGCATCACTAACGCAAGTTCTAGAATCTAAATGCTACTGGTACACTCATAAGCACTAATAGTAAATGCTTTTCCTATCAAATCTAAAGGCGAACCTCATATATTTAGGTGGAAAATTTTTCTGAATAGTACGGTTTTGTGCTAGTCATACAATCTCCTATCCATGAGACGCTTGCTATGGCTAAAGTTTCACTCCTAAATGTTGTAAAAAATTTTAAATTTGGCGCTAAAATTACACTAACAAGTATTTCTCATAGTTTTATTACACATCTACTACTAAACAAACAAACTCAAGCGAAAGTTTATTTGTAAGGTATCATCATTTTACCCTCCCCTTACACTTAGGATGAACATTGTCCCCAATGTTCAAGTAAAGAATGTAAAAGTGAAATAAGTAAAACGAATGAAATCAAATACTCCCCTGATTCGCTCGGTATGGATAATAAGGTGGCCAGGTTAGATCTTCCTCCAAGAAAATGAACAATCAAAGCTTCCCTTCCAGAATATAAATCATCTTCTTGTCATACATAACCTGTAAAACCTGAGAAAACAGACAAGGCAACCTTGCGTAAAATCAGCGGCAATCTATATATGCTAACAAATCCTAGAAAACAAAATAAGATATAATGCTTGTGGAATGATGTTTGTAGATTTCCTGGAGATTATAAAACTAAAGATTCGACAAAAACTTTAGGACTCCGTTAGAAAAACAAAACTGGTAAAATTTCCAGATTTTTACACGTGACGCCGTCAGGAATTTCTTCCTGACGCCGTTAGAAGTGACCTGCAGAAATTCTTATGTTAAGTTTCCGGAAAATTTCTGGAAAAACTTGGTCCTACTTCCTGGAAAATCCTGCAAAACATCATTATGACTCGATACAAGCATTTGACTCTAGCAAATACGAATATACATGTTCACTTAATATTGTGGAGAATCATGATCGGTTTTTGTTTCTTTAAAAACATATTTGGGGTTTCCCCTTGCACTTATCTTTTGCGAAATACCTTTGAATGAAGTTAAGACTAGGCCAAACAACAATAAAAACAAAGCATGCATACGGAAACAAATAACAATCAAACAAAAATAAAAATCACACAAAGCATGGGTTGCCTCCCAAGAAGCGCTTTTCTTTATTTACGAGTCTTTTAGCTAGACTCAAGGTCGTGGGTTACTACGTGACCTGATCGTTGGTTTCACTCTCTAGGTCATCTCCTACACCAGTTTTGTATTCCGGATCTAGTTGCAAGCATTCTTTGTAGAAACCAAGCATCCTATTCATCACATACTATACTCCCTTATTAACCTCAACTTCCCTAATTTCATCCCTAGTCTCGGTTTCTACTCCAACTTCATCCTTGTCACTATCTTCTATATCCTTATCAATTGGTTTAATGGTGACAACATTGACAAAGTGGACGTGTTTGGATGACGAGGGGTCCTTAGTTTGGATTCCGCTATTGGCGTCCCTAGTATCCTTCCTAGGTGTAGTTAACGCTTGGTTGTTGAGGGCTTTCAACAAGTTGTCAATTTTATTGGTCATCTCCGTTTGTTGTAGGTTGAATTCGGTTTCAAACCTAGCTATGCAAGCTTCTTGAGATGCCATAAATTGGACATCAATCCTTCAAAATTGTTGGTACTACCATAGTTGTTAGAAGGATTGTTATTGAAAGTACGGTTGGAGAGTGGACCGTTTGGTTGGTAATGATTAGGCGGATTATAAGAATTGGCTTGGTTTTGTTTCCACCTAAGGTTTGGGTGATTTTTCCAAGAAGGGTTGTAGGAATCACCATACGGGTTTGGCTCGGGTTTGAAAGTGTACCACTTATCTCCCGCTTCGTCGGTACGCGAGGATGCGTAGTCCGCAAAAGCTGTTCCGGGGAGTTCCACACAATCATGAGTGTCATGGGGACCACTACATAATTCGCATGAAGAAGTGATTTTGTTCACTTGGCTTGAAGGCTTAGGAGCTTCGTAAGATTTCATGAGAAACTTGATTTGGTCTTCAAGTTCCATGATCCTACGGTCGGGAGTGCTAGAATTGTTTGAAGGCAAAGATATTGCCTTGACCGTTTTGTTCAAATCACGGGGATCATTTCAACATTCGTTGTCGTAGAGAGCAAGATCATCTATGAGTTCCCATGATTCTTCCGCACTTAGATCACGTAGCTTACCACCGGCCGATTAGTCAATGGTTCGCCTCGTGGAGAGATCAATATGGCCATAGAAGATTTGGACTTGGAGCCAAAGATCTATGCCATGATGAGGGATTTTTTGGAGTAAGTCCTTGAATCGAGTCCATGCTTCATATAGATTTTCACCTTGACGTTGTTGGAACATCAAGATATCATTTCTAAGCTTGGTAGTTCTCCCAGGTGGGAAAAATTGAGCAAGGAAACGAGTGGTGAGATCATCCCATGAGGTGATGGATCCCGCGGGTAAACGTTCAAGCCATTGACTAGCTTGATCACGTAGAGAGAATTGAAATAGGCGTAATCGGGTTGACTCTCTAGTTGTAGCATCAAGGTCTATAGAATCTACGATTTTAAGGAAGTCCTTGAGATGTTGATTTGGATCTTCGGAACGAAGCCCATGGAATGCACATCCGCTTTGCACCAACCGGATGGTGTCGGATCGCAAGGGAGACACATTGGCTCCTTGGGTGAGCTCAATGGTGTTTCGATAGCCTTGGTGGCTAGGTCGGGAGTACTCTCCTAGGGTTCGGGGCCTAAGAGGTTGGTTAGCTAGTGGTGAGTTTTGTGGGTGGTCTTGTTGTGGTGGGATGATGAGTTCAAAGATGTTACCATCGTCCCTGATGTCGGATGGCGAAGAGTTACGAACAAAAACACGAAGAAATAAGATAGACTAAAGAGAACCTAAAAATAAAAATAAAATCTTACTAGAAAGGAATCTAGCAAGTAGACCTAATAAAAAGAAATCCTAACCTAGACAATAACTATTCCCCGGCAACGACGCCAAAAACTTGATGCGTAGGGATTGCACCAGGCTTTAACTCTCGAGGGATCTCGAGAAGCTTACAACCCCCACCAGGCAGTGTACCTGATCGTTGTAGTATAGTATAGTGACAAGTACCGGGGGATTGATCGTTCAACTTGGGAATAGTGTCGCTAGGATTAGAAAACCTAAAGACTAGGTCTAGAGATGAGGGATGATTCTTTTTGTATTTTTATATTTTATGAAAACCAAGTAAAATTCTCGGTTTTGAAGGAGTTGGGCGGAATTAGTTGCTAATCAACTAACCCAATAACTAAAATGCAATCAAAATAAAATAACAAAAATGAAAATAAACTAAATTAAGATAGTGGTGTGAGCAATATATGGGAGAATTGTGTTTACTTAGGTTTCACTACTCCCTAGATATCTTTTATAGGTTAATTACTTGTTACAGTTGCGTGGATGACGGATTGTATTCCTTAATACCATTCATGGGGTGGAGTACTTACTTCCCCAATCCTATAAGCTCCTACTTCACTCCTATGTCGAGCCGGCTAAGAAGCTCCTAACATGGGATCATTAGAATTCGCTCATGCATTAAATACAATCAATAAAACCTACTACACATCGGTTCATGTTTCTTAAGACGTTCAAGCATGTTACACAATGGAGATCTGCCAGTTTTCTTAAGCCTAACATTGAAAACATTCATCCAATACAACTATAAACAAGCAATCAACTTTTAATTAACATCTAGGTTTCATTACATCTAAGCGAACACATAATAGATCTAGCCTAGCATGTTAAAATCAAGACAAGCATAAGATATATTCAAACAACACATAGACATATTGAATGAATTGAAAGAGGACTTATCTTAATTGAACATGAAAGGTTTCAAGGGGTGAAAACCCTTGAAAATACTATTACAAACGACCTAGGATTTATTAGGTTCGACCCTAGTATTCTCCACACAAGTCCCTCTTCTAATGAATGAAAAATAAAAAAGTATATACAGATTTGTGAGGTGACGGCGTCAAGAGTAAATTTCTGACGCCGTCATCTCGCCGCCAAATAAATTCTCGGACTGCCTAGATCTAGGTTTGACGCCGTCATGTGTATTCCATTTGCAGGCCGTCACCAAAATTGTTCTTGACGCCTTCAGGTTTTCTCTGGGTCGTCATGGATTTTGCTCCTGACGCCATCAAAATTTCCTTCTTGACGCCGTCAGGTACTGTTCTCAGCATGGAAAATTAAGTCTTTGTCGTTTTCTTCACTTTTATGCTCCAAAAATGTCCAAAATGCTTCCTTTTCCAGAATTCACTCCCAAAGTACCTAAAATCACAAAAGGAACGATTTAGGGCAATATTTGATCAAATAAATTCAATTCCGGGCTTAAATGACCCCCTAAAAACGGTTCATTTTTCGCCTCATCATATGCCCCTCATATTATTACAAAAAACGTGCATTGACCAAGCCAAAATGGTCAAGGGACACAATCGGCCTAAAAAACACAAGGTTTGGACACCAGGCGACGATTTTTAAAAGTTAAGGTGCCATGCAATGTTTTGTGCAAAGTTTAGGGACCAACAATGTATTTTTGTCTAAAAAAAATTTGGGGTTTTTCGTTTTGGATAATGCTGAGGCTGTTAGTGAAAAACACATACAACAAGTCAACAATACCAAAAGCACATGATACTAATCAAACAGCCAACGTTTTAAAAAAAATAACAACCAAATGTAAAAAAAAACATAATTTAAACTCAAAAAATAAAAAAAATAAATAAATAAATAAAGGAAAAAGACCAACAAAATTATGGTGATTTAAAAAAAAAAAAAAAAAA
Organism: Artemisia argyi; assembly: GCA_030686995.1. Taxonomy (NCBI): domain Eukaryota; kingdom Viridiplantae; phylum Streptophyta; class Magnoliopsida; order Asterales; family Asteraceae; genus Artemisia; species Artemisia argyi. The sequence continues at coordinate 159,166,454 of CM060683.1, forward strand.
ATACCCGTTGCAACGCAGCGGGCGCCCCCACTTGTTTGTTAAATGGAGCAACATATCTGTTCAACAATGGATAAACAAATATATTTTCAACTGAATCCGAATAAACAAATACTACCTTTCAAGCGGAGAGTGAAAGAACAAATATTTTGTGGGCGGCAGACGAGTATTAAAAAAAAGGTTTCTTTCTTTTTGTTTGTATAATATGTTAGACGGATTATATGTATCTTTGTTATTAAAAAATATGATGAATATAAATTTCATTTTCTTAAGTATGTATAGTAAATTTTTAATACAAATATCGGAAGTTTTAATTTGTTTTTTAAAACTTGGGTATTAGTCTGTAACCCACCGCGAAGAACGGGCACAAGATACTTGTTTCATGCATTATACTACTAAGTGTGACAATTATTTCTTTTAAATATATTATAGAATGGATATTACTGTTAGCCCATAATATGTTGTATAGTTGGTTGTAACGGGCTCAAGCCCGACTTTAGAATATTCGGTGATCTCCTCTTTATGTGTATGATGTATTTGTGTCAATAATCAATCAATATTAACTGATCCTCCAAAATAAAACCGTTCCTTCACTCTTCTACAACAAAATCGTGTAACAATCTTTTTGTTTTTGTTTTCTTGTTATTGTGTGTTGCTGATTTGTGCTAAGGTCTCAAATCCACACCCGTTGCTGTGGTGATTCGTGCTTAGGTCACGGTCCAGGTTTGCTGTCTCGTTCCCTATGTTAAATACTGAGTGGTTCCATATAGCCAAAGAAACCCTTGTTCAACAAAGAAACACTACTGTTACATTGCATCTATATTTGAAATAAAGAAATACCCTTTTTCTTTTCCTTCTTCGTCTATTTGAATTAAAGAAAACATAAGTTGTTTTTTATTGGTGATCTTTAGTTAGTGGGTCGGTGCAAATGATTGGATATTGTATTGTTGCCATCACTTTTTTGATTAGATATTGGAATTTATTGGTTAAATATGAGATTGTTTTTCGAACGATGCAAACTGTTGCTTTTGGGAACACACTCGGTTTTCACTAATTACACAACATCAGGCCATTTTTGCCCAATTCAGGTACTGTGCAAATTAATCCAACATCCGGCCCAACAGTTACACAACATCAGGTAGTAGGTCTGGCCCAACAGCCCGTGACTACCGGACAATACACTGCTAGTGAGGTACCAAGACATGTGACTCATTTACCGTATGCGTTTAGCACTATGTCACTTCCGTATACAGGTGCGAGCTCACATCTAAATGCATCTGTTAATAGTCTTAGTAACATTTTAATACTTGCATGTATCCATCTGTCTCGATTGGTGATGGGCATAACATTCTGGTCACCAATACGGGTCGTAGCATTTTGCCTACACCTTCACGACCCCTTTACTTAAATAACGTCCTTATTACCCCTCACATTGTCTAAAATCTTATATCTGTCCGTCAATTTGTTTGTGACAATAATTGCACTGTTGAGTTTGATCCTTTTGGATTTTCCGTCAAGGATTTCATGATGCGTCGGGTGCTTCTCCGATGTGACAGCACGGGCGACCTTTACCCTGTCACGACCCCATGTCCTATTCCCCAAGCTCTTCTTGTCAGTCAACATACGTGGCATCAGCGCCTTGGACATCCAGGGAGCGATGTGCTACACCGTCTCGTCTCAAATAATTTTATATCTTGTAATAAAGAGAAGCCACCAGTGCTTTGTCATGCTTGCCAGCTTGGCAAACACGTTCGACTTCCATTTGTTAGTTTTGATACTATTGTTAATGCATGTTTTGACGTTATTCATTCTGATGTATGGACTTCACCTATTTCGAGCCTCTCGGGTTTTAAATATTATGTTTTGTTTTTGGATCACTATTCTCATTTTGTTTGGGTCTACCCGTTGATAAACAAATCTGATGTATTATCAAAATTTGTTCTTTTTTGCAAGTACGTTCACACTCAATTTAAGTGTGAAATCAAATCATTTCAATGTGACCATGGCGGTGAATTTGATAACCGCACCCTACATAAACTTTTTACCGACAATGGCATTCAGTTTCGTTTCTCATGCCCCAAGACATCTCAACAAAATAGGAAGTCAGAACGGATGATTCGCACCATCAACAACCTCATTCGAACCCTACTTTTCCAGGCCAACCTTCTACCAACCTTTTGGGTTGAAGCTTTAAACATGGATGTCCATTTAATCAACTTCTTACCTACCATAGCTATTGCCAACGAAATCCCGTATACCCGACTATTTGGCCAAAACCAGGATTATAGCCTTATACGCACATTTGGCTGCTTATGTTACCTCCACCTATATCCTAATCACAAACTTGAACCACGAGCCACACCCTCCATCTACTTGGGACAAGCTTCAAATCATCGTGGGTATCGTTGCCTTGACTTAAACACCAATAAAATAATCATTTCTCGCCATGTAACCTTTGATGAAACTGTTTTTCCTTATTGCACCCCTAAACCAACATCAGCACCCAAATACAATTTCTTGGATGACTCACCCGATATAAATCCTTCATTCATTTCATCCGCCCCCATTGTGCAACCCACTGTGCCTCAACCCACAAACGAGCCAACAACACCAATTCCCTCCATTCCTAATACAACCCAACATCGCACAACCCATGACCCATTACCATCCCCATCACCACCCGCTGCCCAACAACAGACACCAAATACATCACCACCCGCACATCAACACTAACATATTATCCCAAATCCTCCTAATAACCCAAACCATGTCTCAACTCATCCCATGGTCACACGATTTCGTGTCGGGACTAATCGTCATACTGAGCGTCTCAATATGCATGTATCTTCGGTTTCACCATTACCAAAAACCTATCATGATGCGTTTACTGATCCAAATTGGAAAAATGCTATATGTGATGAATACACTGCACTTATTAAGAACGAAACTTGGACTCTTGTGCCTAGGCCCATGAACGCCAACATTATTCGCTCTATCTGGCTTTTTCGCCATAAGTACTTGGCTGATGTCACTCTTAGTCGCTACAAGGCTCGTCTTGTGGCGAATGGTAGTAATCAATTGGAGGGGATTGATGTAGATGAGACATTTAGTCCGGTGGTTAAACCGGGCACTATTCGGACTATTCTGAGTTTAGCTACTTCTCGACATTGGCCAATTCATGAGCTTGATGTCAATAATGCTTTCTTACATGGTGACTTATCTGAGATAGTCTATGCACCAGCTTCCGGGGTTTCAGGATCCAGTCCATCCGGATTATGTGTGTTTATTGCAGCGGTCTTTGGATGGGCTCAAGCAGGTCCCTAGAGCATGGTTTCAGCGATTTGCATCCTATGTTATTCGGGTTGGGTTTTCTCATAGTCATTGTGACTCATCTTTATTTATATAAAGACAGGGGATGAATACTGCTTACCTTTTATTATATGTTGATGATATTGTTCTCACTGTTTCCTCTGAGAGTTTGTTGCAATGGATTATTGGATCCTTACATCAGGAGTTTGCTATGACAGATCTGGGTTCACTTAATTATTTTCTGGGTATATCTGTTACACGTGATTCTTCGGGGATGTTTTTACCTCAGAAGAAATAAGCTACTGAGGTCTTGGAGAAAGCACATATGGTTAATTGTAATCCCAGTCGGACTCCTGTTGACACTGAGTCTAAACTGGGGGATGATGGTGATCCGGTATCTGATCCTACTTTATATCGGAGTCTTGCAGGTTCTCTTCAGTATCTCACCTTTACCCGCCCAGACATATCTTACGTAGTTCAGCAGGTTTGTCTTCATATGCATGACCCTCGAGAGCCCCATTTTTCGGCTCTCAAACGGATTTTGCGGTATGTTCGAGGTACACTAGACTATGGGTTACAGTTGTTTGCATCTTCCACTACATCCTTTTTTGCTTATTTGGATGCAGATTGGGCTGGTTGTCCAACTACTAGAAGATCGACTTCTGGGTATTGTGTATTTCTTGGCAACAACTTACTCTCGTGGTCCTCTAAGCATCAACCGATGCTTTCTCGCTCTGGTGCAGTGGCAGAGTATCGTGGTGTTGCCAATGCTGTTGGTGAAACTTGTTGGTTATGGAATTTACTTCGTGAGCTGCACACACCTTTGTCCTCCGCTACGCTTGTCTACTGTGATAATGTTAGTGCTGTTTATTTATCTTGTAATCCGGTTCAGCATCAGCGTACGAAGCACATTGAGATTGATATTCATTTTGTTAGATACTTGGTTGCTGCCGGTCAAGTTCGGGTGCTTCATGTTCCTTCTCGATATCAGTATGCTGACATCTTCACCAAAGGCTTGCCATCAGCACTGTTTGAAGAATTTCGTACCAGCCTGAGTGTTCGTTGTCCTCCCGCTCCGACTGCGGGGGAGTGTTAGCCCATAATATGTTGTATAGTTAGTTGTAACGGGCTTAAGCCCGATTCTAGAATATTCGGTGATCTCCTATTTATGTATACGATGTATTTGTGTCAATAATCAATCAATATCAATCATTCAATAATAACATCGATCAATTACTTGAATATAATACATATGTCGATTTTGAAAGAGACGAACAATATATCAAAAGTGCACATGCACACATTATCTTTTTATAATTTTCTTTTTATCTATTCACAAGAAGAATACCCGCGTAAAGTGATCAGTGTATAGCGGAAAATAAGTATACTTACGAGTTCAATATACAGTCATTGCGAGAAAAAAAAGTTATAGGTTAAAAACACAAAAAGATAAAAGTTTAAGGAATGAACAATATTTAAAGTATTAAGGAAGCGTTTGGTTAGTGGGTTTTCTCCATCAACTTTTGACTCAAAGTCAAAAAGTCTTATTTGAAACAAAATAGTGGGACCATGGATTGTGATAAAGTCCGATTAATCCTAGCAAATAGATTACTTTCCATGTCTATGTAGTCATTTGTGGGCCACATTTTTGTATCAACCATTTGTTTTCTTTTCAATGTTTTTCTTAATAATAAATTTTATTTTTAAATAATTTATGAAATTATAAATAATTATTTATATATTTTATAATTTATTTTTTCTATCTTACATCAAATCCAAATCCTAATCAAATTCAAATTCAAATCCTAATCCAAATCATAATCCTAAACTCAACTACAAACCAAACGGACCATCATTTATTAGTGAATGTTGTTATGATTTTTAATCAAGGATAGTTTAGTAATTGAAGTTTAATATTTTTTAAGTTTCTAAGTTTAAAAATTAAAGAAGATAGTGTAAATGTTTTATAGATATAATTAACCACATATGATATACGACAGTGGTGCTACAAAGTGTTGTATACCCTAGCAAAGATTATTTGATTTATATCTTGACACGATAAAAGAGTTTTTTATTTATTTATTATTTTTTAAATATTTTGTCTTCTACTATTTTGACTTTTTCTTTTTGTCCAGCATTTTTTTTACAATTTTACTTATTTTATTAATAGAATAAGGATAGTTTTTACGGTATTCTGTTCGGTATTTTTTGTATTTTAATAGTTTTAACTTATCAAACTTTATAATTTCTGTTCCTTTTCTTTTTTTATTTTGATATTTTACAATACAAACAAAATTAAAAAAATTATTAAATAAATAATAATAATAAAAAGTTTATGGTGTGAATCTATTTTGATTGTGCGTGAACCACAGAACCCCATATAAATATCATTCATAGCAAGGGTTCACCATTCACCAATAGACATAATCTAGCTCAATCATGGACTCATCATCACAAGAAGACAGCAAGATGTCAAGAGAAGAAGAAGGGTTGCTAAGAGTAAATCAAATAAATAGTGGAATAATTCTTCCTATGGTTATCAAAACTGCTCTAGAACTTGATCTTTTCGAGATCATGGCAAAGAGTCCTGGTCGCCAGTTTTCTGCTTTTGATCTAGCTTCTAGTCTTCCTAAGCAAAACCCTGAAACCCCGGCTTTAATTGAACGGCTTCTTCGGTTTCTTGCTAGCCAATCTATTCTCACGTCGAAAGTAGTCACAGATGAGCATGGAGACTCTAAGACGTTGTATGGCATGACACATGTGTCAAATTATTTTGTGCGAAAGGAAGATGGGACGTCTCATGCTTCCACGCTTCTCCTTATATATGATAAAGTACTTGTCGATTGTTGGTTAGTTATTTATCTTGCATCTTATATCTTGATTAAATAATTTAACTGCATGTATATGTTAATGAACACTCATCCAACTATCCAAGTGATTAGAAACTACTCAAACACGAGCAAGAGATCTCAATAGAGGTGGCAAAATAGGTGAATCACTAATCAGGGTGAATGGGTAGCATTAGATCAGGTCAAAATGGGTTGTTTTTAGTGTGAACGACGTGTATGATTGGGTTGAACCGCAAACATTTAGCCTTCGTTTGTTCATTTTAGTTTAACTTTAGTCAATACATTAAGCATTACTACAAAGACTACTTAGTGAGAACCCTAAACTAGTTTTCTAAATTAAATGACTAAAACGCTAAAATGCATGTGTGAGAGACTTTTCAACTAAACCCACCCATTTGATCCGTTTGGGATAAATCTGTACTCAACTTTGAAATTGACTCATTTATAAGTATAACAGTCAAAGTGGCCAACTTTGGATACTACTTTAGACATATTAAGTTATCTGAAATAGAGCAATTTACAAGTGATTCTGAATGCTTCAGATATCCTACTTTAGCCAACCTCTAAACCATAGCTAGTTTCACTCTTTCAGCTATTTGTTTAATTGTTTTATCTATATAACATGTTATAACTATATTAGAAGTTTAGAACTTAACTCCATTTGGCTCATAATCACAAAAGTTAATCAATTGCCATCCCTAATCACTCTATTATTTGTATTGGCACAGGTATCACCTGAAAGATGCTGTAGTTGAGGGAGGGGTCCCATTTGACAAGGCACATGGGGTGAATGCATTTGAGTACCCTGGAAAAGATAACAGATTCAATGAGGTGTTTAACAAGTGCATGTATGATGAAACAAGGATAGTAATGAAGATGATTCTTGACAAGTACAAGGGATTCGAAGGGGTGAAAGAGTTGACTGATGTTGGTGGTGGTTTAGGTGCTAATCTTGAGCTTATTGTATCCAAGTATCCTAATATCAAAGGCATCAACTTTGATCTACCCCATGTCATCAAGGATGCACCTCCGTATCCAGGTATTCAAATTCATATGCACACATACAGTATAATGTTTTGATGAATCTAAGTTGTACACTACCTAGGACCTATGGCATAGTATTTAGATCATATATTTTAGATAATATTCATATTTAATACCCATATATGTTAAGTAACCATGGTCAGTCTTATTGAAACGCCTTATGTTCATGCATGATTCAAACAATTTTTTATAATTTGATCTAGATCTCCAAGTCCATGTAATTGACAATGTTTGCACCACATTATTGACCAGGTGTGGAGCATATTGGAGGAGATATGTTTGCTAGTGTTCCAAGAGGAGATGTTATTTTCATGAAGGTTGGTGGTAGTTGGTACACCAAGTCTTAGTACATGACTTATTTCTTAAACTTATTTCTGTTAAATAAACACTGTGAATTTTCCTTCTAATTAGTGGATACTTCATGACTGGGGCGACAACTATTGCATCACGCTTTTAAAGAACTGTTGGGCAGCATTGCCAGAGTGTGGTAAGGTGGTGGTGGTGGAAGTGATCATGCCAGACCCTGAACATATAAGTGCCACCGATGAAGTTTCTAAGACTGCCGTTGGTAGTGATTTAATAATGTTGATAGCTAACCCTGGTGGCAAAGAGCGTACGGTAAAAGAATACAATGCCTTAGCTAAAGAGGCCGGGTTCACTTCTTTGGACATTGTTTGCAGAGTTTCTACTTTTTGTATCATGGAATTCTACAAACATGTTTAACTATTGAATGTAAAGTCGAGTAACGATGATCTTGATGGTGTAGAATTTCATACATAATTTCATGTTATACGATAGTAAACAATATTTTGCCCGGATAGAAGGATTTCTTATATATAGTTTTTACTGGCCTAGATTTACGTTTGCAAGCCATTTAAGACCGTGATGATATTGTTTGAAGCTGAATAATCCAATTCATAAGATGACTATAAATCAATTAGACTCTTAGTAAAGGTGATAGTGTGATCCTCATTCACTTAAAACTGGGCCATGTTGGCTATGTTTTATCTTTAATCATTTAGATGCTTATGAAAAATAAAGAAAGAAACATTGCTAAAGTGAAAAACGAGTAAGTGGTTGAACTAGTCAATAAGGTTGAATATTGCCCAAAAATGTATTGTTAATATACAACCCTTCTAAAAGGCATTTGGTGGTCGACCCAACATGTTTCGATTTGCAGTTATAACTTACCCATTTTGTCATGTTACCAACTCGACGACCTGTTAAGGCTACCAATTCACTGAATTTACAATGAGTTTGAAATTAAAGAGTACAGTCCTAAGCAAATATTAGTTGTTTCTTTGTTAAATTTGTGAGAAATGAGTATGAACGGTTAGATGATAAAGGCCTGTAAGCTCGTTGGGTTTGGCCAGTTTAGTTCTTAGGTTAGTTTGTTTTCTATTTAATATATTGTAACCTTCATTGTTTAGTGAATCTGATTAACACAGTTTTTCAGTATTCCCTCTTTGTTTCTACATGGTATCAAGAGCTAAGTCGAAAATGAAGAAGAAAATAAATAAAGAAAGAAAGAAAAGTCCGCTTGGTTGGTGTTTGTTGCCAAAAGTTGACGAAAAAGAAAACACAAAAGAAGCTCACGTGGTTTTTGGTCTAAGCATGCTGTTGGAATTTGATTTTTCATAATCACCATTTTGATTGGATGTGAATATTATGGATCGGTGGTACTAATAGTGGAGTTAATGATATGAAAAAAAAAAAAAAAAAAAAAAATGTTCGATCAGTTTAAAGTTTTTTTTTTTTTTTTTTTTTTTTTTTTTTTTTTTTTTTTTTTTAAGACGGCGACGGTTCAAATTCACTCTAGACAAAAATACACCGTTGGTCCCTAAACTTTCTCAAAAACATCGCCTCTGGTCTAAAACTTTTAAAATAGTCGTAAGGAGTCCAAAACACAAGTTTTAGTGTCTGATTGCGTCCCTTTGACTGTAATCCGTTAGTCAACACCTTTATTTGATGTTTTCTTTTGTTTTTAGTGAATGGCATAACGGTCATTTCATATATTTCTTCTACTTTTATTCCCCTTTTTTATTACCAAACATCACACACGTTACTAACAACAAGAGTTAATAAAACAACAATAGTAGTACTAGTATTAACATTGCACAAACTAAAACGAAACATTTAAAGAGGAGTTTGAAGTTGAACAAGTAATAGTAAAAATAAAAATCAATCTTCTTGTCTCTTTCTTTTCTCAATCTTTTTCTTCTTGTGCACCTCCTTCAACAATCGTTTCTTCCTCTCCTTATTCTTATTCTTATTCTTGTTGTCCGTTTAATGATATCCTTTTTCTTGTTGTTTTTTAGCTTGTCAAAATAGAGAATGGAGATGTCATTCCTGGATAGGCAGTCCCAGAAAGTTTCTTTCCTTAGCTTCGAAGTCGTATGCTACGTAAGGCCGATTCGTTCTTGGGTTGTTTGACTTTTGTCGACTAATCACTTTTGGTTGAATGAGAATGGGCTGGAAGTTCTATTATTGGGTTGTTTGACTTTTGTCGACTAATCACTTTTGGTCCATATCATTGCCTTCCCCTTCAAATGTTACTTGTCCAAAAGTAACTAAGCATTCAAATCACTAAGGTAACCTTCTTTATTCCTTTAATCATCCTCCCTTTTCTTAAGCCAAACACCCCCTAAGAAAAATCAGCAACCTGATACTTAAATGCTCATCAGTAGAATACCATTGTTGCAATTACTGTAATGGGGTTCAAGTTGAGTTGGTGTTTGAGAAGCCTTAACACATAGAGACTGAGGTGGATCATAAAAATCAGCTCCAAAACTAACATCAGCAAAACCCATAAATGTATCACTAACATCCCGTTCATTTCCACCCTTTCCATGTTTGCTAATGTCACTAGTATCAAACACTTGCTTAATTGTAAACACTACACATGAACAATCATTGTCAACACTACACATGAACATAAAAATATTTAGTATGGTTATTAACACTGTATTAGTGGCATCAGTTTACAATGCACAATGATATATCATAAGCAAAAAAAATTACACAAGTGCGGAACATATATATAGTAGTACAGAAAGCAGCTGGGATCCTCTAAGCGGATGGGTATTCCACTATTCCTAATGATAGCTTTTACTCTAGACGTCATGAGTTTGAATCCAACACTTAATGAATAATTTGTAACATTTGGAACCACTGACAATGTTTATTACAATTAAAAGTTTCAAAACAAAAATATGACAATGTTTAGTAGCATTTAATGTTTAAAAAGAAAATGATTACAATTAGCCATTTGCCATTAGTGCAATTCACATGAGAATGAGACTTTCAACATTGAGAATGGGACTTTCAATTTAGTAAATTGCTACAATCTTTAATGCAAGGACTTTCAAAATTCCCCCTGACTTTAAACATAGATGTTTTTATGTTTCTATATCCCCTTTTAAAGCCACTTCCATGAATCTCAAATCAAAAAACATTTTTTTTATACAATCTTTAAACAAAATACTGCAACTCATATTCATAAATTATGTCTGGAAACAACAAGAGAACAAGGTCTGTTTCTAAGATGGTTAACGAGAAGGAAACATTGAAGAAGAAACAGTCAAAGTAAGTAAAATTTTGAACACGTAAACATTCAAAACAAATTTGTTGCAGCAACTTCTGTTTTGTGTAATCTAATGCTTCTTCGATATCAAGAAAACACGTGTTCAAGGAGAAACTTCAAGAGTTAATGAATCAAGTCAAGGTATGCTAGTGTCATATACATTCGGTTCAAAAACAGTTGCAACTAATTTAACCATTCAAGGATTAATTTGATATACATATTTTTAGTTTTATGCATTGATGATTGTTTATTATGTGCAGGTAAGGAACAAGATACTTTCAACATTGATGAGTGGTATGAGTGGTGGACTTCTGAAAAGAATAAAGTAGCAAAGAAAGAAAGTTTGCTTCAAATTGCTAAAGATGAGAAGGAATATGCTCCGTCAAAGGCACACATTCGTTCAGTTCAAGAGGATTCTAATGATGTGGGCTTTTTCAGTAACGAGGAGGGTTTCGATGCCATTGATTAAGAAAATGCACATTTGGTATTTGACTCGAAGAAATCTCCAAAATTTCATTATTAGCTTTTTATGAATGTATGAACTTTTGTTGATTTCGAATGTTAATGTAACAAGTTTACATTTCTTGGTTCATTTTGTCTATTTTATTAGTTGTTTCCTATCATGGGCTAACTAAAATTATAAAGAGAGGGAAAACAAGAATCTAACCCCAGGTAAAGAGAGACCCATCAGAGGCCACGACTGCAGAATGCTCACGGCCACAATCCGTATCCAATTAGCGTGAATTCGCTCCAGCTGGACACCCGAAAAGTTCAGGAGGAAGATGTTTTGGGATCCTCAAGTTCTGCTCTTCTCATCTTCGACCTGTTTGACCAGACTGATTATAACCCCAAACATATAATGCGATCTTGGTTGGCAAAAGCACCGGTCGAGTTTCACCAAATATATCATCAATAGCCATTTTTCACCTGATCATAAGCACAAATCAGTATAAATTTTGATTGCACAATCCACAATTAATTAATATATTTAATAATCCTCTAATCACATTCTTTTTTTCTTTTGGGGAAACCATGGTTTCCAACCTTTTAGCCAACTAATCTACGGGTTTAAACCCAACACCGCACATACTCAAACTCCTGTTTCAGGAGGTTGGTGTTGCCACTTTAGGATTGTTTGCAACTAATAACTAATCACATACAAAATAACTAACTAATATAGTCTCATTTTGTTATCAAATCAATCCCAGAAAACATAAACATAAATCATAAAACCAAAAAAGTTTAGAACTTTAACAACCTTAATGCCTTAATTACTACAAAACAGATTAACTAAATTACGAAAGTGACTAATTTCTAAGCCAATTTACAAAGATGAACCAAATTCTAGCAATTTACGAAAAGAGACTGTGATGCACCTTCTAAAATATGTGCGCTGTGCGCCTAGATACAAGAGTGGGGTTAACTGCTTTTTCTATCAAGCCATCACCATCCTTCTCCTTTATTATACTACTTTTTTTTAACAAAACATTTACTACTATTATACTACCTAACCATCATTATCTTTACACTTCACATTGCAAAATTAAATCATACTCTATCAAACTCGATCAAACCATCACAGTCCATTTTTTTGATCAAACCATCGCCTTCCATTTATCTTCATGCGCACAAATGAATGAAAAAGAACCTATGTGCTTGTGCGCTAATCCTTTGGAGTTTTGTGGTTTTTTATGGTTCATGCGCACAAAAAAATGAAACGAAATGCTTAGTTGTGCGCTTGAGATTTGGAGTTTTGTGATTTCGAGTTTTTCTAGTAATTTATTTTTATTTTTATAAAATCATGCGCACAAAATATAAATTGTGAGTTGTGCGATGTGTGCTTGCTATTTGGATTTTGTGGTTTTAAGATTTGGATCCTTGTGTTGTGCGCTTGTGCGCTGTTGTTTTGTGCGTCTGATATTTGTATTTTTTTTGTTGTTTTTTGTGTGCGGTTGTGACAGATGTCAAAATCATATTCGTCTATCAACACATGTCTTTCATTGTATGGTGGCGCAAATTTATAGATCATTTTCGTAAATAAGAAACCCGCGGACCATTTTCGTAAGATGGTATTAAAAGAGTTCATTTAAGTAATTGACTCAAACATATTTGTTACAGCAATTTATGAAATGAAATGAATGTTATGTATGTGTGATGTTTGGTAATAAAAAAGGGGAAGAAAAGTAGAAGAAATATATGAAATGACTGTTATGCCCTTCAATTAAAACAAACGACAACATTAAATAATGGTGTTGACTAACGGATTACAGTCAAAGGGACACAATCAGACACTAAAACTTGTGTTTTGGACTCACTTTGACTATTTTAAAAGTTTTGGACTCCATGGGATGTTTTTGGGAAAGTTTAGAGACCAACGGTGTATTTTTGTCTTCACTCTATATATTATGGAGTCACAGATTCAGCGAACAACCAATAAACAAATATTTTCTAACCAAACGTTTAATAAAGTAATATTTCCTTATCGAACCTCGAAAACGAAAACAAACAATAAAGTACTACTTTCTTATCCAACCTCCAAACACTAATAGTATTAAAAAAAAAGACAAAAATACACCGTTGGTCCCTAAACTTTCCACAAAACATCGCAAGGCACCCTAACTTTTAAAAATCGTCGCATGGCATCCAAACATTGTGTTTTTAGGCCGATTGCCTCCCTTGACCATTTTTGGCTTGGTCAACGCACGTTTTTTGTAATAATATGAGGGGCATAATAGTGCAATCACGTTATAACCAGTAGTTAACCCAAGCTAAACTAGACATACAACTTGAGGGATCATCGGTGTAGTCACACATTAACTATGTAACTTTACCGTATCTTCTGTGATATGCATATTAATATTTTCACGGGAATCAATAAACCCACACCCAACCATTGACAGTTGAGTAAAACCCGATCATCTACCACACACATTGTCACATACAACCTCAACCCAACACAACCCTCAACAAAGTACCCATATTCTATCTTATCGAATCCCATCTAATCACACACCCACAAACAATCGGAACTTGCAAGCCTTGCAAAATCAAACAACACACATACAAGGTAACAATATTTACTGATTTTTGTTTAATTAAAACGTTATTTGTGATAATGTTAATCGTTAATGCAGAAGGTATGTATCGGAATCAATTTATTTGCGCTTTGGACGATCCTGAAGAGGTTTTGGATGAGTTTATAAGTTAACACCATATAAGAATTAACTGTTATATCTCTAAGAAAGTAGTTGTAAGAAATTGACAATGCTTAAAACTTAATATTGATATATAGGAACTGCATCATGATTTCATGTTATGAGGATCTTATCATGGGAATCGGTATATTTACTTAGTTAACTACGAGGGCACTAGATGGAGAGTTAGTGTAAGAAGAGTATCACAATTAGTGTGTGTTGTTGAGGGAGCAAGGTGGAATGATTTTGCGATGCACAACATCACCTGTTCGAATGTTGTTTACTTACATTTTATAGAAGAGGGTGAGGATGTGTTTTATGTAGCTACCTACAATGAGTATGGGGAGGAGTTGCATAATTATGAACCAGTCCATGATTAGTTTTGGAGATGTATGGTTGACGTGATAGACACATCTTGTTTTAACCAGCCAATGCCAGAAGATTTTCTAGCATATCTGCATGGTCCAGTAGCTACAGAGTCGGTCATGTTACTAGTAACACCACTGATTACCAAGTAGAGCTGGAGGTTACACAAGATTGGTATGATTGATATGTCCACACGGCCCTGTGGGGATGTGGTTGGGAGAAACTGGCCCAAGACTTGAATATGTCACCTGGTTAAAAAAATGGTGTTTACTCAGGTTGTCCCGGGAGAGGAGTATAATGTCATGTTGTTTGACCATGATGGAGGGGCCATCACAACAGTGAAGACATACAGCACCAACATAGCCATGAATGCCCTGTGTCACCAACCAACTGACTATGGTATGTTTTAGTTTTTTAACTTTAACTACACCAAGTATCTCACAGCAGTGTAAGTTATTTGATTATATGTAATATTAAATTTAGATTTTGAAGCTCCTCGGATGAATTGGATGTGTAATTGGGAACACCACACAGCCCATGACCAAGAAGAAAGGGCATTCTACAGGAAGATGACTGCAGCCTTCTGGACAGACGGCCGACTTGTAAGTCTAGTGACAGAGTTGCTTAATAAGATATATGAATGTCATTTGTATCATATATTGTGTTTCTGATATAATGATTGATGGATCATAATGTGTGTTAGAAGCATCCCATGACAAACTAATGATAAGTTTTGTACATTTTTTATCAGTCCATTCCATCAAGAATTGTTAAGAAGTACAACTTGTATAGGTTCTCTAGAGCGGCTGTGAAGCATAAAAGCATAGAGAAAGAGTTCGAAGTTCGTAAGAGGACACTTCAAGTTGGTCAAGGGAAGGTCAGGATGCAAGTGGCTATTGTTTCATTATCTAGTTTCAGGCAATTGAGGGCAGAAGCACATTTTGGTCAAGGTTCAATGGTTCGCTTCTTTCTAGGTGATGAAACTAACAGGTCACAAAGAATTTTACATTTTGATGTGTGGTGATGGAGCTTTAAAGTTTGATGAATGATATTATGTAAACAAATTATGTAGTTCGTATGTATGGTGGATTTGTGGGCACAAATCAACTTGACAATGCTTAGACAATTGTTTTGTAAACTATATGTGTAGGATAAACCATATGGGTTTGTCCATACACAATTTTGGAAGTACGATGCAATATATGTATGCTTAAATTTAGGTTTTATAACGGATACTTAGTAACACTTCGTGTTGTATGTGTTGACTTTATTAGTCAAAAGGGATTACTTGACTCATGGAATTTTAATTATGACTTTCGATAGTCAAACTTCAAATAGAAATTGCCATTTACCAATTGACTCATTAATTGAAATGTTGCTTTCTATGGATCATAATACCAAGTTGAAGTGCTATATGTAACTTTGACTTTCAAAAGTCAAATTCCCATATCCACAACACACCTACAATATATCAAACAACACCATTTAGGGTAATTACAAGCTAAACATTAAACAAACTATAGAATGAAACAGGAACAGCAAAATACTTCGTTAATTGTCATAGGGTACAAGCTAAACATTAAACAAACCATAGAATGAAACTGTAACAACAAAATACGTGGTTAATTGTCATAGGGTACACAACCCATTCATAAACATACAAAAACTAGAAGAATTCCACTACGGCTGTGGGGGAAGCTCGATGGAATTTCAACAGCTCCCTAGCCAACTCCCAATTCATCACCACATTTTCAGCGTGATCATGATTCAGAGTGCAAAGCTTGATATAAAGTTTCTTCAGCAAGGGGGAACAAGCAAGTACAAACTTTATTATTGTTAATTCATTAACTGATATAGGAAAAGATCGAAACACCACACTCTCGAGCTGGCCTGACCACATTCTGTTGCTTCCTAAATGTAATGAATAACTTTCCAAAGCTAGATCACTTTCGAATGAAGCTTGCAAATTGAGATAGTATTGAGATGCATAACCATGGAAATTTAGGTTGATGTGAAGCATAATACATATTGCATTCGACTTACTTTGGTTTCTAGCATTTGCAATCTTAGAGCTCCACCAATCATTTAAATGATGAATGCTACCATTGCATTGTTCCCAAAATCGACTCCGGATAGATTTAGATTCTTGAGGGATACAAATGCCACAAGTACATTCATCTATGAGCTGCCTTCTGTCAATAACTACAACATGTAGAATTTTAGAATTTTTAAAGATTGAATTTGAAGTGTGAAACTCAAATTGGTCTTACCTTGCACTCCTGAAAATCCAATGTAAGGGACTCAAGTTTGGGAAGACTTCTAAGCTGATATACATTGAAAGTTGTGATTGTGGTGACCTGGTTCAAAAGACTGAATGAAAAATACAACTTCTTCAGATTCTCAAGTTGTGCAATATCCAATAGTCTCATCTCTTTTGTATCAGTACGATTGATTTTAAGAGACTCAAGTAAGGGACAACCAGCAACAAAGTCCCAAATTGTACCGGTCAGAAATTTGACGGATAACAATTCTAAGGTCAATAGATTTGGGAAACCTTCAAAGGATACCAAACTAGGTAACGTACACCAATGAAGTTTTTGATGTTTCAACTCCAAACGAGTGTACATTTGGGTTGGCAAGATAACTGGTTTGAAGGACCAGTTATGTATAAGGAGCTCCTCAATTCCTCGCTGACCCAACAACAACAGCCAAGCATGAATCTCTTCATAATTGAAGTAATCTTGTCCAAACAAGGGTTTAAGCTCTATAGAGAAGACAAACCTTCTTATGGGACCTTTGAGCTGAAGCAGCAATCTAGTAACATGCATCCCTCCAAACTTATTTGTCCAAAAATAAAAGAAATCCTCATCAAGTATGACATCGGTGAGCAATGTCCACTTATACCTCCAGTTTGTCGCTAAACTGGATGTCGTCACCGCCACTTTGAGTGGAAAACGGTTCAAAATATTGGTGATAACATTATCCGGCATGTTGCGAATATAATCCGGCATGTCATTCATAACATTCCGTTCAAAAAACATGGTTAGTTATGAAAAATGAAGGCTTGGATTTCGTCTTGGATTTTCAGTAAATGAGGTTTTTTCTGTTTGGATTTGGTTTTTCAATAGGTCTATGTAATTATGGTGGGCATAGGGGTTTTGGTGGGTGGGTTTATTGATTCGCGCGGATGACGGATTGTATTCCTTAATACCATTCATGGGGTGGCGTACTTACTTCCCCAATCCTATAAGCTCCTACTTCACTCCTATGTCGAGCCGGCTAAGAAGCTCCTAACATGGGATCATTAGAATTCACTCATGCATTAAACACAACCAATAAAACCTAGTACACATCGGTTCATGTTTCTTAAGACGTTCAAGCATGTTACACAATGGAGATCTGCCAGTTTTCTTAAGCCTAACATTGAAATCATTCATCCAATACAACTATAAACAAGCAATGAACCTATAATTAACATCTAGGTTTCATTACATCTAAGCAAACACATGATAGATCTAGCCTAGCATGTTAAAATCAAGACAAGCATAAGATATATATTCAAACAACACATAGACATATTGAATGAATTGAAAGAGGACTTATCTTAATTGAACATGAAAGGTTTCAAGGGATGAAAACCCTTGAAAATACTGTTACAAACGACCTAGGGTTTATTAGGTTCGACCCTAGTATTCTCCATACAAGTTCCTCTTCTAATGAATGAAAAATAGAAAAGTATATATAGATTTTGTGAGGTGACGGCGTCAAGAGTAAATTTCTGACGCCGTCATCTCGCCGCCAAATAAATTCTCGGACTGCCTAGATCTGGGTTTGACGCCGTCATGTGTATTCCATTTGCAGGCCGTTACCAAAATTGTTCTTGACGCCCTTCTCTTGACGCCTTCAGGTTTTTTCTGGGTCGTCATGGATTTTGCTCCTGACGCCGTCAAAATTTCCTTCTTGACGCCGTCAGGTACTGTTCTCTACATGGAAAATTAAGTCTTTGCCGTTTTCTTCACTTTTATGCTCCAAAAACGTCCAAAATGCTTCCTTTTCCAGAATTCACTCCCAAAGTACCTAAAATCACAAAAGGAACGATTTAGGGCAATATTTGATCAAATAAATTCAATTCCGGGCTTAAATGACCCCCTTAAAACGGTCCATTTTTCGCCTCATCATATACCCTTACACTTGAGATTTGCTTGTCCTCAAGCAAATGCGCTTTTATTCTAATCAAAATACAAGTTAGGGGTCAATTAACACTAATATAAAAGTAATTACAACAAATAATCGTTCCACTAAAGACCAAAGACAAGCACGGAGGTCATATGCTAGCACCTCACAAATAGTGTTTAGATACTCACATCTCTCGGATGTAATAAAGTAATATCACAATATGGAAATGGAAAACATCTCTCACTACCTGTCATAGAAAAATAGATTACCATAGGCTTGGGAAAGGATCAAACCTCCACCACATGGCGTAAGCACCTAGGATAAACTATCAAAGAGGTCTTTTAAAGGGTTGTAACGTTAGGTGTAGGGATATGGAATACACGGTTTTGTTGGATAAAGGCAGTCTTTACTGGTGGCGAGTTAACAATCTTGGTTAATTACATGTACAATGTGGCGTTGCTAAGCCAAGACTAGACTCGACTTAAGCTAATAAATCAAAAATAACGAAAACATAAAATAAACATAGAATGAAATGGGATGGTAGTCCGTATGTTTTTTCTCTTTCCTTTTTCTATTTTTTTTATTTTTTTTTATCTTATTTATTTATTTATTATTTTTTTTTGCATACACTCTTACCCTACCATCCAAAATAATACATCATAGGGAATGAAAATTCCCCTTACACTTGAATTTTTACATACTTTACAATAAACTAATCTAATGACTCGAATTAAGATAATCAAAACACTTGGAGTACTTTTAAGATTAACGTACATACGGGGGTAATAATATGATGTTCTTCCCCATTACTCCATAATATAAGTACTTTACCCATGAGTCCCAATCGTCCCAAAACAATATGTACAAGGATATGACTTGACTTAGCAACCATGTAATAAATTAGACAATTAACTAAGGGTTTAACAAATAGCAATAATGCACTAAAGATGAGTGCATACACGGAAGGCTAAGGCGATTTGGGTGTACATTTAAGTGGGGTGTAACAAATTATTCCTTAAAGTAAGATGCTTAAAGTTAGAAACGAAAAGATAGACTCGAAGGGGTGTACTAGGGGTTTCATGTACTAAAAATGAGTACAACGCAAAGGGTGTGGGAAAAATTAATTGACTTAACTAGCCAAGTAATATGACTTAAATGGTCAAGTAATTATGATACGGGTTTAACACAAGGGTGATCCTAATGCCTCTTATCATGTAGTAAATCATACTACACGGATGTAGTCTCATTAGCGGTCTCGGGATGCATCACTAACGCAAGTTCTAGAATCTAAATGCTACTGGTACACTCATAAGCACTAATAGTAAATGCTTTTCCTATCAAATCTAAAGGCGAACCTCATATATTTAGGTGGAAAATTTTTCTGAATAGTACGGTTTTGTGCTAGTCATACAATCTCCTATCCATGAGACGCTTGCTATGGCTAAAGTTTCACTCCTAAATGTTGTAAAAAATTTTAAATTTGGCGCTAAAATTACACTAACAAGTATTTCTCATAGTTTTATTACACATCTACTACTAAACAAACAAACTCAAGCGAAAGTTTATTTGTAAGGTATCATCATTTTACCCTCCCCTTACACTTAGGATGAACATTGTCCCCAATGTTCAAGTAAAGAATGTAAAAGTGAAATAAGTAAAACGAATGAAATCAAATACTCCCCTGATTCGCTCGGTATGGATAATAAGGTGGCCAGGTTAGATCTTCCTCCAAGAAAATGAACAATCAAAGCTTCCCTTCCAGAATATAAATCATCTTCTTGTCATACATAACCTGTAAAACCTGAGAAAACAGACAAGGCAACCTTGCGTAAAATCAGCGGCAATCTATATATGCTAACAAATCCTAGAAAACAAAATAAGATATAATGCTTGTGGAATGATGTTTGCAGATTTCCTGGAGATTATAAAACAAAAGATTCGACAAAAACTTTAGGACTCCGTTAGAAAAACAAAACTGGTAAAATTTCCAGATTTTTACACGTGACGCCGTCAGGAATTTCTTCCTGACGCCGTTAGAAGTGACCTGCAGAAATTCTTATGTTAAGTTTCCGGAAAATTTCTGGAAAAACTTGGTCCTACTTCCTGGAAAATCCTGCAAAACATCATTATGACTCGATACAAGCATTTGACTCTAACAAATACGAATATACATGTTCACTTAATATTGTGGAGAATCATGATCGGTTTTTGTTTCTTTAAAAACATATTTGGGGTTTCCCCTTGCACTTATCTTTTGCGAAATACCTTTGAATGAAGTTAAGACTAGGCCAAACAACAATAAAAACAAAGCATGCATACGGAAACAAATAACAATCAAACAAAAATAAAAATCACACAAAGCATGGGTTGCCTCCCAAGAAGCGCTTTTCTTTATTTACGAGTCTTTTAGCTAGACTCAAGGTCGTAGGTTACTACGTGACCTGATCGTTGGTTTCACTCTCTAGGTCATCTCCTACACCAGTTTTGTATTCCGGATCTAGTTGCAAGCATTCTTTGTAGAAACCAAGCATCCTATTCATCACATACTATACTCCCTTATTAACCTCAACTTCCCTAATTTCATCCCTAGTCTCGGTTTCTACTCCAACTTCATCCTTGTCACTATCTTCTATATCCTTATCAATTGGTTTAATGGTGACAACATTGACAAAGTGGACGTGTTTGGATGACGAGGGGTCCTTAGTTTGGATTCCGCTATTGGCGTCCCTAGTATCCTTCCTAGGTGTAGTTAACGCTTGGTTGTTGAGGGCTTTCAACAAGTTGTCAATTTTATTGGTCATCTCCGTTTGTTGTAGGTTGAATTCGGTTTCAAACCTAGCTATGCAAGCTTCTTGAGATGCCATAAATTGGACATCAATCCTTCAAAATTGTTGGTACTACCATAGTTGTTAGAAGGATTGTTATTGAAAGTACGGTTGGAGAGTGGACCGTTTGGTTGGTAATGATTAGGCGGATTATAAGAATTGGCTTGGTTTTGTTTCCACCTAAGGTTTGGGTGATTTTTCCAAGAAGGGTTGTAGGAATCACCATACGGGTTTGGCTCGGGTTTGAAAGTGTACCACTTATCTCCCGCTTCGTCGGTACGCGAGGATGCGTAGTCCGCAAAAGCTGTTCCGGGGAGTTCCACACAATCATGAGTGTCATGGGGACCACTACATAATTCGCATGAAGAAGTGATTTTGTTCACTTGGCTTGAAGGCTTAGGAGCTTCGTAAGATTTCATGAGAAACTTGATTTGGTCTTCAAGTTCCATGATCCTACGGTCGGGAGTACTAGAATTGTTTGAAGGCAAAGATATTGCCTTGACCGTTTTGTTCAAATCACGGGGATCATTTCAACATTCGTTGTCATAGAGAGCAAGATCATCTATGAGTTCCCATGATTCTTCCGCACTTAGATCACGTAGCTTACCACCGGCCGATTAGTCAATGGTTCGCCTCGTGGAGAGATCGATATGGCCATAGAAGATTTGGACTTGGAGCCAAAGATCTATGCCATGATGAGGGATTTTTTGGAGTAAGTCCTTGAATCGAGTCCATGCTTCATATAGATTTTCACCTTGACGTTGTTGGAACATCAAGATATCATTTCTAAGCTTGGTAGTTCTCCCAGGTGGGAAAAATTGAGCAAGGAAACGAGTGGTGAGATCATCCCATGAGGTGATGGATCCCGCGGGTAAACGTTCAAGCCATTGACTAGCTTGATCACGTAGAGAGAATTGAAATAGGCGTAATCGGGTTGACTCTCTAGTTGTAGCATCAAGGTCTATAGAATCTATGATTTTAAGGAAGTCCTTGAGATGTTGATTTGGATCTTCGGAACGAAGCCCATGGAATGCACATCCGCTTTGCTCCAACCGGATGGTGTCGGATCGCAAGGGAGACACATTGGCTCCTTGGGTGAGCTCAATGGTGTTTCGATAGCCTTGGTGGCTAGGTCGGGAGTACTCTCCTAGGGTTCGGGGCCTAAGAGGTTGGTTAGCTAGTGGTGAGTTTTGTGGGTGGTCTTGTTGTGGTGGGATGATGAGTTCAAAGATGTTACCATCGTCCATGATGTCGGATGGCGAAGAGTTACGAACAAAAACACGAAGAAATAAGATAGACTAAAGAGAACCTAAAAATAAGAATAAAATCTTACTAGAAAGGAATCTAGCAAGTAGACCTAATAAAAAGAAATCCTAACCTAGACAATAACTATTCCCCGGCAACGGCGCCAAAAACTTGATGCGTAGGGATTGCACCAGGCTTTAACTCTCGAGGGATCTCAAGAAGCTTACAACCCCCACCAGGCAGTGTACCTGATCGTTGTAGTATAGTATAGTGACAAGTACCGGGGGATTGATCGTTCAACTTGGGAATAGTGTCACTAGGATTAGAAAACCTAAAGACTAGGTCTAGAGATGAGGGATGATTCTTTTTGTATTTTTATATTTTATGAAAAGCAAGTAAAATTCTCAGTTTTGAAGGAGTTGGGCGGAATTAGTTGCTAATCAACTAACCCAATAACTAAAATGCACTCAAAATAAAATAACAAAAATGAAAATAAACTAAATTAAGATAGTGGTGTGAGCAATATATGGGAGAATTGTGTTTACTTAGGTTTCACTACTCCCTAGATATCTTTTACAGGTTAATTACTTGTTACAATTGCGTGGATGACGGATTGTATTCCTTAATACCATTCATGGGGTGGAGTACTTACTTCCCCAATCCTATTAGCTCCTACTTCACTCCTATGTCGAGCCGGCTAAGAAGCTCCTAACATGGGATCATTAGAATTCGCTCATGCATTAAATACAATCAATAAAACCTACTACACATCGGTTCATGTTTCTTAAGATGTTCAAGCATGTTACACAATGGAGATCTGCCAGTTTTCTTAAGCCTAACATTGAAAACATTCATCCAATACAACTATAAACAAGCAATCAACTTTTAATTAACATCTAGGTTTCATTACATCTAAGCGAACACATAATAGATCTAGCCTAGCATGTTAAAATCAAGACAAGCATAAGATATATTCAAACAACACATAGACATATTGAATGAATTGAAAGAGGACTTATCTTAATTGAACATGAAAGGTTTCAAGGGGTGAAAACCCTTGAAAATACTGTTACAAACGACCTAGGATTTATTAGGTTCGACCCTAGTATTCTCCACACAAGTCCCTCTTCTAATGAATGAAAAATAAAAAAGTATATACAGATTTGTGAGGTGACGGCGTCAAGAGTAAATTTCTGACGCCGTCATCTCGCCGCCAAATAAATTCTCGGACTGCCTAGATCTAGGTTTGACGCCGTCATGTGTATTCCATTTGCAGGCCGTCACCAAAATTGTTCTTGACGCCTTCAGGTTTTCTCTGGGTCGTCATGGATTTTGCTCCTGACGCCATCAAAATTTCCTTCTTGACGCCGTCAGGTACTATTCTCAGCATGGAAAATTAAGTCTTTGTCGTTTTCCTCACTTTTATGCTCCAAAAATGTCCAAAATGCTTCCTTTTCCAGAATTCACTCCCAAAGTACCTAAAATCACAAAAGGAACGATTTAGGGCAATATTTGATCAAATAAATTCAATTCCGGGCTTAAATGACCCCCTAAAAACGGTTCATTTTTCGCCTCATCATATGCCCCTCATATAATTACAAAAAACGTGCATTGACCAAGCCAAAATGGTCAAGGGACACAATCGGCCTAAAAAACACAAGGTTTGGACACCAGGCGACGATTTTTAAAAGTTAAGGTGCCATGCAATGTTTTGTGCAAAGTTTAGGGACCAACAATGTATTTTTGTCTAAAAAAAATTTGGGGTTTTTCGTTTTGGATAATGCTGAGGCTGTTAGTGAAAAACACATACAACAAGTCAACAATACCAAAAGCACATGATACTAATCAAACAGCCAACGTTTTAAAAAAAAATAACAACCAAATGTAAAAAAAAAACATAATTTAAACTCAAAAAATAAAAAAAATAAATAAATAAATAAAGGAAAAAGACCAACAAAATTACGGTGATTTAAAAAAAAAAAAAAAAAAATACCCGTTGCAACGCAGCGGGCGCCCCCACTTGTTTGTTAAATGGAGCAACATATCTGTTCAACAATGGATAAACAAATATATTTTCAACTGAATCCGAATAAACAAATACTACCTTTCAAGCGGAGAGTGAAAGAACAAATATTTTGTGGGCGGCAGACGAGTATTAAAAAAAAGGTTTCTTTCTTTTTGTTTGTATAATATGTTAGACGGATTATATGTATCTTTGTTATTAAAAAATATGATGAATATAAATTTCATTTTCTTAAGTATGTATAGTAAATTTTTAATACAAATGTCGGAAGTTTTAATTTGTTTTTTAAAACTTGGGTATTAGTCTATAACCCACCGCGAAGACCGGGCACAAGATACTTGTTTCATGCATTATACTACTAAGTGTGACAATTATTTCTTTTAAATATATTATAGAATGGATATTACTGTTAGCCCATAATATGTTGTATAGTTGGTTGTAACGGGCTCAAGCCCGACTTTAGAATATTCGGTGATCTCCTCTTTATGTGTATGATGTATTTGTGTCAATAATCAATCAATATTAACTGATCCTCCAAAATAAAACCGTTCCTTCACTCTTCTACAACAAAATCGTGTAACAATCTTTTTGTTTCTGTTTTCTTGTTATTGTGTGTTGCTGATTTGTGCTAATGTCTCAAATCCACACCCGTTGCTGTGGTGATTCGTGCTTAGGTCACGGTCCAGGTTTGCTGTCTCGTTCCCTATGTTACATACTGAGTGGTTCCATATAGCCAAAGAAACCCTTGTTCAACAAAGAAACACTACTGTTACATTGCATCTATATTTGAAATAAAGAAATACCCTTTTTCTTTTCCTTCTTCGTCTATTTGAATTAAAGAAAACATAAGTTGTTTTTTATTGGTGATCTTTAGTTAGTGGGTCGGTGCAAATGATTGGATATTGTATTGTTGCCATCACTTTTTTGATTAGATATTGGAATTTATTGGTTAAATATGAGATTGTTTTTCGAACGATGCAAACTGTTGCTTTTGGGAACACACTCGGTTTTCACTAATTACACAACATCAGGCCATTTTTGCCCAATTCAGGTACTGTGCAAATTAATCCAACATCCGGCCCAACAGTTACACAACATCAGGTAGTAGGTCTGGCCCAACAGCCCGTGACTACCGGACAATACACTGCTAGTGAGGTACCAAGACATGTGACTCATTTACCGTATGCGTTTAGCACTATGTCACTTCCGTATACAGGTGCGAGCTCACATCTAAATGCATCTATTAATAGTCTTAGTAACATTTTAATACTTGCATGTATCCATCTGTCTCGATTGGTGATGGGCATAACATTCTGGTCACCAATACGGGTCGTAGCATTTTGCCTACACCTTCACGACCCCTTTACTTAAATAACGTCCTTATTACCCCTCACATTGTCTAAAATCTTATATCTGTCCGTCAATTTGTTTGTGACAATAATTGCACTGTTGAGTTTGATCCTTTTGGATTTTCCGTCAAGGATTTCATGATGCGTCGGGTGCTTCTCCGATGTGACAGTACGGGCGACCTTTACCCTGTCACGACCCCATGTCCTATTCCTCAAGCTCTTCTTGTCAGTCAACATACGTTGCATCAGCGCCTTGGACATCCAGGGAGCGATGTGCTACGCCATCTCGTCTCAAATAATTTTATATCTTGTAATAAAGAGAAGCCACCAGTGCTTTGTCATGCTTGCCAGCTTGGCAAACACGTTCGACTTCCATTTGTTAGTTTTGATACTATTGTTAATGCATGTTTTGACGTTATTCATTCTGATGTATGGACTTCACCTATTTCGAGCCTCTCGGGTTTTAAATATTATGTTTTGTTTTTGGATCACTATTCTCATTTTGTTTGGGTCTACTCGTTGATAAACAAATCTGATGTATTATCAAAATTTGTTCTTTTTTGCAAGTACGTTCACACTCAATTTAAGTGTGAAATCAAATCATTTCAATGTGACCATGGCGGTGAATTTGATAACCGCACCCTACATAAACTTTTTGCCGACAATGGCATTCAGTTTCGTTTCTCATGCCCCAAGACATCTCAACAAAATAGGAAGTCAGAACGGATGATTCGCACCATCAACAACCTCATTCGAACCCTACTTTTCCAGGCCAACCTTCTACCAACCTTTTGGGTTGAAGCTTTAAACATGGATGTCCATTTAATCAACTTCTTACCTACCATAGCTATTGCCAACGAAATCCCGTATACCCGACTATTTGGCCAAAACCAGGATTATAGCCTTATACGCACATTTGGCTGCTTATGTTACCTCCACCTATATCCTAATCACAAACTTGAACCACGAGCCACACCCTCCATCTACTTGGGACAAGCTTCAAATCATCGAGGGTATCGTTGCCTTGACTTAAACACCAATAAAATAATCATTTCTCGCCATGTAACCTTTGATGAAACTGTTTTTCCTTATTGCACCCCTAAACCAACATCAGCACCCAAATACAATTTCTTGGATGACTCACCCGATATAAATCCTTCATTCATTTCATCCGCCCCCATTGTGCAACCCACTGTGCCTCAACCCACAAACGAGCCAACAACACCAATTCCCTCCATTCCTAATACAACCCAACATCGCACAACCCATGACCCATTACCATCCCCATCACCACCCGCTGCCCAACAACAGACACCAAATACATCACCACCCGCACATCAACACTAACATATTATCCCAAATCCTCCTAATAACCCAAACCATGTCTCAACTCATCCCATGGTCACACGATTTCATGTCGGGACTAATCGTCATACTGAGCGTCTCAATATGCACGTATCTTCGGTTTCACCATTACCAAAAACCTATCGTGATGCGTTTACTGATCCAAATTGGAAAAATGCTATATGTGATGAATACACTGCACTTATTAAGAACGAAACTTGGACTCTTGTGCCTAGGCCCATGAACGCCAACATTATTCGCTCTATCTGGCTTTTTCGCCATAAGTACTTGGCTGATGTCACTCTTAGTCGCTACAAGGCTCGTCTTGTGGCGAATGGTAGTAATCAATTGGAGGGGATTGATGTAGATGAGACATTTAGTCCGGTGGTTAAACCGGGCACTATTCGGACTATTCTGAGTTTAGCTACTTCTCGACATTGGCCAATTCATGAGCTTGATGTCAATAATGCTTTCTTACATGGTGACTTATCTGAGATAGTCTATGCACCAGCTTCCGGGGTTTCAGGATCCAGTCCATCCGGATTATGTGTGTTTATTGCAGCGGTCTTTGGATGGGCTCAAGCAGGTCCCTAGAGCATGGTTTCAGCGATTTGCATCCTATGTTATTCGGGTTGGGTTTTCTCATAGTCATTGTGACTCATCTTTATTTATATAAAGACAGGGGATGAAAACTGCTTACCTTTTATTATATGTTGATGATATTGTTCTCACTGTTTCCTCTGAGAGTTTGTTGCAATGGATTATTGGATCCTTACATCAGGAGTTTGATATGACAGATCTGGGTTCACTTAATTATTTTCTGGGTATATCTGTTACACGTGATTCTTCGGGGATGTTTTTACCTCAGAAGAAATAAGCTACTGAGGTCTTGGAGAAAGCACATATGGTTAATTGTAATCCCAGTCGGACTCCTGTTGACACTGAGTCTAAACTGGGGGATGATGGTGATCCGGTATCTGATCCTACTTTATATCGGAGTCTTGCAGGTTCTCTTCAGTATCTCACCTTTACCCGCCCAGACATATCTTACGTAGTTCAGTAGGTTTGTCTTCATATGCATGACCCTCGAGAGCCCCATTTTTGGGCTCTCAAACGGATTTTGCGGTATGTTCGAGGTACACTAGACTATGGGTTACAGTTGTTTGCATCTTCCACTACATCCTTTTTTGCTTATTCGGATGCAGATTGGGCTGGTTGTCCAACTACTAGAAGATCAACTTCTGGGTATTATGTATTTCTTGGCAACAACTTACTCTCGTGGTCCTCTAAGCATCAACAGATGCTTTCTCGCTCTAGTGCAGTGGCAGAGTATCGTGGTGTTGCCAATGCTGTTGGTGAAACTTGTTGGTTACGGAATTTACTTCGTGAGCTGCATACACCTTTGTCCTCCGCTACGCTTGTCTACTGTGATAATGTTAGTGCTGTTTATTTATCTTGTAATCCGGTTCAGCATCAGCGTACGAAGCACATTGAGATTGATATTCATTTTGTTAGAGACTTGGTTGCTGCCGGTCAAGTTCGGGTGCTTCATGTTCCTTCTCGATATCAGTATGCTGACATCTTCACCAAAGGCTTGCCATCAGCACTGTTTGAAGAATTTCGTACCAGCCTGAGCGTTCGTTGTCCTCCCGCTCCGACTGCGGGGGAGTGTTAGCCCATAATATGTTGTATAGTTAGTTGTAACGGGCTTAAGCCCGATTCTAGAATATTCGGTGATCTCCTATTTATGTATACGATGTATTTGTGTCAATAATCAATCAATATCAATCATTCAATAATAACATCGATCAATTACTTGAATATAATACATATGTCGATTTTGAAAGAGACGAACAATATCTCAAAAGTGCACATGCACACATTATCTTTTTATAATTTTCTTTTTATCTATTCACAAGAAGAATACCCGCGTAAAGTGATCAGTGTATAGCGGAAAATAAGTATACTTACGAGTTCAATATACAGTCATTGCGAGAAAAAAAAGTTATAGGTTAAAAACACAAAAGGATAAAAGTTTAAGGAATGAACAATATTTAAAGTATTAAGGAAGCGTTTGGTTAGTGGGTTTTCTCCATCAACTTTTGACTCAAAGTCAAAAAGTCTTATTTGAAACAAAATAGTGGGACCATGGATTGTGATAAAGTCCGAAAATTCTGGCGTACATTAATCCTAGCAAATAGATGACTTTCCATGTCTATGTAGTCATTTGTGGGCCACATTTTTGTATCAACCATTTGTTTTCTTTTCAATGTTTTTCTTAATAATAAATTTTATTTTTAAATAATTTATGAAATTATAAATAATTATTTATATATTTTATAATTTATTTTTTCTATCTTACATCAAATCCAAATTCTAATCAAATTCAAATTCAAATCCTAATCCAAATCATAATCCTAAACTCAACAACAAACCAAACGGACCCTCATTTATTAGTGAATGTTGTTATGATTTTTAATCAAGGATAGTTTAGTAATTGAAGTTTAATATTTTTTAAGTTTCTAAGTTTAAAAATTAAAGAAGATAGTGTAAATGTTTTATAGATATAATTAACCACATATGATATACGACAGTGGTGCTACAAAGTGTTGTATACCCTAGCAAAGATTATTTGATTTATATCTTGACACGATAAAAGAGTTTTTTATTTATTTATTATTTTTTAAATATTTTGTCTTCTACTATTTTGACTTTTTCTTTTTTGTCCAGCATTTTTTTTACAATTTTACTTATTTTATTAATAGAATAAGGATAGTTTTTACGGTATTCTGTTCGGTATTTTTTGTATTTTAATAGTTTTAACTTATCAAACTTTATAATTTCTGTTCCTTTTCTTTTTTTATTTTGATATTTTACAATACAAACAAAATTAAAAAAATTATTAAATAAATAATAATAATAAAAAGTTTATGGTGTGAATCTATTTTGATTGTGCGTGAACCACACAACCCCATATAAATATCATTCATAGCAAGGGTTCACCATTCACCAATAGACATAATCTAGCTCAATCATGGACTCATCATCACAAGAAGACAGCAAGATGTCAAGAGAAGAAGAAGGGTTGCTAAGAGTAAATCAAATAAATAGTGGAATAATTCTTCCTATGGTTATCAAAACTGCTCTAGAACTTGATCTTTTCGAGATCATGGCAAAGAGTCCTGGTCGCCAGTTTTCTGCTTTTGATCTAGCTTCTAGTCTTCCTAAGCAAAGCCCTGAAACCCCGGCTTTAATTGAACGGCTTCTTCGGTTTCTTGCTAGCCAATCTATTCTCACGTTGAAAGTTGTCACAGATGAGCATGGAGACTCTAAGACATTGTATGGCATGACACAAGTGTCAAATTATTATGTGCGAAACGAAGATGGGACGTCTCATGCTTCCGTGCTTCACCTTATATATGATAAAGTATTTGTCGATTGTTGGTTAGTTATCTTCTTTGCATCTTATATCTTGATTAGTTTATATAACTGCATGGATATATTAATAAACACTCATCCAAGTAATTAGAAACTACTCAAACACGAGCAAGAGATCTCAATAGAGGTAGGAAAATTAATGGGCGAATCACTGAACTAGGGAGGGTGGGTCAAAATGGGTTGTTTTTAGTGTGGACGCATGATGGGTATGATTAGTCTTCGTTTGTTCATTTTAGTTAAATTTTGATGAGAATAGTTAATGCGTTAAATATAACTACAAAGACTACTTTGTCATAACCATAATCTAATTTTCTAAATTAAACTACTAATTAAAGCGCTAAATGAATGTGTGAACGACTTTCAACTAGTCCCGCCCATTTGACATATTTAAAAATTGATTCATTTGGGATAAATTTGTGCTCAACTACAAATTTCGACTCATTCATAAGTCTACTGTATAGTGGTCAAAGTGGCCATCTTTGGAAACTACTTTAGCCATATTAAGTCATCCGAAATAGAGCAATTTACAAGTGATTCTGAATGCTTTCATGTATCCTACTTTAGCCAACCTCTAAACCATAGTTAGTTTCACTTTCAGCTATTTGTTTTATTGTTTTATCTATATAACCTGTTATAACTATATTAGAACTTAACTCCATTTGGCTCATAAGCACAAAAGTTAATCAACTGCCATCCCTAATCGCTATATTATTTGTAATGGCGCAGGTATCACCTGAAAGATGCTGTAGTTGAGGGAGGGGTCCCATTTGACAAGGCACATGGGGTGAATGCATTTGAGTACCCTGCAAAAGATAACAGATTCAATGAGGTGTTTAACAAGTGCATGTATGATGAAACAAGGATAGTAATGAAGATGATTCTTGACAAGTACAAGGGATTCGAAGGGGTGAAAGTGTTAACTGATGTTGGTGGTGGTTTAGGTGCTAATCTTGAGCTTATTGTATCCAAGTATCCTAATATCAAAGGCATCAACTTTGATCTACCCCATGTCATCAAGTATGCACCTCCTTATCCAGGTATTCAAACACATACAGTATAATGTGTTGATGAATCTAAGTTGTACATCACCTAGGACCTATAGATTCACCACACTAATGTTCATCGTGTGACCTGTTAGTGTACATAGTATTAGATCATATATTTTAGATAATATTCATATTTAATACCCATATATGTTGAGTAACCATGATCAGTCTTATTGTATCAGAACGCCTTATGTCCATACATGATTCATACACTTTTATATAATTTGATCTAGATCTCCAAGTCCATGTAATTGACAATGTTTGCACCACATTATTGACTAGGTGTGGAGCATGTTGGAGGAGATATGTTCACTAGTGTTCCTAAAGGAGATGTTATTTTCATGAAGGTTGGTGGTAGTTGGTACACCAACTTTTGGTACATAACCTTTTCTTAAACTTATAATTTCTGTTAAATAACCACTATGAATTTTCCTTTTAATTAGTGGATACTTCATGACTGGGGCGACAACTATTGCATTACACTTTTAAAGAACTGTTGGGCAGCATTACCAGAGTGCGGTAAGGTGGTGGTGGTGGAAGTGATCATGCCAGACCCTGAACATATAAGTGCCACTGATGATGTTTCTAACACTGCCGTTGGTAGTGATTTAATAATGTTGATTGCTAACCCTGGTGGCAAAGAGCGTACGGTAAAAGAATATAATGCCTTAGCTAAAGAGGCCGGGTTCACTTCTTTGGACATTGTTTGCAGAGTTTCTACTTTTGGTATCATTGAATTCTACAAAAATGTTTAACTATTGAATGTAAGAGTCGAGTAACGTTGATCTTGATGGTGTAGAATTTCATACATAATTTCATGTTATATGATACTCCAATAAACAATATTTTGCCCGGTTAGAGGGATTTCTTATATATAGTTTTTACTGGCCTAGATTTACGTTTGCAAGCCATTCAAGACCGTGATGATATTGTTTGAAGCTGAATAATCCAATTCATAAGATGGCTATAAATAAGTTAGAGGCTTAGCAAAGGAGATAGTGTGATCCTTATTCACTTAAAACTGGGCCATGTTGGCTATGTTTTGTTGGTTATTATAAGTTTTATTATAAGTTTGAGTATTTCCAGATTAGGGTTATGATAATCAATAAGTACCGGATATTCACTTGAAATCGTGTTATCATTTTCCAATAGAAACTATTCGACCCTATGATTGGGTTACACGAATATCTGTATGGGATAAGACCAAGTGATGTTCTTGTTTTAGGCACAAATCAAGAACAGAATCGTATTTAAGTGTTTAGGGTTTGTGTTGATAATAATACATGCAATTCTGTTATGACGCCGTCAGGTACTGTTTTCAGCCTGGAAAATTAAGTCTTTGCCGTTTTCTTCACTTTTATGCTCCAAAAACGTCCAAAATGCTTCCTTTTCCAGAATTCACTCCCAAAGTACCTAAAATCACAAAAGGAACGATTTAGGGCAATATTTGATCAAATAAATTCAATTCCGGGCTTAAATGACCCCCAAAAAATGGTTCATTTTTCGCCTCATCATATGCCCCTCATATTATTACAAAAAACGTGCGTTGACCAAGCCAAAATGGTCAAGGGACGCAATCGGCCTAAAAAACAAAAGGTTTGGACACCAGGCGACAATTTTTAAAAGTTAGGGTGCCATGCGATGTTTTGTGCAAAGTTTAGGGACCAACAATGTATTTTTGTCTAAAAAATTTTTGGGGTTTTTCGTTTTGGATAATGTTGAGGCTGTTAGTGAAAAACACATACAACCAGTCAACAATACCAAAAGCACATGATACTAATCAAACAGCCAACGTTTTAAAAAAATAACAACCAAATGTAAAAAAAAAAAAAACATAATTGAAACTCAAAAAAATAAATAAATAAATAAAGGAAAAAGCCCAACAAAATTATCGTGAATTTTTTTTTTTTAAAAAAAAATACCCGTTGCAACGCAGCGGGCACCCCCACTTGTTTGTTAAATGGAGCAACATATCTGTTCAACAATGGATAAACAAATGTATTTTCAACTGAATCCGAATAAACAAATACTACCTTTCAAGCGGAGAGTGAAAGAACAAATATTTTGTGGGCTGCAGACGAGTATTAAAAAAAAGGTTTCTTTCTTTTTGTTTGTATAATATGTTAGACGGATTATATGTATCTTTGTTATTAAAAAATATGATGAATATAAATTTCATTTTCTTAAGTATGTATGGTAAATTTTTAATACAAATGTCGGAAGTTTTAATTTATTTTTTAAAACTTGGGTATTAGTCTGTAACCCACCGCGAAGAACGGGCACAAGATACTTGTTTCATGGATTATACTACTAAGTGTGACAATTATTTCTTTTAAATATATTCTAGAATGGATATTACTGTTAGCCCATAATATGTTGTATAATTAGTTGTAACGGGCTCAAGCCCGACTCTAGAATATTCGGTGATCTTCTCTTTATGTGTATGATGTATTTGTGTCAATAATCAATCAATATTAACTGATCCTCCAAAATAAAACCGTTCCTTCATTCTTCTACAACAAAATCGTGTACCAATCTTTTTGTTTTTGTTTTCTTGTTATTGTGTGTTGGTGATTTGTGCTAAGGTCACAAATCCACACCCGTTGCTGTGGTGATTCGTGCTTAGGTCACGGTCCAGGTTTGCTGTCTCGTTCCCTATGTTACATACTGAGTGGTTCCGTATAGCCAAAGAAACCCTTGTTCAACAAAAGAAACACTACTGTTACATTGCATCTATATTTGAAATAAAGAAATACCCTTTTTCTTTTCCTTCTTCGTCTATTTGAATTAAAGAAAACATAAGTTGTTTTTGATTGGTGATCTTTAGTTAGTGGGTCGGTGCAAATTGTGATTGGATATTGTATTGTTGCCATCACTTTTTTGATTAGATATTGGAATTTATTGGTTAAATCTGAGATTGTTTTTCAAACGATGCAAACTGTTGCTTTTGGGAACACACTCGGTTTTCACTAATTACACAACATCAGGCCATTTTTGCCCAATTCAGGTACTGTGCAAATTAATCCAACATCCGGCCCAACAGTTACTCAACATCAGGTAGTAGGTCTGGCCCAACAGCTCGTGACTACCGGACAATACACTGCTAGTGAGGTACCAAGACATGTGACTCATTTACCGTATGCATTTAGCACTATGTCACTTCCGGATCCTACTACGGGTGCTTGGAATATGGATACAGGTGCGAGCTCACATCTAAATGCATCTGTTAATAGTCTTAGTAACATTTTAATACTTGCATGTATCCATCTGTCTCGGTTGGTAATGGGCATAACATTCTGGTCACCAATACGGGTCGTAGCATTTTGCCTACACCTTCACGACCCCTTTACTTAAATAACGTCCTTATTACCCCTCACATTGTCTAAAATCTTATATCTGTCCGTCAATTTGTTTGTGACAATAATTGCACTGTTGAGTTTGATCCTTTTGGATTTTCCGTCAAGGATTTCATGATGCGTCGGGTGCTTCTCCGATGTGACAGCACGGGCGACCTTTACCCTGTCACGGCCCCATGTCCTATTCCCCAAGCTCTTCTTGTCAGTCAACATACGTGGCATCAGCGCCTTGGACATCCAGGGAGCGATGTGCTACGCCGTCTCGTCTCAAATAATTTTATATCTTGTAATAAAAAGAAGCCACCAGTGCTTTGTCATGCTTGCCAGCTTGGCAAACACGTTCGACTTCCATTTGTTAGTTTTGATACTATTGTTAATGCATGTTTTGACGTTATTCATTCTGATGTATGGACTTCACCGATTTCGAGCCTCTCGGGTTTTAAATATTATGTTTTGTTTTTGGATCACTATTCTCATTTTGTTTGGGTCTACCCGTTGATAAACAAATCTGATGTATTATCAAAATTTGTTCTTTTTTGCAAGTACGTTCACACTCAATTTAAGTGTGAAATCAAATCATTTCAATGTGACCATGGCGGTGAATTTGATAACCGCACCTACATAAACTTTTTGCCGACAATGGCATTCAGTTACGTTTCTCATGCCCCAAGACATCTCAACAAAATGGGAAGTCAGAACGGATGATTCGCACCATCAACAACCTTATTCGAACCCTACTTTTCCAGGCCAACCTTCTACCAACCTTTTGGGTTGAAGCTTTAAACATGGATGTGCATTTAATCAACTTCTTACCTACCATAGCTATTGCCAACGAAATCCCGTATACCCGACTATTTGGCCAAAACCAGGATTATAGCCTTATACGCACATTTGGCTGCTTATGTTACCTCCACTTATATCCTAATCACAAACTTGAACCACGAGCCACACCCTCCATCTACTTGGGACAAGCTTCAAATCATCGTGGGTATCATTGCCTTGACTTAAACACCAATAAAATAATTATTTCTCGCCATGTAACCTTTGAAGAAACTGTTTTTCCTTATTGCACCCCTAAACCAACATCAGCACCCAAATACAATTTATTGGATGACTCACCCGATATAAATCCTTCATTCATTTCATCCGCCCTCATTGTGCAACCCACTGTGCCTCAACCCACAAACGAGCCAACAACACCAATTCCCTCCATTCCTAATACAACCCAACATCGCACAACCCATGACCCATTACCATCCCCATCACCACCCGCTGCCCAACAACAGACACCAAATACATCACCACCCGCGCATCAACACTAACATATTATCCCAAATCCTCCTAATAACCCAAACCCTGTCTCAACTCATCCCATGGTCACACGATTTCGTGTCGGGACTAATCGTCATACTGAGCGTCTCAATATGCATGTATCTTCGGTTTCACCATTACCAAAAACCTATCGTGATGCGTTTACTGATCCAAATTGGAAAAATGCTATATGTGATGAATACACTGCACTTATTAAGAACGAAACTTGGACTCTTGTGCCTAGGCCCATGAACGCCAACATTATTCGCTCTATCTGGCTTTTTCGCCATAAGTACTTGGCTGATGTCACTCTTAGTCGCTACAAGGCTCGTCTTGTGGCGAATGGTAGTAATCAATTGGAGGGGATTGATGTAGATGAGACATTTAGTCCGGTGGTTAAACCGGGCACTATTCGGACTATTCTGAGTTTAGCTACTTCTCGACATTGTCCGATTCATGAGCTTGATGTCAATAATGCTTTCTTACATGGTGACTTATCTGAGATAGTCTATGCACCAGCTTCCGGGGTTTCAGGATCCAGTCCATCCGGATTATGTGTGTTTATTGCAGCGGTCTTTGGATGGGCTCAAGCAGGTCCCTAGAGCATGGTTTCAGCGATTTGCATCCTATGTTATTCGGGTTGGGTTTTCTCATAGTCATTGTGACTCATCTTTATTTATATAAAGACAGGGGATGAATACTGCTTACCTTTTATTATATGTTGATGATATTGTTCTCACTGTTTCCTCTGAGAGTTTGTTGCAATGGATTATTGGATCCTTACATCAGGAGTTTGCTATGACAGATCTGGGTTCACTTAATTATTTTCTGGGTATATCTGTTACACGTGATTCTTTGGGGATGTTTTTACCTCAGAAGAAATAAGCTACTGAGGTCTTGAAGAAAGCACATATGGTTAATTGTAATCCAAGTCGGACTCCTGTTGACACTGTGTCTAAACTGGGGGATGATGGTGATCCGGTATCGGATCCTACTTTATATCGGAGTCTTGCAGGTTCTCTTCAGTATCTCACCTTTACCCGCCCAGACATATCTTACGTAGTTCAGCAGGTTTGTCTTCATATGCATGACCCTCGAGAGCCCCATTTTTCGGCTCTCAAACGGATTTTGCGGTATGTTCGAGGTACACTAGACTATGGGTTACAGTTGTTTGCATCTTCCACTACATCCTTTTTTGCTTATTTGGATGCAGATTGGGCTGGTTGTCCAACTACTAGAAGATCGACTTCTGGGTATTGTGTATTTCTTGGCAACAACTTACTCTCGTGGTCCTCTAAGCATCAACCGATGCTTTCTCGCTCTGGTGCAGTGGCAGAGTATCGTGGTGTTGCCAATGCTGTTGGTGAAACTTATTGGTTATGGAATTTACTTCGTGAGCTGCATACACCTTTGTCCTCCGCTACGCTTGTCTACTGTGATAATGTTAGTGCTGTTTATTTATCTTGTAATCCGGTTCAGCATCAGCGTACGAAGCACATTGAGATTGATATTCATTTTGTTAGAGACTTGGTTGCTGCCGGTCAAGTTCGGGTGCTTCATGTTCCTTCTCGATATCAGTATGCTGACATCTTCACCAAAGGCTTGCCATCAGCACTGTTTGAAGAATTTCGTACCAGCCTGAGCGTTCGTTGTCCTCCCGCTCCGACTGCGGGGGAGTGTTAGCCCATAATATGTTGTATAGTTAGTTGTAACGGGCTTAAGCCCGATTCTAGAATATTCGGTGATCTCCTATTTATGTATACGATGTATTTGTGTCAATAATCAATCAATATCAATCATTCAATAATAACATCGATCAATTACTTGAATATAATACATATGTCGATTTTGAAAGAGACGAACAATATCTCAAAAGTGCACATGCACACATTATCTTTTTATAATTTTCTTTTTATCTATTCACAAGAAGAATACCCGCGTAAAGTGATCAGTGTATAGCGGAAAATAAGTATACTTACGAGTTCAATATACAGTCATTGCGAGAAAAAAAAGTTATAGGTTAAAAACACAAAAGGATAAAAGTTTAAGGAATGAACAATATTTAAAGTATTAAGGAAGCGTTTGGTTAGTGGGTTTTCTCCATCAACTTTTGACTCAAAGTCAAAAAGTCTTATTTGAAACAAAATAGTGGGACCATGGATTGTGATAAAGTCCGAAAATTCTGGCGTACATTAATCCTAGCAAATAGATGACTTTCCATGTCTATGTAGTCATTTGTGGGCCACATTTTTGTATCAACCATTTGTTTTCTTTTCAATGTTTTTCTTAATAATAAATTTTATTTTTAAATAATTTATGAAATTATAAATAATTATTTATATATTTTATAATTTATTTTTTCTATCTTACATCAAATCCAAATTCTAATCAAATTCAAATTCAAATCCTAATCCAAATCATAATCCTAAACTCAACTACAAACCAAACGGACCCTCATTTATTAGTGAATGTTTTTATGATTTTTAATCAAGGATAGTTTAGTAATTGAAGTTTAATATTTTTTAAGTTTCTAAGTTTAAAAATTAAAGAAGATAGTGTAAATGTTTTATAGATATAATTAAAGACATATGATATACGACAGTGGTGCTACAAAGTGTTGTATACCCTAGCAAAGATTATTTGATTTATATCTTGACACGATAAAAGAGTTTTTTATTTATTTATTATTTTTTAAATATTTTGTCTTCTACTATTTTGACTTTTTCTTTTTGTCCAGCATTTTTTTTACAATTTTACTTATTTTATTAATAGAATAAGGATAGTTTTTACGGTATTTTGTTCGGTATTTTTTGTATTTTAATAGTTTTAACTTATCAAACTTTATAATTTCTGTTCCTTTTCTTTTTTTATTTTGATATTTTACAATACAAACAAAATTAAAAAAATTATTAAATAAATAATAATAATAAAAAGTTTATGGTGTGAATCTATTTTGATTGTGCGTGAACCACACAACCCCATATAAATATCATTCATAGCAAGGGTTCACCATTCACCAATAGACATAATCTAGCTCAATCATGGACTCATCATCACAAGAAGACAGGAAGATGTCTAGAGAAGAAGAAGGGTTGCTAAGAGTAAATCAAATAAATAGTGGAATAATTCTTCCTATGGTTATCAAAACTGCTCTAGAACTTGATCTTTTCGAGATCATGGCAAAGAGTCCTGGTCGCCAGTTTTCTGCTTTTGATCTAGCTTCTAGTCTTCCTAAGCAAAGCCCTGAAACCCCGGCTTTAATTGAACGGCTTCTTCGGTTTCTTGCTAGCCAATCTATTCTCACGTTGAAAGTAGTCACAGATGAGGATGGAGACTCTAAGACGTTGTATGGCATGACACAAGTGTCAAATTATTATGTGCGAAAGGAAGATTGGACGTCTCATGCTTCCGTGCTTCACCTTATATATGATAAAGTGTTTGTCGATTGTTGGTTAGTTATTTATCTTTGCATCTTATATCGATTAAATAATTTAACTGCATGAATATGTTAATGAACACTCATCCAACTATCCAAGTGATCAGAAACTACTCAAACACGAGCAAGAGATCTCAATAGAGGTAGGAAAATTAATGGGCGAATCACTTAATTAGGGAGGGTGGGTCAAAATGGGTTGTTTTTAGTGTGGACGCAGGATGGGTATGATTAGTCTTCGTTTGTTCATTTTAGTTAAATTTTGATGAGAATAGTTAATGCGTTAAATATAACTACAAAGACTACTTTGTCATAACCATAATCTAATTTTCTAAATTAAACTACTAATTAAAGCGCTAAATGAATGTGTGAACGACTTTCAACTAGTCCCGCCCATTTGACATATTTAAAAATTGATTCATTTGGGATAAATTTGTGCTCAACTAGAAATTTCGACTCATTCATAAGTCTACTGTATAGTGGTCAAAGTGGCCATCTTTGGAAACTACTTTAGCCATATTAAGTCATCCGAAATAGAGCAATTTACAAGTGATTCTGAATGCTTCAAGTATCCTACTTTAGCCAACCTCTAAACCATAGTTAGTTTCACTTTTAGCTATTTGTTTTATTGTTTTATCTATATAACCTGTTATAACTATATTTGAACTTAACTCCATTTGGCTCATAAGCACAAAAGTTAATCAATTGCCATCCCTAATTGCTATATTATTTGTAATGGTGCAGGTATCACCTGAAAGATGCTGTAGTTGAGGGAGGGGTCCCATTTGACAAGGCACATGGGGTGAATGCATTTGAGTACCCTGCAAAAGATAACAGATTCAATGAGGTGTTTAACAAGTGCATGTATGATGAAACAAGGATAGTAATGAAGATGATTCTTGACAAGTACAAGGGATTCGAAGGGGTGAAAGTGTTAACTGATGTTGGTGGTGGTTTAGGTGCTAATCTTGAGCTTATTGTATCCAAGTATCCTAATATCAAAGGCATCAACTTTGATCTACCCCATGTCATCAAGTATGCACCTCCTTATCCAGGTATTCAAACACATACAGTATAATGTGTTGATGAATCTAAGTTGTACATCACCTAGGACCTATAGATTCACCACACTAATGTTCATCGTGTGACCTGTTAGTGTACATAGTATTAGATCATATATTTTAGATAATATTCATATTTAATACCCATATATGTTGAGTAACCATGATCAGTCTTATTGTATCAGAACGCCTTATGTCCATACATGATTCATACACTTTTATATAATTTGATCTAGATCTCCAAGTCCATGTAATTGACAATGTTTGCACCACATTATTGACTAGGTGTGGAGCATGTTGGAGGAGATATGTTCACTAGTGTTCCTAAAGGAGATGTTATTTTCATGAAGGTTGGTGGTAGTTGGTACACCAACTTTTGGTACATAACCTTTTCTTAAACTTATAATTTCTGTTAAATAACCACTATGAATTTTCCTTTTAATTAGTGGATACTTCATGACTGGGGCGACAACTATTGCATTACACTTTTAAAGAACTGTTGGGCAGCATTACCAGAGTGCGGTAAGGTGGTGGTGGTGGAAGTGATCATGCCAGACCCTGAACATATAAGTGCCACTGATGATGTTTCTAACACTGCCGTTGGTAGTGATTTAATAATGTTGATTGCTAACCCTGGTGGCAAAGAGCGTACGGTAAAAGAA
Source organism: Artemisia argyi (assembly GCA_030686995.1). Taxonomy (NCBI): domain Eukaryota; kingdom Viridiplantae; phylum Streptophyta; class Magnoliopsida; order Asterales; family Asteraceae; genus Artemisia; species Artemisia argyi. The sequence goes on from CM060683.1 coordinate 159,208,065, forward strand.
TATAATGCCTTAGCTAAAGAGGCCGGGTTCACTTCTTTGGACATTGTTTGCAGAGTTTCTACTTTTGGTATCATTGAATTCTACAAAAATGTTTAACTATTGAATGTAAGAGTCGAGTAACATTGATCTTGATGGTGTAGAATTTCATACATAATTTCATGTTATATGATACTCCAATAAACAATATTTTGCCCGGTTAGAGGGATTTCTTATATATAGTTTTTACTGGCCTAGATTTACGTTTGCAAGCCATTCAAGACCGTGATGATATTGTTTGAAGCTGACTAATCCAATTCATAAGATGGCTATAAATCAATTAGAGTCTTAGCAAAGGAGATAGTGTGATCCTTATTCACTTAAAACTGGGCCATGTTGGCTATGTTTTATCTTTAATCATTTAGATGGTTATGAAAAATAAAGAAAGAAACATAGCTAAAATGAAAAGCGATTAAGTGGTTGAACCAGTTAATAGGGTTGAAAATTACCCAAAATGTATTGTTAATGGGCGAATCACTGAATTAGGGAGGGTGGGTCACGTTAGAATGAATAAGTCAAAATGGGTTGTTTACTTGTTTTTAGTGTGTACCCAGGATGGGTATCATTGGGTTGACCCACAAACATTTAGGGCCCGTTTGGTGTATGTAATTTTGATTGAAGTAATGAAATGAAAGTATTACAATATGTTTGTTATATGTGAATTGGTTTAAAACAAGGGGTATGAACCCGCCGCAACCGCGGCGAGGGCCTTTGTACCTATGTGATAAACCTGTTCATGTGTTCGTCGCGAGGAAACACAGAAAATTGGATAGATATATTGCAAGGATGTTGTTTATAAAATGTTGCAAGTGTTAGCCCTATGGGTTTTGGTTTACAACTTTAGTACCAGTACCTCTTATGCTAATATGACATCCTTATCTATCCTACATACATAGTTTTGTACATTATACCATTACATTATAAGAGTTCTTACAGTGCGCTTTTGCTTATAAGAGTTGTTATAGTTCGCTAGTCGCGCTTTGCCTTCTTGCTGGTCTGGCTGACTTCTTCTGTTTGTGGTTCTGCAAGTGATTCTTGGGTAATTGGTTTAATTCGCTGATACCATGTAACTTAATTTCAAGAGGCTTAACTTACCTTTAAGAAGTTGCTGACCATATTTGGTTGGTTCATACTTGGATGCAGGAGGATGGCTTGCATTGTCATTAGTACCTGATACAACCAAAACAAAATGTTTAATGAAATAAATAGTATGATATGCATGGTATGATCCACACTCATTCGGTTCAGCCGTCTTTCTACTGTTTCCAACAATTTTTGCTATAATTTTAGTTAAAGACTCCTTGCTGGAAGTATTTACCGGCACGCACGGCTTGTTCTTAGGCTGAGTACCAATAGACTTAAACATGATCCCTTTTTTTGATTGTAAAATATTTAATGAAATCAATAGTATGATAACCATGTGTCCTATCAAGACCCAAACTATAACATCTACGCTATAAACTTCTTATTAACTACTATCTACTACAACATAACGAATCAACTAATTAGATATTTAAGCATTTCACAATCAAATATAATAATTAAACCTTGCTTCATAAGCCCACTTCTTGACTTATTTTCTAGTTTAACTTAATTTCATGTTTAGTTAGACTATTTCTTTTTGATCCTTCACGACCATGATAAAAATAATTACAGTCTGTAAAACTATCCATGGTTGTATGTTATGCTGACTTTATAGTGCACTCAAGAAAAGAAATACCTTTTTGATTATCGAACTCGGAATATGACTTATGGTTATTGAGCCTTTATATCAAATCAGTTGCAGGAGTCTGTTTTCCATCTTTCCCTTGCCCACTTTCTACTTCTTGACGACCTTCTCTCTCGATTTCCCTAACCTAGATTCCATTATACAAAAACTCAAATGTCCAAAAACACACTTCAATTTTGTATGAAACTATCTTCAGTCGACACACTCACCTCAGTTTCTGAAATAATTTCCAAACCAACCTAGGCCGCAATTGTCCCGCACTGAAAATTGCAACAAAAGAAATTTTTTCAAAAAGGAAACATCTCTATCGAGAAAGTATCCTCCGAAGACAACATTGCCGATATTCTCACAAAACCTCTTAAACGATAACCCTTTAACCTTCTTAGACTTGGACTAGGACTTATGGAACCTACTTTGTAGTTTTGAACGTTAGAATAAAATCACAAAAATAAAAACAAATCCATTTCACTTTGCGAACTGCAAACTCGGCGGAACCCTTCGACAAATTGGATGGAACCCCCATTTTGGTTCCGCCAAATCCGCCGAGCCTGCAAATTGTTTTTTATATATTAAACCAAACACCCCTTATCCTTCACCATCACTCTAAAACAGTTACTATTCACTTCACTACTCCACCACACACAAAAATTAGGTATCTCTTTCATCATTCTTGCTCTCCAAACAATCACTGTAAGTATTATAAACATAATTACACTCCTGATCTGTGTCTAGGATTTCTATTTATGCACATGAACTAAAAACTTGGGGTAATGCATCAACTTTAGAATTCATATAGAGCATGAGTTGTAAATAACACTAATCATGTTTTCCTTAGTCAAAAATTGCATCTTGTAGGACATTATCATGTTTTTCAAACACCCTATGTAAAATTTTTGCAAAAATACTTCTCACAACTAGGCATTTTTTTTCTTACATTGTTGATACAAACTAAAAACGTTATGTTTTGAGCATCACTTGCATAATGTCTCTTGAATGCTAAAGGGAATACATAACTAATATGTATTTTTTGGTACATTCAAACGAAGCTACATTGAATTAGGAGCGCTTGGGTTATCTTTAGTTTTATAAACAAAATTTGCCTAATAAAACGTTTTGAGCATTAAAATGAGTCAAGATAACCGCACCTCCACATTGTTTGCATATAAGCACACACTAGAACATCTACATTGTAATAGTCATTTACTTAGACTAAAATGTGATATTTATGTTTCTAGGAATCATCATGCCTCCCGCAACTCACTATGATCATAAGGACACCCTTAACTACCTTCCAAAACACCACAAAACCAAAGGCTTAACTCCCAACCAAGTCAAAGTGTTTAATGCTCTAGAAAAACGATATGTTCATGAGGGTAGGACCATTGACCTCTCTTTCCTAGAAAACACCAACATTCGTAGGGAACTTGCCGGCATTCACTTTGATTGCCTCCTAGATATTGACGAGCCTATTTGTCCTAGGTTTATTCTTGAGTTCAACGCTTCCATCACTCTCCACACCAATGACGATGGTCTTATGGGCTTGTCTTTCATGGCTAGTGGTCACACTTATAATATCACTCTCAATGACTTTGCTTAAGTTCTAGGTATTCCAAACTGTGGGACTTGTCTTTATTCGGACAAACACTCACTCACAACTCTTGACTCGGTCATTGACCACATTCATCCTTATGATACTCCTCTTGTATCCAAGGATGTGATCCATTATCATCTCTTTGTTAGGACTTCCGCCACTAGGAGAACTCGTTCAGGAATGAGGTTGATAAGGACCCTTATGGTATGGAACTCAACGAGCTTAAGCCTCAATTCAAAAAGTGGGAAGAAGTCCTTAGAGCCAATGTCATTAGCACTATAGGGAATAGGGATCATATCAATGTTTGCCTTTGCTACATGCTCTACTCCGTGTCCATGCGTCAACCTTTCAACTTGGCTTACTACATAGCCAAAAGGATGGCCGACATACCCGTGCAAGGCACCACCGCTCTTCCATATGGAATGCTTTTAACTCGTCTTTATAGACAATTTGCTCCCATTCCTCCTACCACTCGAGGTCTTCGCCTAGACTACTCTCTCGTGCCACATATCTTTTTTCCATTGTATAATAAGAGAGTTACCAAAGCTCAAGGAAAACGCCCTCATCCTCCTACTTCCTCATCATCATCGTCTAACATGAGTGAAGTTGACGGTTTACCCAACTCTAGGCTACCACCTCTCGAGTACCTCCAACAACTTCCAAGGTTGCCAAACGAGTCGGAGGAGTTCAAGCAATGAAAGGGAATGTGGAAATGCTTCGGTAGGTACTTCAGCAAGCTCAACAAGAATATTGATCGCCAATGAGAGCGATATTAGGGGGTGTTTGGCATAGCCTGTCATTTGAACAATTTGGATGTTTAACACTATGTTTTATGGATTTATGTACTTCTAGGGATATTTAGGAATGTTTAGAGCATGTATGAACTAACGGATATGCAGGTCGACAACATTTGAGATGTTGTCAAATTTTCACCATTTTCAAAATTTTCACTAAGTTTAGTGAAATTCGCTAGCCCCCATTCAAACTCCATCGGTACGTATGTTTCTACCTGCATTTTTGTCATTTCCCAATTAGTTTTTAATGTTTGCATATGTTTTAGGAGTTTTTGGAAAATTTGAAAATCGTTACATCCGTCGAAAATAGGGTCTGTCTCGAATTTTGGCTTGGCAGATCCAGCGAAACCAAATATTGGGTTCTGCCCGTGTATTTCCTGGGTATTCCTAGTTTTGGCCCAACGGACCACGCGGAACCCAATTCAGGGTTCCGCTTGTATTATCGTTTGGTTCCGCCAGCACCTTCAGAAACTTTTCCAAATTTTCAAAATTTCGACTTTGTAGAAACTAGAAGGGGGGGGGGGGGTTGAATAGTTTCACCGCTTCTTTTTAATTCTCTAAAGTGTTTAGCCGTTTTAGGTCCTGTTATTTTTCACTTACAAACTTGTTGAATTCTACTAGTTATGTGATATCAATTTGGTTACTAACATATACAAATAAACAAGTAAAGTAAAGATTAAGGAAAGAACACAACCAAGAGACGCGACGATTTATAGTAGTTCAGCATGAAGCTCACTCTCCGTCCTACTCCACTCCCCGAGTACTACACTCGAGAGTTATCAATCACTATATCAACACACTCTTTCAGGCGGAGCAATCCGTACACATGCTTACACAAGGCTTAACGACACTAAGCATAATGTTAAGTTCTAATCATAGCTAGAACCAATCTACTCCAAGGACCACGTGGCCACACGAACAAGCACTCTTGTCCAACTTGAATCTTCACCCAATCCAAGCCTTCACTTAATTGACATACTTGGTTCTTCACCCGAACCAAGCCTTCACACACTTGACATACTTGATTCTTCACCCGAACCAAGTCTTCACACACCTGACACACTTGGTTCTTCACCCGAACCAAGCCTTCACACAAGACTCACTTGGATCATCACCCGATCCAAGTCTTTACACAATGACTCGACTAAGTCCTAACCTACACACTAGGACATCACTCTCATCATATTAAATACATGAACTAATCTAGTTACAAGACTTCTTGGATCTACATCACCATCCAAGTTCACACAAATATCCCCATCCTCGACTCATACACAAGTCGGAAACAATGACATTATTTACGGAACCTATCACCGTAACACTTGTTACGTTTGTGTGTGGACACCTATAACATTTCGAGTCTTCATAGTTGTCAAGAGTTCTTCTCTTGCACTTGACGGAAGAGGAAATCACTTATAAACATATACCGACATGTTATAGTATCAAAGATTAAAATGAACAAGGACAAGAAAGTTTTTGTGTGTGAAAAACCTTGTTTTCTGAAGTGTAACAGTTCAGTATTTATAGGCGACAAGAGTGAGGGTGACGGTACTTTATATACCAGATGGTCCTTTATCACTAAGGGACCGTCCGCCTATTTAAGGGACCGTCCAGACAAAACGTTCCCATTTGTCCTGACGTGGTGAAAACATATCTGGTTCAGGCTGAACTGATTTGGGGGGAAAACTACCTGTTATAAAGTTTGAATTTGAATTTATTTTCTTAATAAAACATTTCTTTAGGAACACAAAAATAGTTTTGTGAAAATGTTTTGTCAAACTTAAAAATGTAAGTTTAGGTGAAAATAAAATTCTTTGATCACTTAACTAGTGACGGTATAAAGTTTGTTCATACCTGAAGTGATGTTGAAGCAGCTACATAGAAGAAACGAGTTTCCTCGATTAAAAACTTATAAACCGTAACTTTACGTAACATGTCTTTATATTTTGTGATTATCAAAACACGAGAAGACCGAATAATGCGAATAGCATTTTTGACATTAGTTGTATTAACAATCTCCCCCTTTTTGATGATTATAAAATATAAACTCATTTTAGGTAAAATTATGCGTTGATAAATTTTTATTGAGTTTTCCCGTTACTTCTCCCCCTTTTTGTAGAATCAAAAAGGTGTGTCGTGGTTGTTGAGGAGAGGAGACACGAGCATCCTTGAAAGAGAATCGTTGGAGTGATCAACGGAATACAGGCTCCCCCTAGCTAAGTACTCCCCCTTAATGAAGGCATTGGGGAATCGAGCTAGGGTGATGTGCTACAAAACAGAGTTAGAACAAAGCACATGCATGCATATACATATATGAAGGTATGGAAAGATGATATGGATGTGAAATCAATTATGTAGTGCAGGAATCAGATAGAAAAACACAAGATAGAATCTAATTTTGAGCACTACTGGGGACGGTCCCGTAAATAGGGGTACGGTCCCTTCTTGATTTGGGGACCGCCAGTCCATTTAAAGGACCGCCGACAGTAGGCGTCCAGGTTGGCAGATATGTTGTGATTTAAGTAACTTCCCATTTTTAAGGTTAGATAGTTTTAGTTCTTTTTCATGTTTAACCTTGACCAATATCACAACAAATTATCATAACTTAAAACATAATGATGCGTGGGATTTCGCCTACGCAAAAGGTTTTACCTCTCGAGGGATCTCGAGAAGCTTGCAATCCCCACCAGGTGGTGTACCTGACCGATGTACTATAGTGTAGTGGCAAGTACCGAGGGATTGATCGTTCTACTTGGGGAATAGTGTTCGTTAGGATCAAAACTTAATTAAACTAGGTCTAGAGGTGAGGGATGATTCTTTTTCTATTTTTATGGTTTATGGAAAGGCAAATAAAAATCTCGGGTGTTGGAAGAGTGGATAGAATTAGTTGCTAGTCAACTAACCCAATTAACTACAAATACAATGAAAATAAAATAACAAGAAAGTAAATGTTGAGAAAAACAATAATGAGAGAAACGTGTTTACTTAGATTTCACTACTCCCTAGCTATCTTTCATTAATTGACTAGTTTGTTACAATTGCGTGGATGACAGGTTATATTCCTTAATACCATTTGCGGGGCCGTGTACGATCTTCCCCAACTCTATAAGCTTCTACCTCTTCCTATGTCGAGCCGACAACTAGCTCCTAACATGGCATCCTTAGTAGTCACTCATGCATTAAATAAAACCATTAAAATTGTAGTACACATCTGATTCATGTTTCTTAAGACGTTCAAGCAAGTTACCTATTGGAGATTAGCCAGTTTTCTTAAGCCTAACATCGAAATCATTCATCCACAACAACTAATAACAAACAATCAACCAATAATCAATAGCTAGGTTTCATTACATCTAAGCAAACACAAACAAACCTAGCCTAGCATGTTAAAGTAAAGACAAGCATAAGATAGAATCAAACAACACTTAGACATATTGAATGATTATTGGAAGACTTATCTTTATTCAAACATGGATGAAAGAAGGGTTTGAAACCCTCACAAGAAGGTGAAAATTTGACCTAGGGTTTGTGGTAAAGTTCCTCCAAAAGTTCTCTCCCTAATGAATGAAAATTAGAAAACTATATATAAAGATTACACGTCTGACGGCATCACATTATACTTCTGACGCCGTCAACTAGCCACCAATACTCTTCTCGGATTGCCTAGTTCCAGATCTGACGCTGATGTGTGCTTTTTCACACATCCTTTTTAGCCTTAAATCAGACCAAATACACCAAATACTAACCAAATATGCCATGAGAATGTGTGTTTTTGTATTTGTGTATGTGCAGGTACGGATATGTGAAATATGAACAAAAACAAAGCCAAAACCGACAAAAATGAGCACGAGAAAAAAGGTCAAAAGCCGGAGCCGGGGAAGCTTAAAAGTCAAAGAAAGCTAAAAAAAAATGTCAATAGAAGTCCTCAGAAAATCACAAAAGTGCATAATAAGTTCTTGATCAAAAGTTTGAGAGTTTGGCAACTTCAGTCCCTGCATTTTCTGGAAATTACAAAAAAATGGTTCCTTGAGTAATATTTGAAGCAAAGTCAAAAGAAGTCCCTCAAAAATCAGAGAATTACAAAAATAGTCCTTGGAAAGTACTCTTGCAAATTTACAGAACAAATCCCTGGAGTTTTCAGTTTTACACTTTTGGTCCTTATTAGAAATACTTCTCTTAATCCTTACAAAACTAACCAGGATCCAAAAGTAGTACTAGTCCAAAAATCAACACCTTGCCCAAGCCCATAATACAAAAGCCCACTTCCCTAATATCTTATACCTAGCCCACCACCCTTTATATCCTTGACCTGACTCACCCCTTATACCCGGTCAAACCCACTTTTTTACACTGGTCAACCCAAACGTTTAATAATAACACCCCAAACAAACCCCGCCCCCCAAATTCACCAAAACCCAGGAAAAATTACTGTTTGAAGAACCCTAACTCACCCTCCCACCAAATTACCTAAATTAAAAATAATTACCCAATCATTTGTATTTCTAGAAGGTGTCAGAAGTGGTCAGGACACGTGGTCCAATGACAAAAGACACATCTTGTTGGTCCTCATTGTCTCATTTGACCAAAGTTGTTTGGTCCAAAGACATTATGCATTTGACTTGGGTGCATGTATGGTGGAATCATGCTCCAAGGATTGAAGTTCCACATTTGATGATTATTGTGAAAGTTTCGTCTATTTTGGTTTACTCTAGTTGTAGGAGTTTTAGACCTAGGATGAGGACTACTTAGTTTTCTAGGTGGTGGAGTTTTAGACCTTATTTTTGGCTTAAGGGGTTCTACTTTGGGTTTCAAAGATGATTTACGAAAGCTTTTAATTTCTTCATCACTTGCAATAGGTACTAATCTATCTTTCAATAGTATATACTTTGGTTTTAACTCTAGAGGTTTTAGTTCACTAGTTTCACCTTCAAACTTTACATTTTTAGATTTACTAGTTGATGCCTCGGTTGAGTCGTATTCTAAACCGGTTTTATCTTTAGCAATTCTTTGAGAGCTAATTATTTTACTAAGTGATTGACTACTATTTTCAAATTTTTCAAATTTAATAATTTCTTCCTTAAGTTGTTTATTCTCATTTTTAACAACTAGACATTCTTTACATTCTATAATACTTTCTTTTCCTTTTTCTAGTTTGTAGTTTCATTTTTAATTCAAGTATTTCATCCTTTAATTTATTGTTAGTATGTTTTAGTAGTTTATTTTTAGCCATGACTTTTTGTCCTAGTTTGCATAATCTACTATATTCGCTATCTAAATCTTTTGCATCTAACGATAAGTTATCCTCACTATAATATTCGGTTTCGGAACGTACCTCATCGGAAGATCTTGCCATGAGACACTTTTCATCTTTTGTTGTGTCTTTTTCATCATTGTCACTATCACTCCATGCTCCTCCTACAAAGGCCTTGTGGTTTTGACTTCTTGACAATTTCAGAGATTCTCCAATAAAATGGTTTGGATCTCCACATTTGAAGCACTTTCTTTCATTCTTGTTAATTTTGTCGTCCTTGTTTCTTTGGAATGTTTTTCTTTCATCAAACGGTTATCTAACATATCTTCCTCGTCTTTTGAAGAATTTATTGAAGTCTCTTACGGTCATGGCATACTCTTCATCTTCACTTTCGGAGGTTGACCATTCTTCGTCACTAGAGTCCTTTTTTGCTTTTAATGCAATTGACTTGGTTTGCTCCCTTTTCCCTTTGACCATTTCGGAATCTTTCTTTATTATCACCTCATCCACTTTCAAGTTTCCAATTAGCTCGTCGAGTTGTAGAGTTGATAGATTCTTTGACTCCTCAATAGCCATCACTTTAGCACGCCACTTCGGATGGAGAGCCCCAAGAAATTTCCTTACAAAATTCTTGCTAGAAAAGTTCTCATCAAGTGCTTTTAAACTTGTGATGATTGTGTTAAATCTAGCAAAAGCATTATCAATTGATTCCTCTTTCGGAATCGTAAATTGTTCATATTGTTGTACAAGAAGATCTATTTTATTATCTTTGACTTGACTATTACCTTGGTGAGTGATTAGTAAAGAATTCCAAATATCTTTTGCGGTTTTACACATAAAAATTCTTTCATATTCTTTACTTGGTAACGCATTATAAATAACCATTTTAGCTTCATTGTTTTTAGCAAGTTTCTTTTTCAAATCATCGTTTTGTTTTTCAAAAGGTACAATTTCATCCCTTTTGGTTTCGGGATTATTTTGTATAGGAGGAAAATCACCATTAGTAATAACATGCCAAAGATCTAGATCTTTTGATTTCACATAAGTTTCGAATCGATTTTTCTAATAAAGAAAACCATCACTTTCAAATAGTGGTGGTCTTTGCATAGATTGACCTTCTAAATATTTTTCAGATTCCATAGATCGTTTCAAGTTTTAAAATACAGTTTATTTTAAAAAATCTTGTTTAACGTAGCTCTGATGCCAATTGTGGAAAACTAGAGGGGGGGGGGGGGTTGAATAGTTTTACATCAATTTGGATTTTAAAAACTTTGTTTTATAAAAACTTCGATTCTTATTTATGTGAATTTCAACACTTGCACAACACAAACAATTTAATCTAACTAACTAAATAATTGTAACGTAAATATGAAAGTAAAGAAAAGATAGAGATAGAGAGATCAAACCACAACACATGGTATTTATAGTGGTTCGGCTACGAAGCACCTCTTCGCCCTACTCCACTCCTCGAGTCACCTACTCGAGAGTTTTTCTTCACTATGTCAACAAACTCCCTTTTTGGCGGATAAACCTTACACAACTTTCGCTTACACCAATTAACGACACTAAGCTAGATGTCGAGTCCTAATAGTAGCTAGAACTAGGGGTGGAAACGAGCCGAGCCGCTCGTGAAAAGCTCGGGATCGGATTGGTAAAAAGCTCGAACGAGCCGAGCCTAAACGAGCTCGAGCTTTACATACAAAGCTCGTTTGGGCTCGCGAGCCTAAACGAGCCTATGATATTTTAAGTATTAAGCATATATACGAGCCAAGATCGAGCTTATTAATGAGTTCAATAAAGATATATTATGAGCCAAGCTCAAGCTCGAGCCAAGCTTTAACTTTTCATGGCCAAATTGTATAAACGAGCCGAGCTCGAGCCGATCCCGAGCCTATGTAATATATCACGAGCCGAGCTCGAGCTTAAAGTTTAAGGCTCGAAACGAGCCGAGCTCGAGCTCGAGCCTTTTAAAACTTAAACGAGCTGAGCTCGAGCTCTGGCAGGCTCGGGCACGGCTCGGCTCGTTTCCACTCCTAGCTAGAACCAATCTCACACCACAACACGCCTTCTTCACAACTTATACACAACACTATTACTTCACAACTACACACTAATTCTACTTCACACCACAAATTCTTCAATACTAGATTTACAAACCCTCCTAGATCTACCAATTACAATCACTACACAACTTTACAATAAATACAAGCTACACAACTAATCTTCAATACTTCTTGATTTGAGATGAAAGGAGTATTCTTCTCTTGCACTTTGAATAATGAGGGATTAGATCACTTGAAACAAAACTAATATGTTTATGATCAAAGGATTTAGAAAGGTGTTTTGAGAGAATTAGAACAGAAAGTTTTAGTGCAAAAGGTGAGGAAAAATTTTAGATTTAAACCAGTATTTATAGGCAAAGAGTTCTGACAGAGGAGCATATGCCGGCCCCCTTAATTGTATGCCGGACCCCTTAAAATTAAGGGGGACGCCCCTTATAATTAAGGGGGCCGCCAACTGAAACGGCCAGATTTTTTTGTCCTTTCTGGGGAAAGTTTATTTGGTGAAAATTTATCTGAATTTGGTTAAAAATTTGAATTCATTTAATTATAATGAAATGAACATTTTCCTTTAATTACCAAAAATATTTTTCTTAAATATATAAAATGTTTATAGCATTTTATATAATTTATAATTAGTAAATAAACCTTCATTTGATCATAAAATGTATTAGACACTTGTTTATTCATCTTAAGTGAATTAGTTGGATATAATGATATTTTGTCACTAAATACTTATTTACGTAATGATTTTACGTTTAATGATTTTACATTTTGTGATCGTCAAAACATAGGGATATCAAGAAATATTAAGAACGTTTTTACTCATTATTTATATCAACAATCTCCCCCTTTTTGATGATTACAAAATCTAAACCCATTAAATCAAAAATTATTATATATATGCAAGTATTTAGTGAGTTTATATCACTTCTCCCCCCTTTTTGTGAACATCAAAAAGGTTTTCTCGAAGTCGGATGAGCTCCCCCTTAATGTGTGCTCCCCCTCGTTTTATGGTTACAAAACAAGTCGAGATATGGAATGCTTGCAAAAATATTTAGAACATACAATATATATGCATGCAACAATTATATATATATATATATATATATATATATATATATATATATATATATATATATATATATATATATATATATATATATATATATATATAAGCATGGAAGAAAACACTTCAATAAATTAATGAAAATACAAACAACATGCATCCAAGATGCATGAACAATACAACTAATAAACTAAAGCCTTAATGGCTTACAAGCAACCAAAACTCTAATAGAAATGTTTTTCCTAGAGCTTGTCATCAAAATGGTTTAAACAATTTTATTTTCCAACCATGACCCATGATTAGTTTTGGAGGAGCAATGTTGTAGGTGGAGATGATGGAGTTGATGGAGGTGGAGGTGTGGTTGATGTTGGTGGTGAAGGTATGGATGTTGTTGGTTGAGGTTGAGGGAACAAGCTTTCAAGGTATGAAAACATGTAGTGGATTTCATCTCTTAAGCCAAAGATGATGGTGCGGTTATGGATGCAACAAAGGCAAGTGTCACCATGAGCTTCAAGCAAGCTCCATGGGATGGGATTGAAGTTTGGTGGATTGAGTGGTGATGGTGAAAATTGTGGATTGATTGGCTCCAAACGGTAAACCTAAATTGACCAAGTAAATGGTCAACAACGTCAGACTGCCTGGAGTCAATGCTCCGTGGAATACAGTGTTTCCCCGGGTCGTTATGTCCTGACGAGGTGTGCAATGGTATTAAAACGAATTGTGATCGGGTGAAATTGAATGGAAAAGGGATATGAGTGATTATACTAAGGAAATATAAAATAAAATGACTTAAATAAACTATCTTAATGAAAACGTGAAAACAGATTACTTAAAACGTATTTAAAATTAAAAACACGTACGTTTAAATTAAAATTACGTAAACGAACGAAATAAAAAGTGAGATTTGAGAAATAAAAGGCCTATGGAGATGAAAATTATTTTTTTACAAACCTAATGATAAAAGAAAATTTTTGGAAAAAGAAAATTATTTTTTGACTTTGAATTAATTTATTATAATTTAAAAACTATTTAACTAAATTAAATGCATGAAAAATAGAAATACCTATGGGAAAAGTATAAAAATTTTAGGGAAAATCTATTATACTAAAAAGGAGCAGGGAAAATTATGTAGATAAAAAAAAGTTCAAAATAAGCCGTAATAAAACGGTTATATAAGCTCAAGTTTAAATAAGCAAAACAGAAAACAATTCTACTATAAATTCTAAACTACACACAACTTAACAAGAAACAATAGATAGAGCAGATGGTTTGGAGTGGTCTGTGTGGTGCTAACATGGCGACCCAGGTTCGACTCTAAGCTAAACCCATTTTGTTTTTTTTTTCAAACATTTTTTTCTCTTTTGCAAACTTTTAAGTAACTAAAATAAACAATTTTCTGTGAAAGAGAAGTTTTTGAAAAACTTTAAATAAGCTATAAATTGGCTAGAGTCTTAACAGATGAGCAAAAACAAGGGAAAACTTAACTATTGCACACTTAAGCTTCCAAAAAGCTTAGGTGAACAACCCCTTAACTAGATAAGCTTATGAATAATTATTACTAAACTAAGTTGGACTAATATTAACCTACAATAAACACCAAACACAAGACTAAATTGAAATAAGCTAAATCCAAACAAATAGGCACCAAACAGTTGGGCTTTTAGAGCTAAGAGTGAGATTGCAAACTAAAATAACTACATATAAGCTACAATAAGTTAAACTATGGGGGACAAGCAAAAGGCATCAAAGGGGGAACCTAGTATAAGCTAATGGGAACACGAATAAGCAGTAGACTAAGCCTAAAGGTACAAAAGTAAGCACAAAAACATAGTAACTGATGCTGAAAAAGGCTAAATAGGGCTACCGGGCAAGTTTGGACTTATGGGAAGCTATTATAAAAAAATATAAAAACTAAAATAAAAATATAAGCAACTAGACTAGCCACCCAATAAGCTCTGTACCAAATTTTGGGTCATTTGGATTAAAAACAAAGAAATTAAAAATCAAAATCAAAATCTGTTTTGGCTTTTCTTTTTTTCTTTTTTTTTTTTTTTTTTTTTTTTTTTTTTTTTTTTTTTTTTTTTGGTGTAAAAGTTCAGGTCTGCTGTTCTTGGGGGCGTTTACGCTATCCAAAAGCTATTATAAAAATTCATAAAAATCAAAAGTAACTAGTAAACCAACCCATTTACTAGCATACCAAATTTCAAGTAAAACAGACTTATAACGAACAAATGAAAAATAAAAAACTAAATGGCTGTTTGGATGGTTTTTTGAAAGCAAATCAGTGGGTAATATGGGTCAAATTGGGGTTTTTGACCCACAAAAGTTAGAGACCAGGTCCTAGATACTTATACTAACCTATTAGGAACTGAAGTGAAGGAATTCTAACAACAAAAGGGGTCCTAACCTAGAATCTATGCTATCTAACTGAAATGGCAGTTTATAAAGGGAGATTTGGAAAATACGCTTATAAATCTTAAAAACTAAATGAAAATGTAAATTTTTGCTTCAAACATACTAAAAACACTTAAACAAAGCTGATTGAGATAAAAAATTTGGTCAAAAAGGTTCAAGGCTAAAGAAAGCAGTTTGTGCCAAACACTAGTTTAACTGACAGCTTTGCATTCTTTCATATGAGAACCTGTTTTTTTAGTAAACCTTTAGAACAAATTGCTTACACTTTACTAATTTAAGACCTAACAAAGAGATAATATTGACTAATAAGCAGTTTACAATAAGCTAACTAAGATAAGCATATATGAGCTAAAAGTGGCAGTTAACTACTATTTGATGTGGAACCTCACACCACTAAAAGAACTACACTAAGACCTATCTAGCAAGCTATCAGGAACATAATTAAGCAAAGACAAATACTGAAGAACCAACAAATAAGCTAATGCTACAGTGGATTAAGCTTAAAAATGAAAATTTTGAAATTGAAAGCAATAGTGAGAAAACTTAAATAATTGATTAAAAGAAAGCTTGATATTATATTAAAACTGAATTTAGAAGAGTGCATGAGCTGAAATACTTAAAGGAAAAGCTAAATTAAACTAAACTACTCCTATTTCTTTTCTAAACCTACTTACTATCTAACTCTGGACTTCTGTCTTTTCTTCTTCATTTATAAGCTTCAAAAAGGTCCACTGGAGCTTTCCCACTTTATCTCTGAGCCATTGGATGACTAACTTTGATCTTGGCCGTTTAATGACTTTTGGCGGGAAAAAGGTCTTAGTCACTGTTTTGGTTACTTGCTAGGCTAAAGAAGCAATAAATGATCTTTGTTTCTTGTGTTTGGAGGAGGGGACAAGTAGAGGTGGTGAGGGAGACAGGTTGATGAAAAGGTGAGGGGATGTTGGGAACATACTTTAGTATTTAGTCAAGTCTCGGTCATTACATTTTGTATTAGGTTGCTTTAGTAATATTAATGTTTATGTTTATGTTAATGGGCAAGTTGTAAAAGCCCATAAGGCTTGAGAAGCCCACGTTAGTGACATGAAAGGGACTAGGGAGTGTTGCCCTAGCTTCCCTCCTATAAATACTTAGCTTATGTTATCATAATACTTGTTGGTTATTTTGATATATTAAAGAAACTCTTGCTTTTATAATTCTCTCAAATCTTATAATCAACCAATCCTTATATCTATCTCATTCTTTACTTGTGTGATATCAATATGGGCACCTAACAAGTGGTATCATTCGCCTAATAGAGATTGAAGTGTTGTTTATTTGGTTAACGTGGGGTTTAGGTGTTTTTTTCTTTATATTTTTGCTTTTTCTTTATTTCTTTCACTCAAATCTTGAAGCTTGGACAAGTTTCAAGGTTGATATAGTGATTAGAAGCATAGATTTTGCATAAAGTTTTGATCTTTGATAGTTTTTTAGTACATTTTCTCTTTGTTTCTTAAGTTTTGTAGCTTCTTTGATATTAGAAAAGTAGTTTTTGGTACCTAAATCTTTCATATTTAGTGTTTTCTAAGTGTTGGGGAAGTTATTTGATCAAAAGAAACTTATTTCTAAGCAATTTTCTTCAAAAAGTAGTGATTTTTACTTGATTCTGGTCACTCTACGCAAAAGTTAGTGGAACAATACTATTTTAAAGCTGTCAACAGTACTATTTGGTCTCCCTACGCAGAAGTTTACTATTTACGCCTTAGTTTTGGTGAAAAACCCCATTTCTACGCATAAGATAGTATTCTACGCCTAAGTTCTACGCTGAAGTAAGTTCCTACGCCAAAGTTCTACGCAGAAGTCATATCTTACGCATAAGATTATCTTACGCGTAAGTTACAGAAATCTACGCATAAGTTTCCTCAACGGTCTTCTCTTCGTGCAACGGTGACTCAGTACTTCCCTAGCTTGGATAAGTTAGTGGAATACTTCGACTACGGATATCTTTCAAGCTTGGATAAGTTTGAAAGATTTGTTTGGTCTTTGAACCTTACGCATAAGCTTAAACTTACGCGTAAAGGTACATCTTACGCATAAACTCACTGTTTACGCATAATATTAACCTTTACGTATAACTTTGAAGTCTACGCATAAGTTTCTGTGTTACGCGTAAGATTCTCATCTTTGCCCAAGGATTCTTAATCTTAACCAAAGGAATGTACATTTCAATCTTCTACAAGATCCAACATTACACAAGTGTTCTAAGATGTCTCAACCACCAAATTACTACTTCTCTCATCCTCAGCAACAACAACATCAGCAGTATCAGCCACAACAGTACCATCAGCAACAACCGTATCAACAACAATCACAGTCACATTTTCAGCAACAACCGTTTCAGCCAAAACAACAATATCTCATGATGCAACAACATCAAATCATTCCTCAACAACAACCATATCAAATGTCACAACAACCCACTCAGAATTTGTCCAAACAACCTCATTGGTTTGATAGAATGTGTGAAGTTATTACAACTCAACAATCCAGACATGAGTCAGGATCACTTGAAACACCTCCAATGCTAACACCTGGGAACTATGTTCAGTGGTTAAGTCGATTCTTACGATTCCTTGAACTTAAGAAACCCCATGGGAAATTCTTGAAACAAGTGATACTTTAAGGACCATTTGAGTGGCCAACTAGACTTGAAAGTGGAGATCCATCTGCTGATCCTCCTCGGGATCCAGTAGAAAAACCACTTCCAGAATCCCAACTAACTGAAGAGTAGAAACTACATCGTGAAGCTGATGAATATGCCATGGCCTACATACTTCAAGGAATACCTAATCCAATCTATCAAAGTGTTGATGCACAGAAAATGGCTAAAGCAATGTGGGAACATGTTCATCTCCTAATGGAAGGCACTCAGTTGAACAAAGATGATATGGAATCCAAACTCTACATGGAATTCACTAACATCTCAATTGAACCAGGGGAGTCACTTGAATCCTACTATCATCGTTTCACTAATGTGGTAAATGATTTGGAAAGACACAAAATTACAGTACCGAGGATCGCAGTGAACTCCAAATTTGTTGGTAGTCTTGGTCCGGATTGGCAAAAGTATGTGACATTCGTTTGTCAAACCAAAAATCTGCATGATGCACCGTATGGCTTGTTGTATGATTTTCTGAAACACCATGAACCTGAAGTGGAGAAAGATCGTGCTCTTTGAGGAGGTTACATACCACCACCAGCACATAATTCGTTGGCACTTGTAGCTCAATCTCCGTATACTCCACCTCCAATGTCAAATCATGCTTTTGTTCAAGAACAGAATTACTTCAGCTATCCATAACCTACAACTCCAAATCAGATGATCCCATATGATTCTGCTCAGCAATTTAATCAACCTGTTCCTTATGAAAACAGTGAGTCTATGTACTACTCTAACTCTAATGACGATGAAGATGATGACTTCAATATGTTGAATCAAGGACTTGCTCTCATTGCTCGTGCCTTCAGCAAATTCTCAAACAAGACTAACAACCGTCTTCGCTCTTCATCGAACACTAGGAATCAAGCTGTCATTCAAGATGGAAGGGTTGAGATACAGAATCGATATAATGGTCGATCAGGTGGTTATTCAGGAAATTCTGGAAATGAACAAAGGTTGAACAACAATGGAGGCTTCAGAAACAACTCTGGTGTTACTCAGCAAAGGAATGAAAATGTTGCAACTGGGAACTCTAACTCTGGGAATGCAGTATGGTGCTACAACTGCAATGAGAAAGGTCATATTGCAACTGCATGTCCAAAACCAAGAACTCGGGGCAGTAAGTTTCACAAGCAGGCATTACTCATGGCTCTCAAAGATGAAAAGGAAGGACATTTCACTGAGCAGGAGAACAACTTCATGGCAAATGCGTACAACGATGATGACATGGAAGATCTGGAAGCAAATGCAGCTGTGATGCTTATGGCCAACATGCAGGAACTTTAACTGAATGATTCAGGCCCAGTGTATGACACTGATGGCTTGTCTCAGGTACATGATCTTAATACATGCCTAATACATGAAATGGCATCACCATCTGCTTCTGAATCAAATAAGGCGCAAGTTGTTCCATCTAACTCATCTTTATCATCTCAAGAAGATGAACAAATGAACACAGTTGTTACATTTGATGACGACATAGTTGTTTCATTTGATGATCCTATTGAGAATGATAAAAATGATTCTCTAGAACAACATGAACCATTGTACGATCCAGACCCTGACCTTATATTGTTGTCTAAACAACTGAACGCTCAACAATTGCAAATAATGAAATGCAATGAGATTAATAAAGCTTTAAAAGAGACAAATAAGTCACTTACCAGAGACATTGAGTGTTACAAAATACAACTTTCAAATCTGGAACACAAGGTTAAACATGAAAAAAGTTTTGAAAAAGCTTTTCAAGAACATTACAATAAAGAACAAGATCTTCAACACAAAATGCAAGATTTAATTGAGTCAAATGGAAAGATTGTTTCAAAACTTGAAAGTGACAAGTGTGAACTTCAAAAACAGGTTGAACAACTTAAAAAGGAACTTTCAAAAACAGAAACAGAGTTATCAATTTGCAAAAAGGATTTTTGTGAACATAAGATACGAAAAAGGAAATATATAGATAATTTACTTGGTGATATTGTTGATCTTGAAAAACAACTCAAAGAGTTTCGTAATATTGTTTACAAAACCAGGGGCTCTGTAACAACAATTCAGAAATTTACTTTAAAACTGAGACCCGATAAAGGTTTTGCAATTGGTGATTACAAATCAATGTTTCTTCACAAATCATTCAAACAAAATCCTAAACTTTACAGTATGGAATGTATGCGTGATGACATGATTGTGCGTACTATTGTTTATGATACTGAGGAAGAAGAAAAACTTGAAGAAGAGAGTCGATCCAAAATGAGTCAAGTTGAATATTGGACACCATATGATTATTCAAAAACTCCTCACATTTCTAAATCTTTTGTTCCTTAAAAGGAAATACTTGAAAAATCTTGGTTTGTCACTGAGTCATATGTTTCATCTTCCAATGCGGCTCCAGTCCAAACTGTGGCACAAGTAAATGGTCCTTTACCATCTTCTGGTGAAGTAACACCTTTACCAAAAAGTTCTCGTGTTTTATATTATTTCAAAACTTTTATGGAAGACATCGAAATTTTGGAGGAAACAATTGAACGTAATTCAATAATAAAAATTGAAACTTTTCAATCCGCTTACGAGCGTGAAAAAAGAGATATTTTTCAAAAACAATTGTTGCCAACTGTTCAACACCTCCGTCTTTGTGCTACAAGTTGGGAACAGCACCTGCAAAAAGAAGTTAAATCAATGATAGATGTTTTCAAATCAAATGATAATGCAATTTTGGTTCAAAAGCATAGAAACAGAGTTTTGAAAAATGATGCCGATCGACTCTTGGAAGAAGTTCTCAATGCTGATATTATGTCTATTATCATGAATGATCTCTATAAATCTGGTACTTCTATGCTTGTGGAAGATCACTGTGCTGATAATGAATTGCTGAATACAGAAATTGAGACATTAAAACAAGAAAATGATATACTGAGGAAAAACAATGATGATGTGACAAAACATTTTTCAAAAGAAATTTTTCAACTCAAACAACGACTTGATTGGTGTCAAGCTCAAAGTCTTGAAACGGAATTGCAACTTCAGAATCAAAATGTTTCAAAGTCGTGTCAAAGATGCAAAAATACTGAGTCTTTTAAAAGTCTGTGTCTCAAATATGAGAAGAAAATTGCGGAATTAAAAATTGAAAACGCTGAATGGCAACAAAACCGCTATGACATTAATTACTGCAACGTGAAACTTGAGTCTGAAATTCAGAATAAAAATCACATCATCATTGATTTAAAAGAGAAAATTAAGCTACTTCAAAAAGGAAAGTTTGTTGACACCACTGTGATAGCACCAGGATTATACCAGATAGACAAAACTTCTAAAAATGTTCAAAACACTAATGTTGACCCTTCCACTTCAACAGGACTAGTCTCCACTAATAGCGTTAGCAGACCCAAGCGGAAAAGTAACAAGAAGAATAGGATCTTGCAACATAAAAGAGGAACACTAGAAGCTCAAGAAGTAGAAGATCAACTTAGGAATTCGAATAAAACTCATATTGCATCTGATTTAGATTCTAATCTGGCAAATTGTAATCAAAATCTCAATGTAACGAATGATGTACCTTTGAATGTTTTGAATATTAATGCATCTTGTGTGTTTTGTCGTAAAAGTGTATCATCTGGTGATCATGCAAAATCTGTAGCTAACTCTCTCTTAAATCGTCATACGAAACGTAGGACAGGCATTCTTTTTAGGCCCACTATTACCTCAAAGTCTATCTTAGGAAAACCGCCATCTACGGCTTCTAATGATGTTGCAGTCACTCCCATAGTTGAGAAGAACAAATCTAGGAACAAGCCCAAAACTAGTGAATTCACCAAAAAGAAAGCGAGAACTAGTTGGAATTGCCAACGTTGGTTACAATATAAACCTGAATTTAAATGGATTCCTAAATTATTGAATATGTGTGCTACTAACCAACAGGAACCCGCACTTTCTTTGGGTTTCACCCTTACTTCTGTTCCATACTCGTCGTCTTCTTGTGATGCAGGTGGTACAGATTGTTCTCTGGATTGTTGATAGCGGATGCACCCGACTTATGACAGGCAACCTCAAACTGTTAATCAACTTTGTTTCAAAGTTTATCGAAACTGTCAGATTCGGGAATGATCATTACGCTTTGTTAGCCTTGCTATTTTATAAAAGATAACGTCACACATAAAGAAATGGACTAGATATCATACAAATAGTACTTTAGGGACTATTATTGTAATATAGGCAAACATGTGATGTAATGAGCCTATAAATACCCCTCATGACTCTCCATGAGGGGTGTGGGAAAGTGTGTGTATTGTTTCATTTATTTCATTTTAATATAAACCCTTTTCTCTACCTTTCTCTCTCTACTTTCTCTCTCTAGAATAATCATGTATTTCGATCAACCTCGACCTCCCGAACGTGTTTCTTGGTTATAACAAGTGGTATCAGAGCTAACCGGGGACGAATCGTGGTGTTTTTGGGTGAAAAAATCGTGTTTTTTGGTGAAAAAAATCGGATCTGGTACTGTTCATCAGCGTGTTATCGAGTTTGGATTTGATTTTTATCGAGTTATGAAATTTCTTATCGAGTTAAGATAATTTCAGCGAGTTTGGGTTGATATTTTTCGAGTTAGAAAATTTTTATCGAGTTTGCATTGGAATCTAGCGAGTTAGAAAATTTCTGGCGAGGTAGGGTTCCTTGCGAGTTTGGATTTTGGCGAGTTAGGATTCTTGCGAGTTTGGATTTTGGCGAGTTAGGATTCTTGCGAGTTTGGATTCTTGCGAGTTAGGATTCTTGCGAGTTTGGATTTTGGCGAGTTAGAATTCTGGCGAGTTAGGATATTGATGAGTTAGGAATCTAGCGAGTTAGAAAACTTCTTGCGAGTTAGCCATTTCTGCCGAGTTAGGCATTCACCTTATCGTTTATCGAGTAAGGTTTTTTATTTGGTTAACACTAAACGAAACTCTGCCAAAATTTCTCTAGCTTTACCGAGTTACAAGGTTATCGAGTTAGCCAAAAAAAAAAAAAGTTTTTTGGCGGGAAAATTTGAGTAAAATTTATTTTTGAGAGGAGACTAAACGTTCAATTTTTACGCGAAATTCAAAGTTTGGTATAACGTTGAAAATTTTGACCCGAAATTCAAATTTTTAGGCCAAAATTCAATTTTTTTCGGTGAAATTTTGCGTAAAAATTTTCAAAACTCAAATTTTTCTGGTAACCTTAGAATTGCATTTCATAGTGATTTCCATATTATGGCCGAGAAAATTTTCCAATTTTATTTTTGGAGAGAAAATACGAAATCACTACGAATCACCCGAAATAGAATTTCAAGCTTCACCAAAAACACACCACGTTTTGCTTAAACGATCCTGATCAAGAATCACATTCAAATGACAACGGCTAGTATCAAATTTTTGTGACTACGACGTTTTTGTATGATATTGCTTATCTGGGTTTAAAGTTCATTTCAAGGGCATGTGTACTTATTTATCTCAAAGTCTAGGGGTGGATGGATGCATGACTTTCGGAGATACTTGTTTGGGCAAACACTGGTAGAGATAGTGATTAAGACTTGGATTATCTAGTTATACCCGATGTAAGGAGTTACATTGTAGTACTCACGGGTTATAGCTATCACTTTAAGGAGTTACGTTGTGGTACTCAGTGTCACATGAAGTTGTGGAGATTCCAAGAGGTGGATATTTCATATACTGTTTGTTGGTTTGGGTATATGGCACTACCTATGCTTAAAAGAGTTACATTGTAGTGCTCAGTATAGGTTCTTAGTCACTCCTTCGTACAAGATTAAGTCACATATCTATGAGATGTTTACTTCATTCTCATATTGGTTATATTGGGTTCTCTCCATACAGTGGTCATTTACTAGCTGGTTGGAATTTGAAGAGGTCGCTTAAAGGTTGAAGAGAAGAGAAGAGATTGTAGAATAAAGAGAGTCATATCCCATAAGCATATTCTCACAAATTATGCTTTCATGGTCTATCTATATTGCATCAGAAGTGTAAAGTACGGGTAATTTTGGCATGTACATACAATAGTATGATGATTTCGATACATCGCAACCATCAGGAGGGAGAAGAACATGCCAAAAGAAGTAGTGTTTCATCTCTAGTACGTTGGTTGATCGAGGGAATTGTGCTTACACTAGAACCGAAGAAGTACTAATGATGTGTACATCAGAGCGTATTACCAACCTTCTGTGCAATACTATGTGAGTTATACTATGATGCTCCCAGAACGACAACCACGGTGCAAACTCATTAGTATCTACCTTATCCGCTGCGAGATGAGAAGAGAGTTGTCAGTTCAGGAGGGAGCAGAAGAAAAATAATAAAGGCTCACTAGTTAGGAGGGAGTAACAACCTAACTAGACCATTACAGTTGAAGTTCAGAGCTACAAAGACCTTTGCCGTCAGTGTCAAAGATCATACGCCGAGATCGTCGGAAGAGAGAACTTCAAGTCTGCCTCAGTATCTAGACTACAGAGACTCTGCGCTTCAACAACGTCAACATAGTTTACTATTGTTGTAATTTACATGTTTATGTGTTTATAGGTCTCATTGTATCCATTCATGTGTGACGATATCTTGGAGGGAGATTGTTAGCCTTGCTATTTTATAAAAGATAACGTCACACATAAAGAAATGGACTAGATATCATATAAATAGTACTTTAGGGACTATTATTGTAATATAGGCAAACATGTGATGTAATGAGCCTATAAATACCCCTCATGACTCTCCATGAGGGGTGTGGGAAAGTGTGTGTATTGTTTCATTTATTTCATTTTAATATAAACCCTTTTCTCCACCTTTCTCTCTCTACTTTCTCTCTCTAGAATAATCATGTATTTCGATCAACCTCGACCTCCCGAACGTTTTTCTTGGTTATAACACGCTTTAATCATGAGATATAGTGACTATGTCAGTGGGAACATCGAAATCAGTCGTGTTTATTATATGGAAGGATTAGGTCACAACCTCTTTTCAGTCGGTCAATTTTGTGATGGGGATTTAGAAGTTGCATTTCGTGAGAAAACTTGTTTCGTTCGTGACTTACAAGGAAATGATCTAATGTCTGGCTCACGTGGTTCGAATCTCTACACAATATCGATGTCTGACATGATTGCAACATCTCCGATATGTCTTCTCTCCAAAGCAGAATCAACTAAATCTTGGTTATGGCATAAACGCCTTTCGCACTTGAATTTCAAAACTATGACCGAACTTGCTTGTCATAAACTTGTTGATGGTTTTCCAAGATTCCGATTTACCAAATATCACTTATGTTCGGCCTGTGAACAAGGAAAAAGTACTCGTGCTCATTTTCCTTCTAAAACCCAGCACAATACTAATCATGTTTTACAATTGTTTCATATGGATTTGTGTGGCCCAATGCGTGTTCAAAGTATCAACGGTAAACGCTACATAATCGTAATTGTTGATGACTACTCCAGATGGACTTGGGTTTATTTTCTTCGAAGTAAAGATCAAGCTCCTTCAATGATCATCACCTTTCTCACTAAAATTCAAGTTTAGTTACGTAACACAGTACGAATGGTAAGAACTGACAATGGAACAGAATTTAGGAATCAGACACTTAGGTCATATTTTGAGAAAGTGGGAATTGAACATCAAACATCTATTGCAAGAAGTCCATAACAGAATGGAGTTGTTGAAAGACGCAACAGGACGTTAGTGGAAGTTGCAAGAACAATGTTGATTAATGCTCAATTACCAGATTACTTATGGGCGGAAGCTGTTTCAACTGCATGTTACACCCAAAACCGTTCTATGATCACGAAACGCCATCGAAAAACACCTTATCAACTTGTTCACAAAAGAAAACCTAACATCGATTACTTTCATGTATTTGGAGCACTTTGTTTTCCGAAAAATGATCGTGATGATTTAGGTAAGCTTAAAGCAAAGGCTGACATCGGAGTGTTCGTAGGATATTGTGAAAATTCCAAAGGCTTTCGGATATGGAATCGTCGAACAAGAGAAATTCAAGAAACTATTCATGCTAATTTTGATGAACTCACTCAAATGGCTTCTGAGCAAAACAGCTTAGGACCCGAAACCAACCGTCTTAACTTTCCGGACTCTTCGGCTGAAACATTACCTCTCAACTGCAAAGAATTGGAAACTCTGTTTGCTCTACTGTTTGATGATACAATTGAATACCGTTTTTCTGAGGTCTCACCAATTTCCGCTGCACAACCTGATAATATTCAAGTACCTGACTCACCTCAACAAACAACTACAAATGTTGAGAAAGACAGTCCTCCAATTGCATCTCTCATGACAGCAGAACAAACCGCTTCCAACTCACAACAATCAGCTGAAGATCCTACACCACAATCAGTTCCACAACCCGCAGAGTATGATCTAAATGCATTCTTTAACCCGTTTGCACCGGCTCCAACATTTCCTGAAGTAGTTGAGTCGTCCACACGAAATTTGGATCCTCCTAACATGCGAGATACCTATCAACTACACCCTTCGACACACAAATGGACTTGAGATCATCCACTAGTTCAAATTATTGGCCATCCAGATGCACCCATCATGACGAGACAACGGCTTCACACTGATGGTGAAACTTGTATCTATGCACTCACAGTCTGTCAAGAAGAACCTAAGAACATTAAAGAAGCAATGACTTATGACAACTGGATTGAATCTATGCAAGAGGAATTTCAACAATTCAAAAGATTAGAAGTCTAGGAATTAGTTAAAAGACCTGACGGAGTCTTTGTCATTGGGCTAAAATGGATTTGGAAAAACAAACTGGATGCAGAGGGCACTGTCATACGTAACAAATTACGCTTGGTAGCTAAAGGATACTTCGAAGAAGAAGGAATTGATTTTGAGGAATCTTTTGCTCTAGTTGCTAGACTTGAAGTTGTTCGTATCTTTCTGGAATACGCTGCTCATAGGAATATGGTTGTTTATCAAATGGATGTGAAAACAGCATTTCTGAATGGTGAACTCCGCGAAGTGGTCTATGTCAGCCAACCAGAAGGCTTCGTTGATCCTGAGCGTCCCAATCATGTTTATCGACTGAAAAAGGCTCTTTACAGACTCAAGCAAGCCCCAAGGGCGTGGTATGACAAACTATCTGCTTTCTTGCTGGCCAATAAATTTTCTAAAGGCTCAGTGGATCCAACACTATTTATAAAAACATACGGGGTGGACTTACTAATTGTTCAAATATATGTCGATGACATTATTTTTGCTTTAACAAACAGAAGTTACTCCAATGATTTCGCAAACTTAATGAAAGATAATTTTGAAATGTCCATGATGGGTGAACTTTCGTTCTTTTTAGGACTACAAGTTCATCAATCACCCCGTGGAATTTTTCTAAATCAGTCCAAATATGCTTTGAAAATTTTAAAGAAACATGGAATGATGAGCTGTGATACTTATAATACACCAATGGCTTTTGGCACAAAACTAGATGCTGATATACATGGGACTCCAGTTGACCCTACAAAATACCGAAGTATTATTGGGTCCCTCATGTATCTCACAGCTAGTAGACCTGATATAGTGTTTGCTGCCTTTATGTGTTCTCGTTATCAGTCCAAACCGACTGAAAGGCATCTCAATGAGGCAAAAAGAATCCTTCGATACATAAAGGGAACCATCAACTTGGGAATCTGGTATCCGAAGGATTCTGGTTTTGAACTAATTGCTTTTTCAGACGCTGACCATGCAGGATGCTTAGACACACGCAAAAGTACATCTGGTGGATTACAGTTTCTCGGAGATAAACTTGTGTCTTGGCAATCTAAGAAGCAGGACTGCACATCACTGTCGTCAACAGAATCTGAATACGTAGCTATGTCTGCTTGTTGTGCTCAAGTCATATGGATGAGATCACAACTTAAGGACTATGGCTACCTATTCAATAAGATTCTGATCTACTGTGACTCCAAAAGTGTCATTGCCATTTCCTGCAACACCGTTCATCATTGCAAATCCAAACACATTGATCTCCGCTATCATTTCATCAAGGAGCATGTCAAAAAGGGTACAATTGAATTATATTTTGTGAGAACTGAATACCAGTTGGCAGACTTACTCACTAAAGCTTTACCTCCAACAAGGTTTGCTGATTTAGTCCACCAAATTGGTATGCGATGTTTGACTCCAGAAGATCTGGAAAATTTTTTAAAACACAAATGATCGTCAAACATCTAAACTATCTTTGTAAATATTTTTTCCAAAAACAAAATACAAAAATATAAAACCAACAAAAACACAAAAAGATTTTATCTTTTCTACTCTTTAAAAAAAAATGTCTAAAAGTATTTTAAAAACAAGTGTTGAGGGGGAGGAAAAGTATTTTAAAATTTTCAAAATGTTTACTTCGTACTTGCATTTTTACCAAAATATTTTCTGATTATTATCAAAAGTGATGCTTAAAAGTTTTTCGGGTTACTCTCCTTGACTAATTGAAACCCATATTTTCAAATTTAAAAGGACATCGGTCTAAGGTCAAGGGGGAGTAAATTAATACAAAATTTTTCTTTTATAATGCTTGGTGGAGTTAAGTATTGTTATAATGTGAGTTAGTTAGGCATTAAGTTTGATATATACTTTAAGGTTAAGGGACCAAAATTGTCAAATTGCAAAACATATTTAACCTTGGTCAAAACACATTGACCCATTGCATTAACCACACCTGCAAAAACATTTACTCCTTCACCAAACTAATCAACGATCCTCAATCAACTTGCTAATCCATCCATTGTTCTTCAAATCTGTAAGTACCAAAATGTTTTGATCATGTTTCTAAACAAGGGTTTTTAATTTTATCTTAATCCAACGGCTAGTTTATCATTAATCGTTAAATTAGGCTTTAGGGTTTTGCCTAAAATTTAACCCAAAGATTTGATGTGATTATGATTAAATTGGTTAAGGGGAATTGTTCCTAAGACTATGCTTAACATGCTTTTGTACTCTAATCTAGCCCAGTAACATCAATTGATCTAAATAGAAATTAGGGTTCATCGTACAAAATGGGTGTTTTTGATTTCTGAGTTTTAGTTGCAATTAACTACTTAGGATTGTGTTTCTTTGTGGTTAGGAACATGTTGTAATGGATTAATTGTTTCATAAACACGTATAGTTCATGAATCGTTGATTTTAGGTTCTTGCGCACTAGCAGCTTTGATCATAAGATTTTGTGGTTAATAATTGTTATAAATTGGTCTATGTGTTCCTGAGTATGTATTAATCACTCGCCTTATTTCCATTTCAACCCAGAATCATGTTTAATTGGATTGTGATTTGTGGTTCATGCGTTCTTACGCAATATATTGAATTTGTGCATATCTACGTATTAAATGTGTATTTAAATGTTTTGGGAAGTTTTTTGGATGAAGTTTTTGATCAGTGGTGTTGTTTAAAACTTTCAGGAATCAAAAGAAACAAAATTTTCGAAGGTGATTTTTTTTTCAGACGATCCTACGCAAAAGATGAACTCATCTTACGCGTAAGATGAAATCTTACGCGTAAGATTCGACCTTTTGATAAACTTGTCTTGGATAAGACAATGTTTACGTAGAACTTTATTTCTTACGCATAAGTTCTTTCTTACGCATAAGATTTTATCTTACGCATAAGTCAAAACTTACGCATGAGTTATATTTTACGCATAAGCTTCAAACCTTTGCTTAAGTTAAAATCTTAAGCAAAAGAATTTATTCTACGCATAAGATGTGGCCTACGCAAAAGTTTAAGCTTACGCGTAAGATATGAGTTAAGCGTAGATTATTGACTTACGCATAATATAACTTCTTACACATAAGAAATGTTATGCGTAGGATTTCAAATCTTACGCGTAACATTGTCTTGTTTTCTTGAAATTTGTCTAAGTGTTGTAAAATTTTCAAATGTGTAAACTCTTGTATTTGTTAAAACATATTGTGCCTTGATTGTTATCATTTTCTACTTTGTTTTTAACATCAAATACACAAGTTTATCATAAGACAACATCTTGAACATAAACACCCACTGATCAATCCATTCATGCATAAACAAGTAAATTAAAAAATGTGCTAACAAATTATATTATTGCAATGTCTATGTTTGTGTACGATCAATTCAGATGGCCCAACAAGCAAACATTCCACAAGTACCACTACCTGAACCAAAGCTCACATGGGAAGAAACATTTCCCGACGACTACTCCAGAAAGATTGGAAAGAACAACTTAAGGGTCAACTTCAATAAATTCACATTCAATGAATCATCTTGCATTGTAGCCATGGATGCTTTAGTCTATCACCAGTACAAAATCCTGCTCACCAAATCAGCATCAGTAGCTTGTTTCTACATTCACCAGTTTTGGCATACTATTCAACTGGACCTTGGAGATGAATTTTTCGCATGCATGCTTCATAAGAGACAAGTCACGGTGGACAAAGATACTCTTCGTGGCGTTCTAGGTTTACCTGAACTTGGTCTAGATGAACAGTACGACCCAGTTCCTAATGAAGAAGAGTTGATTGAATGGTTACGAGATATTGGATACGATGAGTCAGACGAAGTAGTGACTAGACACTCAAAGGTTAATACAATGAATCTTCCACAACCATGGAGAACCATGTACATCCTTATAGCTAAGTCCATGTCTGGCAGAGATACTGGACACGAACACCCCAAACTCCAACATCTCAAACTTTTCTGGGCTATGGCAAATGTTAAGAAGGTGGACTTTGCTAGTATTATCTGGGAAGATATAGTGTGGCACATTCAACATAAGACTGCTAACATTCCATTTGTTCGCTACACCAAGCTACTCATTGAAAGCTTCCTTCGTGAGTATGACGACATTCCTCAAAGACTGGATGATGAAGACAAGAACACATTCAGAAATGAGTCTACTCTCAAGCAGATTAAGAGACTTGATACTAGTACACGTAAGCAAGGAAAGATACTTCCCGAGTGCCTCCTGAATGATAAAGTAAAGAAATGCTCAAACTACAAGTACTATGTTCATGCTCTCAAAGAAGAGAAAGTAGGATTCTTGGACGAAGTCCCTCTACCTTCGTTCATGCAGAAAAAGGGAAAGAAAGGTAGTAAGTCTGGCAGCTCCGAAAGCTCTACAAAATTTGCTAAGAAGCCTCACAAGAGACCTCTCAAGATCAGAATACCGGTTAAGAAACCAATCCCTGAACCAGTTCCAGAACCTACACCACCATCTTCTCCAAAACCATCTAACTCAGAAACCGAATCTGATAGTGGTCCAGTTTATAGCGAAGCTTATAACAAACCGGATGATAATCTTGATGATCTGGACATGACTCTAGAAGATTGGGACAAAAACATTGATGAATTTGTTGATCAAATTGAAAAAGAAACAATTCAAAGACCTTTAACAGAAGAGGATGCTAAGTTGGAAGAAGAACGGTTAAGGGGTGAAAAGATGAAGGAACCCATGACTGCTGAACAAGAACAACAAGAAGAGGCTCACACTAATCTTGGTTTATCTGTGGAAGAAGAAAATGAACGAGCACTCAAGTTAGGTCTCCTCCACAGTAGAATCGACTCCTTCCAAGCTGATCAACCTCCGCCACCTCCGTTTAATCAAACAACCGAGGCTGGAGGATCTGTTAGCATTCCTGAAGCAGGCGGGTCTAGCAGCATCCCTGAGTCCACTCCAGTTGTTCAAACTCAGGAAACGGGAACCACTGCTGATATGATAGTCTACGAATCTCCCACTGTTACACCTGAAGATGAAGAGATGCATAATGCTTCAGAGAGAGAAGATGATGATGTGGAAGACCATATGGATACAGATATTCCACACCTTATGTCTATGGAAGAAATGGAGGCTAGAGAAAAGGCTCAAGAGGAAGAGCTCAAGAGAAAACAAGAAGCTGAAGAGGCAAGGCTTGAGGAAATGGAACAAGCTAAACTGGAAGAAGCCATTAGAATGGAAGAAAACAGGAAAGCTGAAGAGGCAGCTAAACTTGCCGATGAATTAAAGCTTCAAGAAGAAACAAAGAAAAGAAAAGAAGAAGAAGAAGCTAGATTAGCAGAAGAATTAAGGCAAAAGGCAGAAGCTGACCTATTGGCAGAAGAGCAGAGATTAAGGGATGAAGCTGCTAAAGTCACTGAAAAGAATGAAGTGCCAAAGGATAAACCCGAATCACCAGGAAGAGATGATAAAGACACTACCACCAACATTGAATCGTCACAATCATCACCTCCTGCATCACAACCAACACATGACAAATCAGTCAAGAAACCATCCAGAGTTGAAGCGTCAGCTGCATCAAAGTTGATTAAGAGGGCAGTAAAGAAAGTTCGTGAAAAGAAGAAAAACAAGTTAGAAACTCAAGTTGAATCACTGGAAAGTCAAGTTGCTGAGTTGACAAAGCAAATGACAATTGTTCAGGAAATGCATGAAAAAGTTGATGCCTTCTTAGCCAAAGATGTACAAGAAGATATGGAAGCTACTTTGGCTGCTCAAGCAACTCAATACATGGAACAACACCTAGTGACAGAATTGAAAGAATTGCTGAAGCCGATGAAGGATGAACTTACTAAGATTGCTGAACAAGCTGTCAAGAAAGTGATTAGAACTACTTCTTTCACTCTCCGAGCTGACAAGACACCTCTACCACAACAAGAAATGACAACAAATGAATTAGAGGCTCAGCACTTGAACATATTGGCAAGTAAAACCACCATGACACCTGAAGAAATCAAAGTGTGGGAAGCTTTACAAGCCAAGATGGCCAAAGAATCTTGCAGCACTGAAGCCGATAAACTGAAACGTCAGAGAGAAGATGAAGACAAAGATCCTAACTCACAGGCTAAGATGCAAAAGCAAGCCGAAGGACCCTCATCTCAACAGAAACAACCGGTCATACCTCCAATAACCACTACATCTACTCAACAACAAAAGGCATCAGGTTCAGGTCCTAAAGCCCAAGATCACTTTGAGTACACCGGCGGTGAAGATTTCCCTCAGCCAGACGAAATACCAGAACCTTCATCAACAAAGAAGAAAGAAAGGAAAAGAAAACATCATCAGCAGAAACTGGAAACCTCTTCGAAAAGCACCGAACCTAAGAAACGAAAAAACATTCTCAATTGGCTGGACGAAGACAAAACGGCTGAGTACTCTTGGTTTGATGAAATGGTTAAGGCTCAACCACCTCTTGCAGATAATCAATCACCACAAGATGGCCATACAATGGAATATGCACAACTTCTGCAGAGGGACTATGGTTTAAAGAACATGAGCAAGAAAGAGCTTAGAAGGGTAAAGAATGCTGCATTCAACCTGTTGAAAGACCGCTCGGCCAACTCTATTGAACTCAAATATCACTTGGAAAATATTGCCCGTGCAATGTCTAACGACATTGACTGGCTAAACCCCGAGTCCAACATCGACTACTACTCAAAGAACAAAGGGCCGTACTACACTGACTGGACCAAACCTCTACCCTTGGTTGGAAAGCCGAAACAAGAGAAAATCCCCTACAAATTCTTCTTCAATAACGACTTGGAATTTCTACAACACGGTAGCAAGATTGAAACGAAGTATGCCACATCACTTACCTACTCAATCCTTGCAGCTAGATACCTCAACAACGACATCGAAGAAGAAGCCTCAGACTTATTCATCGACAAAGTTGTTGCCTATGACCGAAACGCACTTTATGGAATACACCATTGGCCAGAAAACCGGGCACAGTATTATCGAACTAGCAGACTCAATCAGACTATGGGTAATGTGACAAGTGAGTTAAAGATTGTCTCCATTCAATTTATCTCTAAAGTCACTCACTTTGGGTACTCCTTTCTCAACAAAATCGTACTCAAAAGACTTGATGAACAAGAATATGATATTTTCGAGTCAGACTTTCCAAGGTTACTCCTTAATGACATTGAAGATATGTACCTGCTCAAAGTTCAAGGAAAGCTTTGCAACCTACCTAAGGATATGCAGCTGGCTTTCATCACAACTCTAATTATTTTCATCCGACACATCGTCATCAAAGAGCGAGTAGAAGATCTTCAACTTGGAGTGGAAAGTTATCAGAAGAAGCTGAATATCACAAAACCTAACCTTTACAACATCCCCAACCTTCAACATGAATCTCAATACACCTTGATCAAGCATCCGGCATTTGGGTTCACCTACCGCAGTGTCAACCGACGTAACTGCTTCATGGCTTATGATGAAATCCACAAGTTCTGTGATGAAACTCTTAAGTTCATCAGAGATGGAATCAAAAGCCGATTAGATGATGTTGCACGGAACAAATCCAGAAGGTGGAATACCGATGAGGCCAGACAAGCTCGAAGATTCATCACAAGGATTAAGAACCGGTTAAAGCGAAGGGATCAGATTAGGAGATTAGAAAGCTATGTGGGAGGCAGACCAGGATTTCCAGTGTTGACGTTTCAGAGACCCGAACGGTAGAAGTTTGTAAGATCTTGATTTAATTTGTCAATACTTTTAATTCATAATGGTTTGTGCACACATTACAGTGTACAACCCGATCTTGTAAAGAAAGGACCTTGAGGTACGCATCAGTGCCTCAATCCTAATATAAGGAGCGAAGGCTTCTTACTTTTGAGTAGAATTAATCAAATATTTTATGATTTTCATAATTCTGCTCAAAAGGACAAGTATTTCACCTCAATAAGACCTAATCACTTGTTGAGGGGGAGTACTTGTCAAACAAAACTACTTTGTTCTAAATCAAAAGTTCTTGGTGAATCTCCCCATAAGACTCAAAAAGGCATATTTTAATCTAAAAGATTATCAAAACATCATTTTATATGCTATTTTTGAGGGGGAGAAAATGGAAACGTGATTAAAATATAAGTGGTCAAAAAGCTAAAAGTTGTATCTTGTGCGAGCTAGACTCAGAATTGACCCAGGAATTGACGAAACAATAAAAGTTAGTAATCTCGAAAAGACTTATCCTCGACGGGTAATAACATCAAGTTAGTTACTAGAGCTAGTTGTCACCTAAAAGCTGACAATGGAACTCTTTAACTAACCACGTAAGCGTGTCTCGAAAAGGATTTGTCTTAGTAGAAATGTACCGTCTCGAGAAACTTTCTGTGGACTTGACTAGGCCAGGTAATAACTTCAAGCTAGTCTAACTAGTGATGTAAGCGTGTCTCGAATCGGTCTTGTTCACTGAAAGTAGATCAATTCAAAAATGCTTGCTCCTCCCGCATGTGCAAATTTATTAAATACTTATGAGCACATGTGAAGGGGGAGCCCTTCAAAAGTGTACACAAAACTCTCAAAGTGTTAACCAAAATATTTGATTATCACAAACACTTTGAGAGATTTTCAATCAAAGGTTTCTTGGCTACTGTCAGTCAATCAAGGAGTTATAAGGTGATTAAGATAGGAAAAACCATCCTATGATCCGCCAGAGCTGGAGGGATCTACCCAAGGACATCACCAATAGTTAGAATTAGAAGTCCTTAGGTATGATACGAAAAAAAGGTGAAAAGAATGAAAGGGAAAGAAGGAGTTGAAGAATTAAAAAGAAAAGTAAAGAAAAGGGTGAAAAGAAATAGCCCTCCATATGTTCAACCTTCGGGCAGACACCGGGTTCAATTCGTATGCTACTGGTTGTTGCTAAGGCAACACCGGTATTGAAGATAAAGTCGTCATGGACCCAGTGACGCAATGCACTAAACCTTCTTAACCACTCAGGTTCTCTTAAAAGAGCTTGTTTCATTCTCACGGGGAACCAGTGTAATCTATCGACTCATCTCTTAGAGATGGTTGATATTGAAGCAGGAGAACCCTCCCTAGTCTCCGCATAGGAAACCTAAGTATGCACTTATTGAGTCTAGAGCCATGAGATACATCAAAGATCTCTTAGGAACACTTAGTATTTCTACAACTGGTGTTCTACATCAATGGACACCAGCTGTAAATTATCGAGTCCTTCGCAGATCTTAGCAATCTGCTGAGAACGTTTATGAGAGAATTACAAATGTATTTCTCAATGATTGAACGGAAATTCCTGCCAGGGTCAACATCAAACAGCCCTGACAGCAGGTCACTTCAGTAACCCCACAAGGGTTACGCTTAGTGTTCGTGGTAGTTCTTTAGCGGTCAACAGTCGTGGAGTGATCCCCAGCGACTCACCCAGTCATTGAGCTACTTAGTAGGTCTCGTAAGCTCCTTCGGGAGTATCTGATATGGGAACGGCCTTGATAAGGAATAGAAGGAGTCTTCACACTATGCTGTTGACAAGCTCTAATTCCTTATCTGTAAGTGCCGGTTGATTATTGCTAACTGTTTACCTGCAGGTATAAATCACCTCCATGATGGTAGATTCTAGCATGCTCATGCATACATCTTAAAGTCAATGAAAACTCCCCCAAATATCTGAGCACCACAAAGTTCAAAGACAGATTCTACACCAATAAGAAGAATCTACAAAGTTTAAAGACTAAGATCAATATTAATGATACGGAACTTCGTGCACTTAAAAGACAAAGTCCAAAAGATATATGAGCATGTTGGAATGGTGGACAACCACCACAGACACAGGAGTGACGAACGATAAACTACTTCATAACACAATCACTACATCATCACCAAAGAACAAAGACTTAGAGCAAAGTACATTCATCATGCACATTTTTTGAAGACGTCAAAAGTTTTACATGTCACAAGTCAAAGACAAAGATGAAGACGTCAAGCAACTGTGATGACCGACCCTTAGGGGGAGATTGTTGGGAACATACTTTAGTATTTAGTCAAGTCTCGGTCATTACATTTTGTATTAGGTTG
Source organism: Artemisia argyi (assembly GCA_030686995.1). NCBI lineage: Eukaryota > Viridiplantae > Streptophyta > Magnoliopsida > Asterales > Asteraceae > Artemisia > Artemisia argyi. The sequence goes on from CM060683.1 coordinate 159,244,500, forward strand.
CTTTAGTAATATTAATGTTTATGTTTATGTTAATGGGTGATACGTGGGAATCGCACCAAGCTTTACCTCTCAAGGGATATTGAGAAGCTTACAACCCCCACCAGGCAGTGTACCTGATCGTTGTAGTATAGTATAGTGACCAGTACCGGGGGATTGATCGTTCAGCTAGGAATAGTGTCGCTAGGATTAGAAAACCTAAATACTAGTTTTAGAGATGAGGGATGATTCTTTTTGTATTTTTATATTTTTTAGAAAGCAAGTTAAAATCTCGGGTTTGAAGGATTTGGGCGGAATTAGTTGCTAGTCAACTAACCCAATACTACGATGCAATCAAAATAAAATACTAACATTGAAAATAAAACTATATTAAACTTAGGTTGTGAGCAATAAGTGGAGAAATGTGTTTACTTAGATTTCACTACTCCCTAGATATCTTTTACATGTTAATTACTTGTTATAGTTGCGTGGATGACGGATTGTATTCCTTAATACCATTCATGGGGTGGTGTACTTACTTCCCCAATCCTATGAGTGCCTACTTCACTCCTATGTCGAGCCTGCAAGAAGCTCCTAACATGGGATCATTAGAATTTACTCATGCATTAAATACAACCAATAAAACCTAGTACACATCGGTTCATATTTCCTAAGACGTTCAAGCATGTTACCATTTGGAGATCTGCCAGTTTTCTTAAGCCTAACATTGAAATCATTCATCCAATACAACCATAAACAAGTAATCAACACATAATCAACATCTAGGTTTCATTAGATCTAAGCAAACACAAGATAAATCTAGCCTAGCATGGTGGAATCAAGACAAGCACAAGATATAGATAACCAACACATAGACATATTGATTGAATTAAGTAAAGACTTATCTCAATAACACATGTAAGGATTCAAGGGTTGAAAACCCTTGAAAAGCTGTAAAATTCGTATATGGTTCGGCCTTAGGGTTTCTCCAAACTTCTTCCTCCTCTAATGAATGAAAATTAGAAAACTATATATAGATAATAGAGTCTGACGGCATCAAGAACAACCTTGTGACGCCGTCATCTCGCCACCAAAATAATCCTCGGACTGCCTTGATCTACATCTGACGCCGTCATGTAGTCCACTTTTCCTGGCCGTCACGCAGTTAACTCTTGACACTCTACTTCGTGACGCCTTCATTTCTGTACTGGGTCGTCATGATCTTTACTCCTGACGCCGTCAACTTCTACCTCTTGACGCCGTCACACACTGTTCCCAGCATGGAAAATTAAGTCTTTGGCGTTTTCTTCACTTTTATGCTCCAAAAACGTCCGAATTGCTTCCTTTTCCAGATTTCACTCCCAAAGTACCTAAAATCACAAAAGGAACAATTTAGGGCAATATTTGATCAAATAAATTCAATTCCGGGCTTAAATGACCCCCTAAAAACGGATCATTTTTCGCCTCATCATATACCCTTACGCTTGAGATTTGCTTGTCCTCAAGCAAATGCGCTTTTATTCTAATCAAAATACAAGTTAGGGGTCATTTAACACTAATATAAAAGTAATTACAACAAATAATCGTTCCACTAAAGACCAAAGATAAGCACGGAGGTCACTAGGGGTTTCGTGTACTAAAAATGAGTACAACGCTAATGGTGTGGGAAAAATTAGTTGACTTAACTAGTCAAGTAATATGACTTAAATGGTCAAGTAATTATGATATGGGTTTAACACAAGGGTGATCCTAATGCCTCTTATCATGTAGTAAATCCTACTACACGAATGTAGTCTCACTAGCGGTCTCGGGATGCATCACTAACGAAAGTTCTAGAATCCAAATACTACCGGTACACCACTAATAGTAAATGCTTTTCCTATCAAATCTAATGGCGAACCTCACATATTTGGGTGGAAATTTTTTTTGAATAGTATGGTTTTGTGCTAGTCATACAATCTCCTATCCATGAGACGATTGCTATGGCTAAAGTTTCACTCCTAAATGTTGTAAAAAATTTTAAATTTGGCGCTAAAATTGCACTAACAAGTATTTCTCATAGTTTTATTACACATCTACTATCAAACAACCAAACTCAAGCGAAAGTGTATCTGTAAGGTATCATCATTTTACCCTCCCCTTACACTTAAGATGAACATTGTCCCCAATGTTCAAGTAAAAAAATGTAAAAGTGAAAAAGTAAAAAGAATGAAATCAAATACTCCCCTAATTCGCTCGGTATGGATAATAAGTTGGCCAGGTTAAATCTTCCTCCAAGAAAATGAACAATCAAACCTTCCCTTCCAGAATAATAATCATCTTCTTGTCATACATAACCTGTAAATCCTGAGAAAACAGACAAGACAACCTCGCATAAAATCGGCTGCAATCTACATAAGTTACTAAATCCTAGAAAACAAAGTAAGATATAATGCTTGTGGAATGAAGTTTGCAGATTTCCTGGAGATTATAAAACTTAATAATTCAACAAAAACTTTAAAGACTCCGTTAGAAAAACAAAACCGGTAAAATTTCCAGATTTTTACACGTGACGCCGTCAAGAGTAAACTCGTGACGCCGTCAGAAGTGACCTGCAGAAATTCTTATGTTAAGTTTCCGGAAAATTTCTGGAAAAACTTGGTCCTACTTCCTGGAAAATCCTGCAAAACTTCATTATGACTCGATACAAGCATTTGACTCTAACAAATACGAATATACATGTTCACTTAATATTGTGGAGAATCATGATCGGTTTGTTTCTTAAAAACATATTTGGGGTTTCCCCTTACACTGATCTTTTGCAAAAATACCTTTAGGTGAAGTTAAGACTAGGCCAAAACAACAAATATAAAGTATTTCCACTTTTTTAGTTTAGAAACATGATCTACCAACAATAAAAATAAAGCATGCAAACGGAAGCAAATAACAAACAAACAAACAAAATAAAATCACACAAAGCATGGGTTGCCTCCCAAGAAGCGCTTTTCTTTATTTACGAGTCTTGTAGCTAGACTCAAGGTCATGGGTTACCGTGTATTGCTTATGCTCACATAACCAAGCGTGAGCCATCTAATAGTCGCCTCATCTTTCTTATAATCATCTCCTAACTCTAAACATCCGCGAAAGTATCTTTTATTTTTTTCATGAGTATATTTAAGCCCTTTTCTCTTATCATTCTCACTTAGCATTTCTATGGGCGGATACCTACTACACTTCTCCATGGAAAAATCCTTGAACCTAGGGTGTGTGCGGGGCATTTGGTAGACAAAATCCTCTTCCCCATCCGAGAATGTAATTAACCCTTCTATAAGTTTTTCATCGAGGTTGGTCAACCATTTGAAAGGTCTTCCAAACACAACTTGGGTCAACTTTTCATCAATAAATTCTACTAGACTCTCCATAACCATGAACTCAACAAGATAAACCAAACTTCCTACAAACACATGCAATAGTATTGTCCTAGCAGTAATATTTTCCCCTTTGTATTCTAACTCATCTACCATGATTTTATTATATTCATTACGCGAGATTATGTTCATTGGGAGAGATGAGTTAAGATAGGCGTTAAAGCTCCTAAATCCGATCTTACAAGGAAATTGCATGTTGAATGAACTGTCACTCTCAATCCTTGTTCTAGGGTCGACATACCTAAAGGGGTTCACTTCCTCTTCCATCCTATTCTCATTAATCACATCACCATCATCAAGATCCTCATCAGAGTCTGAATAGTAAAAAGGACTAGCCCTACGGTCATCATCATGATCAGACTCCTCTAACTCAGAATTATTGTCAAAGTGGTGGTTGGGCAAGAGGTTAGGTGGGTTCTAATTCTCGACTAAAGGGAGTGGGGCGGGCATTTGGAAAATCCTACGACGAAAAACACGAATAACAGGAATCAAACGATCAATGTTATTGTTATCCATCGAAATAGTTTACGAACAAAGGAAACAAAGAAATAAGATAGACTAAAGAGAACCTAAAATTAAAAATAAAATCTTACTAGAACGGAATCTAGCAAGTAGACCTAATAAAAAGAGATTCTAACCAAGACAATAACTATTCCCCGGCAGCGGCGCCAAAAACTTGATACGTGGGAATTGCACCAGGCTTTACCTCTCAAGGGATCTTGAGAAGCTTACAACCCCCACCAGGCAGTGTACCTGATCGTTGTAGTATAGTATAGTGACAAGTAACGGGGGATTGATCGTTCAGCTAGGAATAGTGTCGCTAGGATTAGAAAACCTGAATACTATTTCTAGAGATGAGGGATGATTCTTTTTGTATTTTTATATTTTTTAGAAAGCAAGTTAAAATCTCGGGTTTGAAGGATTTAGGCGGAATTAGTTGCTAGTCAACTAACCCAATACTACGATGCAATCAAAATAAAATACTAAAAATGAAAATAAAACTATATTAAACAAAGGTTGTGAGCAATAAGTGGAGAAATGTGTTTACTTAGATTTCACTACTCCCTAGATATCTTTTACATGTTAATTACTTGTTATAGTTGCTTGGATGACGGATTGTATTCCTTAATACCATTCATGGGGTGGCGTACTTACTACCCCAATCCTATGAGTGCCTACTTCACTCCTATGTCGAGCCTGCAAGAAGCTCCTAACATGGGATCATTAGAATTTACTCATGCATTAAATACAGCCAATAAAACCTAGTACACATCGGTTCATGTTTCCTAAGACGTTCAAGCATGTTACCATTTGGAGATCTGCCAGTTTTCTTAAGCCTAACATTGAAATCATTCATCCAATACAACCATAAACAAGTAATCAACACATAATCAACATCTAGGTTTCATTAGATCTAAGCAAACACAAGATAAATCTAGCCTAGCATGGTGGAATCAAGACAAGCACAAGATATAGACAACCAATACATAGACATATTGATTGAATTAAGTAAAGACTTATCTCAATAACACATGTAAGGATTCAAGGGTTGAAAACCCTTGAAAAGCTGTAAAATTCGTATATGGTTCGGCCTTAGGGTTTCTCCAAACTTCTTCCTCCTCTAATGAATAAAAATAAGAAAACTATATATAGATAATAGAGTCTGACGACGTCAAGAACAACCTTGTGACGCCATCATCTCGCCGCCAAAATAATCGTCGGACTGCCTTGATCTACATCTGACACCGTCATGTAATCCACTTTTCCCGGCCATCACGCATTTAACTTTTGACGCTCTACTTCGTGACACCTTCATTTCTGTACTGGGTCGTCATGATCTTTACTCCTGACACCGTCAACTTCTACCTCTTGACGCCGTCACACACTGTTCCCAGCATGGAAAATTAAGTCTTTGGCGTTTTCTTCACTTTTATGCTCCAAAAACGTCCGAATTGCTTCCTTTTCCAGATTTCACTCCCAAAGTACCTAAAATCACAAAAGGAACGATTTAGGGCAATATTTGATCAAATAAATTCAATTCCGGGCTTAAATGACCCCCTAAAAATGGATCATTTTTCGCCTCATCAATGGGAAGTTGTAAAAGCCCATAAGGCTTGAGAAGCCCACGTTAGTGACATGAAAAGGACTAGGGAGTGTTGCCCTAGCTTCCCTCCTATAAATACTTAGCTTATGTTATCATAATACTTGTTGGTTATTTTGATATATTAAAGAAACTCTTGCTTTTAAAATTCTCTCATATCTTATAATCAACCAATCCTTATATCTATCTCATTCTTTACTTGTGTGATATCAATATGGGCACCGAACAGGGGAGACATAGAGCAGGAAACCAGGGAGTAGGGGATGGAGGGTGTTGGGTTTGACTGCTGTTTGACCAGGGGTGGGTTTTTATTATAAAGGGTATTGGGCTGGGTGGTATTTGGGATATGAATAAAAATGGTCCGTTTGGTATGAAATTAACACAAGGACCAAATTTGAAAATGCTGAAAATCCAAGGACCTGAATTGCAACTTTCCCAAAGTTTTACAATGACCATTTTTGTCAAGGTTTAATAACACAAGGACCTTGTTTGATAATTTCCAAAATTTTATGCCCAGGGACTATTTTTGACATTTTTGAAACTTCAGGGACCTAAGTTGTCATTTTGCAAACTTGAATTTTAAAAGACTAATTTTGACAAATTTTGAATCCCTAAGGACCTTTGATGATAATTTTCAATATTTTGAATAACCAGGGACTAGTTTTGACATTTTATGAAAGTTGGAGGACTGAAACTGCCAATTTTTGTAAACTTTGTTTGTTTTTCATCTGTTTTTACTTTTTCTTGCATCTGAAACATATAAAACACAATCCCTGGGATATTTTCAGTATTTTGATGCATTTTTGAGTATTTTTGGATGTTTTGCAGCTCATATTTGACCAAAAATGATGAGTGTTTGAGCACTCATCAATCCCCCACACTAAACTATTGCTAGTCCCTAGCAATCTTTTGAGAAAACTTAATGGATTTGAATCTTTTTACCAAAAGCCATTACTTCTGGAGTAGCCAAATGTTTTAGTTCAAGTAAGAACCATGGTACACCGATAACCATATGATTTTGAGCAAACCACCAGCTGTCAACGGTTTTGATTTGTCTTTAACAGAAGCCGTTTGCTTTTGGACTAGCCAACTTTTGATGGATCACGATCAACATCTTGGTGAGTTGATTACCAATTATGGTTTTCCACTGCCTTTACCACAAGCCATAACCTTGCGGGCTAGCCAACTCTTTACTTTTTAGGATATGGTGAGTTGAGTACCATACAATTTTTGGCAAATTGTAAGCCATAAACGGATTTGAGTCATCTTTACCAAGAGCCATTTGCTCCTGGATTAGCCAATCCTTTTGTGGGTTAGACATGGTGGACTGATAACCACAAAATTTTTTGAAATAAAGTGATTTTTTTTAAAAAAAAATTTTTGGCCAAAAACGGGGGTACTAGAAGGTAAAATGTGATCAAATTCGCTAGAATTCCCCCCCCCCCCCCCAGTTAGAATTGAATATTGTCCTCAATATTCAAAGCCCTGGCTATTATGCCGACTCTTTGAACGGAAAAAGGCAATATTCGAAGCTAACTGTGGAAACACCATTTTTCACTTTATTTCTATACATACATTTATTTTTTGAAACTTATATACATGGTAACAACAGCATGGGTAACTCCCCCACACTTAGGGTAAAAACCCCATATGCATGATACTGTTTTTGTTTACCGAGTCGCTAGCTTGACTCGACCCCGAATTCATTTGTTCTTGGGGAAGCAATATGTAGAAGAAACAATCTCCATCGGACTTTCATTCAAGATGTTTGGACAAACATTTGAAGCACGTAAAAGTTCCACACCGATGAGATATACTGAGAGACCCTGGATCAAAAGAATGATACATGAAAATGCCTGGGTCAAAGATGGTATCTTCACTCCCGAATGAGTGAAGAAGAGAGGAAGTCACCAGGTATGTGAAGAAAAGAAAGAAAATCATGATGATAATCATGATAAGATCTTCTTCCTCGAGGTCAGGCTCAGTTGCCTGAATTTGGATTTCAAGGGTTAAGCTCATTGGGTTTGAAAACATCCCGGGTGGGAGGGTGGGAATTTGCAAATCCTCATGATTGAGTGCATCTCCCCCGGGCTATCATACTCTGGAGGAGTCATGATATGAGTGAGTTCACCGAAGAACTCCTCATGAAGAGAATCATTCACATGATGTAAATCTGTGAACTCTTGTTCTATTGTGGACTCGTCACTATCCTCATTCTGAATACCAAAGATTGGATTATCAGAAATCAAAGTGAATTCAGAGTCGAATTCAAACAGAGGATTGGTGAGAGTAGTTTTGAATGCTTCGGGAACAGAGTGATTAACATTCTCTATTGGACTATTGGGATCAGAACTGAGTGAGGGATCATGATGTAAGAGATTTTCAATTTCTTCTAGATCGGCTTCAAAGTCAATGAGATCATCGTCACTTCCTGTTGGAAGTGGATTGATGTGAGTGAGTTCATCGGCGAACTCCTCAAGAAGATGATCAGCATCAGAATGTGGAACTGATGCCTCAACATACTCGATGTCTCCATAAGATGCACAATCTTCTCTACAATCGGATAAAGTCTCAAATTAATCTTTTGGACACTTAAGAGGGGAAGGTATATCACACATATGATCAAAAGTTCCCTGTGACTCTCTTGGGATTGGGACAAGGTTCTCAGCACTAGACTTTATGAATTCGTCCGATTCCTTTTCAGGAACAGTGCTAAGATGCTCATCCCCCATGATCAGAGAGTGAGTGTGAACTTCGAGTGTGATAACAGTTGATTGAGATGGAATCACAACTACTGGAATATCAACTGATGAACTTGATGAATCTTTATTGAATTGTAGAATATCAAGTGTATCTTCATCATCACTGTCATCAGGAATGAAACGGAACTGAGAGCTAGATTTGGCTGCTTTTTCTTTTGCAATGGATTCCCTAATAGATTTTTCAAAGGCATCTTGGGAATTTATTTTAGCATCCTGCTCTTCAGCTAGCAATTCTTCCATGGATTTTGTAACACCCCCAAAATACCGCAGCGGAAGACTGTGTCATAGGGATGCTACTTCATAATACAAAGTACAAGTTATAGAAAACGAACTCTAAATGAGACGTTTTGAAAAGTTACCATTCGATTAATGAATTCAAAGTTACAAACATGAGATTCCAAAGTATGATAAATAAATGTATACAAAATGTTGAATGGTAAATGATAAAAGAGTAAGTCTTCAGAATATGCAGCTTGACTCTAAGTTCCACGCACTAGCTATCGCCTTACTAACCTGAGATAAACATGCTAAAGTGTCAACACAATGGTTGGTGAGTTCATAGAGTTTGTCTTAAAACAGTTGAAAAGCCTTAAAAGAATGTTCACACAGCAAAGGCATCGTGAATCCACTCAGTTACAAGTCCCGCCATAAGAGACTTGTAACCTGTGTGTTCACAACCCACTGCTACAATATAGTATGATTAAGACATGTATAAGTTCATCAAAACAATTAAACAATTAGTCGTGAGTCTACTCTTCATCTCCGAAGACCTCACGTTTATGATGTATCCAACATTCGCAAATGTTAGGATGTATCAATAGCCTTAATGGTCATCCAACAACTTAATTTAGAGCCACCGGAAGTCTCAATGGTCATCCAGCAACTTAATCTGGAGCCACTGGAAGTCTCACAATCAAGTATAATGCAATCATGTATATATGACATCAAGTATAATGCGATCAAGTATAAGACAATCAAGTATAAAACAATCAAGTATAAATCAATCAAGTATAAATGTCTTGAGTATTTGTACAAGTAAGCAAGTAGTTGTGCATGTATCCCCCCCAAAGAGTTAAAACAAGTATGAAAAAGTAGGGGCTATGACTCACCTTAAGTCTATGTAATGAGAAATGAAAGTGGTAGTCGAATCGCGAAAGTCTCTAAGAGCAGCCTATAATAGAACGTTGCGACTTAGTTTTGGAGTAACGTCTAAGAATACGAAGAATTTCCTATATATGTCTTGCATAATGTTCATGATGTAGTACTTAGTATATAGTGTAAGTCTTTGAATATAAGTCGTTTATGAAACATGTATAGGTTGTATATCTCTTACTACCGTTCGGGCCGACATAATTCAGAAGTCATGGAGTAAACGTTCGAGGAGCCAGGACACATTAATTCGTAAATCCACAACTCATCTCGACGGCTTACTTAATGAACTCCTCACATGAGGCTCCCTACTATTGGAGTATTTGATAACATATATATATAAGTTTTGATCTTTAAAAGTTATATGGTCTTTAGCCGTGGCTTTGCCGTGACCTTGGTCATTGTTACCATGGTCTTGAGACTCAACCTTGGCTCTAGCCATGGTTGTGGTCTTGGCTTTAGGTCATTAGACCTTTTGGTCTCATCTAATTATAACCATTATATAGTAACTTTGGTCTAAAAATGGGCTGCTAAGAATTTGAAGAAATTATCACTCGGAAAGCATTTTCAGGGCTCGAGCTTCTTTGTTCCTAAATGAAAACGTCGTTCTGGACAACTTTCGTGTTTTAACTTTTTGATGAATCAGACCAGAAGAGTGACTTTCAAATTGGCAGAATGCAAAACAGTAGGGTATAGGCAGTTTCGGCGTTTTGGTGTCGCTAACTTCTTATGGCCGTATCTTTTGACTCGTGTACTCGTTTTGGGTGATTCAAATTGCTATGTTTTCCTTTTGAAGTCCTTTATAACAGTAAGTAAGTGCCAAGTATCATAGTTATACTATTTTGGTCGTGGTTCTCTATAAAAATCACTAGTTTCTTGTTTACTTGTCATAAGTTAACATATGTATATCAATACTTGTTTTATCCATTTTTAAACATCATGAACACAATAACAAGAACATATATAGCATGAAAGGAACACAAAGAGCATGAAAATGATAATGAGCAAGAAAGTGTAATAGGATTTGCTTACAACTTGAGGCTTTCTAAAAGAAAGGTAAGTAACTAGTAAGGTACGGACTTTGATAGACTTAAGCTTCACCCTTTGCAATCTATGATAAACCGAGGTTATTTGAAGATTATAACGACGCCTTCTTGAAAGTCCAAAGCTATTTGAAGATTATAACGACGCCTTTTTGGAGACTTTAGAGTTATAACAACTTTTCTTAGAAAATTTCCAAGATTGAAGATCAAACACTAGTTTTCTTTCAAAAACTAGTTAACTTTCTTACAAAATATAAGAAAAGTGCCTTAGGTTTTAGGACTTGAAGGTTATAAGAAGGTGTGGTGCAAGTTTTCTATGTGTTTTGGCTTGGTATTTATAGGGTAGGAAAAATAGTTAACCATATATTGGGTTAGAATTTAACCATGGTTAGTTTAAGACACTTGTAATGATCTAAAGAATCAATGGTCAAGATTTAACCACACATGGTGACTCCCCCCACCCCTAAGTCGGTTTGCCAAGGATAAGGGTGACTAGATGAGTAGTCATGGTCTTTGGATGATAATATCCTAAGTATGTAGCTAGTTTTGACTCCGTAAATTGCTAACCGTAAGTTTTAAGTCACGAAACGTAAAACCGGGTATCCTAAAAATATGAAACTTATAAATATGGTTAAACATGTCAATATACTCCATAATAAAATATAAAATGAGTGGTAGGTTCTATCGGGTGCTCAAACCCTGCTAAAAACTGGAAACACGGGTCTAAAACACGTAATTCGCGTAAAACGCTGAACTGGAAAACGTAAAATTCCGAAACTTTTTGAATTGTCCTAAAATGAGAGAAAATCATATTTCTATTGTTTATAATGTTTTATGGACATATCGGGATGCTGGAATGACGTTTAAACCTAAAAGTAAATCTCGGACACGGCTTCGTGATTTTTGCAGAAATGATCCGACGAGCGTCAAATTCTCGGATTATCATTAAAATAGTTTAACTTACGAGAATATGAAATAAAAATTTTTGATGTGAATAGTAAAAGTGAATAGTAAAAAGTGAATAGTAAAATTTTCGGGAATAAAAGTTAACCTGAAATTGTGAATTGTTACAGATTTTTGGTGGTGATCTCTTTGGGAAAGTTTTTGGACTAAACTCTTAAGATCATCAACGATTTCCATCATATTTTGCATTTCTGGAAGAAGTGCCTGACTCAATTGGGACTGCGGAGTTTGGTCCTGATAAGGGAAGTCGTAATTGTCACAAGGAAATGAATTCCTTGTTTGACAATCAGAGCTGAAATGTGGACCTCCACAGCACTCACAACAATAGAACTGCTGTGTCTGTGAGTCATATGTGCTTGGGTTATAATTGTCACCAGGAACCTGCTCATAGACAAGCGTGTTTCCCGATTGACAATCAGAACTGTAGTGTGAACCACCACAGTACTCACAACAGTAAAACTGTTGAGTCAGGTTTGGTGAATCGTATGGATATTGGTCATTTTCAAAATTCTGAGTGCTACCAGAAAACTGTTCATAGACAAACGTGTTTCCGGTTTGACACTCAAATCCTTGATGAGGACCTCCAAAATATTCACACGAATATGTCAGTATCTCATGATGTGGTGGCTGGTGGAATGAGTCAGCTGTGTCATGGTAGGGATAAGAATCCTGGTTATAGACAGACCCATTTTTGGACTCTACTATGCTACAGTTGGGACAATTCCCACCATTATGAGGACCACCACACCATTGGCAACCAAAATGGTGTGGATACGACATAGGAAAGAATCAAAGGTTTACAGAGGGTAAGAAATGGAGAATCAAAGATGTGAGAGGGTAAAGGTGAATATTTTTGGTATTTTTGATAAACATCTTTATAAAACATAAGAAAGAAAATCTTTTTGTGTTTTTGTGTTCTTTGAAAACTTAATTAAAATGTTTTTGGTAATCGTTTTGAAAAACCAAATCGTTTCCTCAAAGATCACACTAAGTAATCCTTGAGTAATATGAAATGGTAAAATTTACGATTCGTTTATATATATATATATATATATATATATATATATATATATATATATATATATATATATATATATATATATATATATATATATATATAAATGTGAAAATATGAACAAGGATGGTAAATATATAATGGGTGTATATCCAGATTTACTAATCTGCAAAACCGTTTAGAATAACGCACACAACCTCCCTGGCAGCGGCCAAAAAATTGATTGGCTCCAAACGGTCAGCCTAAATTGACCAAGTAAATGGTCAACAAGGTCAGACTGCCTGGAGTCAATGCTCCGTGGAATACAGTGTTTCCCCGGGTCGTTATGTCCCAACTAGGTGTGCAATGATATTAAAACGAATTGTGATCGGGTGAAATTGAATGGAAAAGGGATATGAGTGATTATACTAAGGAAATATAAAATAAAATGACTCAAATAAACTATCTTAATGAAAACGTGAAAACAGATTACATAAAACGTATTTAAAATTAAAAACACGTACGTTTAAATTAAAATTACGTAAACGAACGAAATAAAAAGTGAGATTTGAGAAATAAAAGGCCTATGGAGATGAAAATTACTTTTTTACAAACCTAATGATAAAAGAAAATTTTTGGAAAATGAAAATTATTTTTTAACTTAGAATTAATTTATTATGATTTAAAAACTATTTAACTAAATTAAATGCATGAAAAATAGAAATACCTATGGGAAAAGTATAAAAATTTTAGGGAAAATCTATTATACTAAAAAGGAGCAGGGAAAATTATGTAGATAAAAAAAGTTCAAAATAAGCCGTAATAAAACGGTTATATAAGCTGAAGTTTAAATAAGCAAAACAGAAAACAATTCTACTATAAATTCTAAACTACACACAACTTAACAAGAAACAATAGATAGAGCAGATGGTTTGGAGTGGTTTATGTGGTGCTAACCTGGCGACCCAGGTTCGACTCTAAGCTAAACCCATTTTGGTTTTTTTTTTTTCAAACATTTTTTTCTCTTTTGCAAACTTTTAAGTAACTAAAATAAACAATTTTCTGTGAAAGAGAAGTTTTTGGAAAACTTTAAATAAGCTGTAAATAGGCTAGAGTCTTAACAGATGAGCAAAAACAAGGGAAAACTTAATTATTGCACACTTAAGCTTCCAAAAAGCTTAGGTGAACAACCCCTTAACTAGATAAGCTTATGAATAATTATTACTAAACTAAGTTGGACTAATATTAACCTACAATAAACACCAAACACAAGACTAAATTGAAATAAGCTAAATCCAAACAAATAGGCTCCAAACAGTTGGGCTCTTAGAGCTAAGAGTGAGATTGCAAACAAAAATAACTACATATAAGCTACAATAAGTTAAACTATGGGGGACAAGCAAAAGGCATCAAAGGGGGAACCTAGTATAAGCTAATGGGAACATGAATAAGTAGTATACTAAGCCTAAAGGTACAAAAGTAAGCACAAAAACATAGTAACTGATGCTGAAAAAGGCTAAATAGGGCTACTGGGGCAACTTTGGATCTATGGGAAGCTATTATAAAAAAATATAAAAAATAAAATAAAAATATAAGCAACTAGACTAGCCACCCAATAAGCTCTGTACCAAATTTTGGGTCATTTGGATTAAAAACAAAGAAATTAAAAATCAAAATCAAAATCTGTTTTGGCATTTTTTTTTATTATTATTATTTTTTTTTTTTTTGTAAAAGTTCAGGTCTGCTGTTCGTGGGGGCGTTTACGCTATCCAAAAGCTATTATAAAAATTCATAAAAATCAAAAGTAACTAGTAAACCAACCCATTTACTAGCATACCAAATTTCAAGTAAAACAGACTTATAACGAACAAATGAAAAATAAAAAACTAAATGGCTGTTTGGGCTGTTTTTTGACAGCAAATCAGTGGGTAATATGGGTCAAATTGGGGTTTTTGACCCACAAAAGTTAGAGACCAGGTCCTAGATACTTATACTAACCTATTAGGAACTAAAGTGAAGCAATTCTAACAACAAAAGGGGTCCTAACCTAGAATCTATGCTATCTAATTGAAATGGCAGTTTATAAAGGGAGATTTGGAAAATACGCTTAGAAATCTTAAAAACTAAATGAAAATGTAAATTTTTGCTTCAAACATACTAAAAACACTTAAACAAAGCTGATTGAGATAAAAAATTTGGTCAAAAGGTTCAAGGCTAAAGAAAGCAGTTTGTGCCAAACACTAGTTTAACTGACAGCTTTGCATTCTTTCATATGAGAACCTGTTTTTTTAGTAAACCTTTTGAACAAATTGCTTACACTATACTAATTTAAGACCTAACAAAGAGACAATATTGACTAATAAGCAGTTTATAATAAGCTAACTAAGATAAGCATATATGAGCTAAAAGTGGCAGTTAACTACTATTTGATGTGGAACCTCACACCACTAAAAGAACTACACTAAGACCTATCTAGCAAGCTATCAAGAACATAATTAAGCAAAGACAAATACTGAAGAACCAACAAATAAGCTAATGCTACAGTGGATAAAGCTTAAAAATGAAAAAATTGAAATTGAAAGCAATAGTGAGAAAACTTAAATAAATGATTAAAAGAATGCTTCATATTATATTAAAACTGAATTTAGAAGAGTACATGAGCTGAAATACTTAAAGGAAAAGCTAAATTAAACTAAACTACTCCTATTTCTTTTCTAAACCTACTTACTATCTAACTCTGGACTTCTGTCTTTTCTTCTTCATTTATAGGCTTCAAAAAGGTCCACTGGAGCTTTCCCACTTTATCTCTGAGCCATTGGATGACTAACTTTGATCTTGGCCGTTTAATCACTTTTGGCGGGAAAAAGGTCTTAGTCACTGTTTTGGTTACTTGCTAGGCTAAAGAAGCAATAAATGATCTTTGTTTCTTGTGTTTGGAGGAGGGGACAAGTAGAGGTGGTGAGGGAGACAGGTTGATGAAAAGGTGAGGGGAGATGTAGGACCTTAGATATATCAACTTTATCAATAATATAGAAGCAAAGATGAAGAGAAGATGGTGACTTGATATGATATGTGTGGCGTTAATGAGAGAAAAAGAGTAATAAGATGAAGAGAACTTTTATTAAAAACACACAATACACACACAAGCACACCTTACAAATGAGAGGTAAGGTGCCTTATATAGTTTGAGAGAAAGGCCTCATGGGCTTTCTAATGGACTTGGGCTTGGACTTGGTTTACATGAAATATATAACAAGGCTTATGAAACATAGCACATAACATATTAGCTTTCCAAGTCCAAAGCCCAATGACTAAACTATTACTAATCTTAACAAACGATACCAAGTTACAATATGAGAATGACCATCACTTCTATATAAATATTTTTAATGCTAACAATCTCCCCCTAAGGGGTGGTCATTCGAATGATGCACCACGTGAGTGGGTCTTCCGTGTTCTTTGTCTTTAACTTTGTGTGTCATTGTAAAATAGTCTTTAGTCTTTGTTCCTTCATGCTTTGTGATCTTTGATGACTGACTTTTCATTGTTCTTTGTTCCTTTGCGATGTGGAGTTATCTGCCTTTCGTCACTTCTGCGTCTGTGGTGGTTGTTTGCCATTCCAACATGCTCATACATCTTTGGACTTTGATATTCATATGCACGTAGTTCCCTTTCTTTCACTTTGATCTTTAGTCTTTATACTTTGTAGATTCTTCTTTTTGGCTTAGAATCTTTCTTTGAACTTTGTGTTGTATAGATCTTTGAGGGAGCTTTCTTTAACTTCCAGATGTATGTATGAGCATGTGGAATCTGTCGCCATGGAGATGAAGTGTCCCTGCATATAAACAGTTAGCAATAAAACATCCGGTACTTACAGATAAGAATTAGAGATCGTCAACAGCATAGTGTGAAGACTCCTTCTAACCCTTACCAAGGCCGTTCCCATGTCAGATACTCTCGAAAGAGCTTACGAGACCTACTTAGTAGCTCAATGACTGGGTGAGTCGCTGGGGATCACTCCACGACTGTAGACCGTTTGAAACCACCGCGAACACTAAGCGTAACCCATAAAGAATTACTGAAGTGACCTGCTGTCAGGGCTGCTTGATGTTGACCCTGACAGGAATTTCCATTCAATCATTGAGAATCACGAAAGTGAATCCTCTCATAAATGTTCTGGCAGATTGCTAAGATCTGCGTAGGAATCTAAAGTTTACATCTGGCGTCCTTAATGATGAACAACCAGTGTAGAAATATCATGTGTTCCTATGAGATCTTTTGATGAATCTCGGGGCTCTAGACTCGATAAGTGCACATTTGGTTTCCTATGCGGAGATTAGGGAGAGGTCTCCTGCTTCAATATCAACCATCTCTAAGAGACAGGTCGATAGATTACACCGGTTCCCCGTGAGAATGAAACAAGCTCTTTTAAGAGAACTTGAGTGGCTAGAAGGTTTAGTGCAGTGCGTCACTGGGTCCATGACGTCTTGTCTTCAATACCGGTGTCACCTTAGTAACAACCAGTAGCATATGAGTTGAACCCGGTGTCTGCCCTAAGGTTGAACATTTGGAGGGCTATTTCTTTTCACCCTGTATCATAACTTTTCTTTTTAATTCTTCAACCCCTTCTTTCTCCTTTCTCATTTTCTCCTTTTTTCAATCATACCTAAGGACTTCTAATTCTAATCTATTGGAATTGTCCTTGGGTAGATCCCTCCGGCTCTGGCGGATCATAGGACGGTTTTCCCTAACCTTAGTCACCTTATAACTCCATGAATCCTATAATTGCCATGAAACCTTTGATTGAAAATCTCTCAAAGTGTTTATGAATATAAACACATTTTTGTTGACACTTTGAGAGTTTTTGTTTCTTTTGAAGGACTCCCCCTTCACATGTGCTCATGAATTTTTTAAGAAATTTGCACATGCGTGAGGAGTTTGCACTTTTTGAATTGATCCACTTTCACTGAACATGACCGATTCGAGACACGCTTACATCACTAGTTAGACTAGCTTGAAGTTATTACCCGTCCTGGTCAAGTCCAAAGAAAGTCTCTCGATACGGTACATTCTACTCAGACAAGTCCTATTCGAGACACGCTTACATCACTAGTTAGACTAGCTTGAAATTATTACCCGTCCAGGACAAGTCTTTTCGATTACTGACATATTAAGTTTCGTCAATTCATTGGTACTTTCTGAGTCGTGCTCTTTTGAGATTCAGTCACACTCTTTAAACATCTTTGATCACATTTTAATCATGTCTTCTCCCCCTCAAAAATAGTATATCGTGATATTTTTGATATCAACTGATTAAGAAAAAAGCTTTTTGGAGAGATAGACAGATTTCATTTTGCATGAATTCGGAACAATTTTTGTTTTAGAAATACTCCCCCTCAAAACTCGCATATTTTTTTTTTATAAATGTTAAACTTTTTAAAGTTTAGAGGGAAGGAGTCATCTTGAAGCAAAATTCTGAAAGAGAAAGAAGTTTCAGATTTGTTGAATTTTGCATCAAGGTTTTTTGAAAAACAAAGACTTCTCTTTGTTTGAATAGGAATGTCGCACTGAGGCGTACAACAGTGTCCATTTTTAGGATAAGTGCACTTTGTTGATGAAAATCATTTTTGCGTAACACTTTCCTTTCTTTGAAAACTTGAGTTGTGCACTGTAAGGTGTACACAAGTCATTTTGATGATGAGCACCGATTTTGATAGATTTTGAAAATCTTATTGAAAAATCTTGAAAAGGTGGTGCTCAAAATGTAAGAGAATTTTGAAAATCTAATTTATCATTAGATCAACAATCATGGTCTTGAGCTTTAAAGATTTTGAAAGTTTTTCTAAAGAAAACTCAAGCCAGATAAGTGTTTGGTTTTTGTTTTAGGATAGGTGCTCGAAAAAAATTTGAAATCTATGTTTTGATTAACCACTTTCCTTTCTTTGAAGAACGAGTCATTAGCTGAAATACTAAGAAGTCATCGTTTAAGTACGGGTTTCGTACTGAGGTATACGAAAGCCATTGTGAAGAAAATTTTGAGAAACGACATGTTTTAGAAAAACATTAAAAAGAACTCCCGCTCAAGCATCTGTACATGTCCGTATCATTGTTGAATGACATTTCTAGAAACGTACAGAATATTGATTTATACGAGAGACATGTCGTGAGAAGAATATTTTTGGATATTTTTGATTTTATATTGTTTTTGTATTTTTTTTTGAAAATTTTATATTTTTGTATTTTGTTTTTGTTGGTTTTATAAAAGAAATGGAAAATCAAAAATAGAAGATTGAAAGAATGATTTTATAGAATTTACAGAATTTGAACCCTCTAAAGAACTAGGTTCTGAGATAGTTGAAGCACCTGCAACCAAAGACGAAAAGGTTTCACAAATAACAGTGTTAGAAGTACATGAATCATCACTCAGCGGGTGTTGAATATCAACAGTTGTAATGCTTTCTACTTCCTTATCCTGAAGGTTATCAATATTATTTGTCTTGGTGCAACTATCAAAAATCTTTCCTGTGTGAATCCATCTAAGACCAACTATTTTAAAAACTTTCCCGCTAGGAATCCACCTAAGGTAAGATCTAGATGTAGTTTTCTTATCAGATGCAGCGGAAGTCTCGGTCTTGGAAAAACTACATTCTTTAGATATCCACCTATTAGGTTTCTTAACCTCTTGCTTCTTATCAACGGGTTTGTTTCGGTTTGGTGTCTTAGTGGATTGTGTCTTGACACTTGTTTTTCCTTTCTTGAAAATTGTGCAATACATGCATCGTGATTAACTGAAAAAACACAGTTTTGACATGTAGGACAGACAAATTCAACATTCTTGTTTAACACAGCAACTGTAACTTTGTCACTACAGTCTTTTGGAAATAGTTTGTTGTTCGAAGAGACTTTGGAATTCTTTGTGTTGCATTCTATGTTCCTAGCATTCTCTTTTGTGCAACTACTCTTAGATGCACTCCAATCCCTAGTAGTTTGTAGATTGTACCTAGGTAATGGTTTACTACTACTAGTAGTGCTTTGGAATCTTGTAGAATTCATCACACTAGGTTTTACGCCTAAAATTCCGTCTTTTCGAATTTGTGTCTTTTTCCTAGCTTCCTCTAGATGGTGATTTTGGACCATGTCATTAGAACCAACAGACTCATTAACAGTTTTTGTTGTCTTATTTGGTGTACTATACTTAGAAGAGCCAGGTGAAATCACATTTTTGTTTCTTTCAGCAAACAAATTTTGTTTTTCAACAATCTTATCATTTTCACATTGTTGGGGCAAGGGTGTTGGAGTGACTGGTTTTGTCAAATTCTTTTTCTCATCGACTTTTGGAGCAAACCTTGAAATTGACATCTTTGGTTTTTGAACCGTGTTTGAAACATTTGGTTTCTTCGAAGTCGACGGTTTTGCAAACTTAGTTTCCTCACCCTTTCCTTTTTGACTTTCAAGCTGAGCCCTCAAAAGATCATATTGCTCTTTCATGTTCTTTAAGGCACGCTCATACGACAATTTGTCATACTTGCATTCTTCCTTTTTTCGATCAAGTTGTTTAAAATATGACACATTTTCTTTTTCAAGCTTTATAAGAGCATTTTCATATTTTGAAACAATTTCGGAGGTCTTAGCTCTCAGTCTTTCATCATCTTGAACAGAATATGTTTGTAAAATGATGGACATAATGTCAGTGGTCATAACAGCTTCGAAGAGAGAATCATTTAGGTTTTCCAAAACATTCATGTTTTCACGAGTATCATTAGCTTCGTTTACCAGGGATTTGTGGTCCTTGACAAAGTCGGCTGTTTCTTTTAAGAAAGCTTGTTCAAAATGGATTACCCTCGCACTGATGTTATTCAGTGGGATAGTAATTTCGTTTTCAAAAACTTTTTTCTGCTCAATATGAAAACTGGAATGCCAGTTGTTAATATTGATTGTAGTTTTAGAAGCAACGATATTTTGAAGTTCTTGAATTCTCTTTTTAACGTCATCCAAAATTTCTCTAGCCTCACTTGTATTAAAAGTGTTGTTTGAAGAAATTTGTTCCATTTTTGAAAGAGATTTGGAAACAATTACTTTCTTAGAAAACATTTTTGAGAATGGTCGTTTTATGGAAAACACAGATGGTTCTTTTTGTGGAAAACATTTTCGAGGTGTCAACTTGTTTCTGATTAACTCATTCATCAAAGTGCAAAACCTTGTGTAGTAAGATTCAATCTGTTCACCTTTAGTGGATGTAAAGTTCTCCCATTCAGTAAGAAGTTTGTTCTCAACGTTTTGTTGTCCAATCTCTGTTCCATGACAAATCCTTCTAACACGTTCCCACATAGCATAAGCAGTTTCACAGCTATCGACCGCAGCAAAGATCTCCCGTGGTAATCCAAGTTGGATTAAATGCATTGCCATATCATCAGCGGCGATCTGCTTCTTGTCTTCCTCTGTGTAATCTGCTTCTGTTTGTTCACGCACGAATGGTTGAGTAGGAGGTGTTGTATTTGGATTGCCTTCAATTTGAACTTGTCTTGGCTTGAATGGACCATTTGTAATGGAGTTGATCATTAATTTACCATCAGGCTTTGTTTTGATGTAACGAAGCATGCGACTTGTCCATGGGAGATATCCACCTTTTTCGAGCATTGGAGGTCGGTTTTCCGCACCGGCAGCATGAATGTCTTACTGAGTTGCCATTGATGAAGTGTAGATTGATAAAGTTGATTCTTGGATCGTTCCAACGAAGTAGGAGTTGTGTTTAGTGTAAGTTGATGCAGGTTTTTATGGTGAAAAATTTGATCTGGAACCTTAAAACCTCAATAACTTCCGTTCGGAGTGGATTTGGGCCTCGAAGCTTGGCTTGAATGATCTTTAGATGATTCAACATGTCCTTCTTCTCGGTCTCGCGGTCGTTTTGACAGCTGATTCGTCGAAAACGGAGTTACGGTTCAAAAGTTATGGCCGTTTGAAGTTTGGTTGTCAAAAGTCAAGAAACTTACGCGTAAAGCTTGATTTTACGCGTAAACCTTGAATAATCTTACGCATAAGATGTTATGCGTAACCTTTAAGTTATGCGTAAGATCTAAAGTTATGCGTAAACAATATTGTTTATGCGTAGACTTTGATTTTACGCGTAAACTTAGAGTTTATGCGTAGAATGTTACGCGTAAGGTTTTTTTCAACCAAATTGATCTCTCAAACTTATCCAAGCTTGAAAGATATCCCGTGTCGAAGTATTCCACAAACTTATCCAAGTCAGGGAAGTACTGAGTAATCTCTGATCGTTGAAGAAAACTTATGCGTAGGATCTTATCGTAGAAAAACTTATGCGTAGAATCTTACGCGTAGAACTTATGCGTAGGAACTTAAGCGTAGGATCTTCACTTATGCGTAGGAAATCAGACTTATGCGTAAGAAAAGGGTTTTGACTAAAGTTACGCGTAGGAAAAGGGTTTTGACCAAATCTTATGCGTAAAAAGGACAGAAAGTACTGTTCACAGCTGAAGATTCGTACTATTCACCCAAGTTACGCGTAAGGAGACCAGAAAGCTTGAAAAATCCGATTTTTCCAACCAAAAATACTTTTTCCACTTGTTTCTTTTGATCAAATCTTTCCCAAAACACTTAGAATCACTAAAACTTCAATAAAGCTCAAAACTTTAACACCAAAACTTGTAAAAAATCAAAACTTTTTAAAGAAAAAGTACACAAATGAATGAAAAGTGTAACTTTTTAACAAAAAACTTGATAAAACCACTCCTAAATCATTGTTAGGCGATTGATACCACTTGTATGACCTTAGATATATCAACTTTATCACAACAATAAGCACTAGAAGAAGGAAAGATGGTGACTTGGTATAATATGTGTGGCGTTAACTTGTATGAAATAGAGATAAGAGATGAAGAGAACTTTTATTAAAAAACACACACAATACACACACAAGCACACCTTACAAATGAGAGGTAAGGTGCCTTATATAGTTTGAGAGAAAGGCCTCATGGGCTTTCTAATGGACTTGGGCTTGGACTTGGTTTACATGAAATATATAACAAGGCTTATGAAACATAGCACATAACATATTAGCTTTCCAAGTCCCAATGACTAAACTATTACTAATCTTAACAAACGACACCAAGTTACAATATGAGAATGACCATCACTTCTATATAAATATTTTTAATGCTAACAGGAGACATGGAGCAGGAAACCAGGGAGTAAGGGATGGAGGGTGTTGGGTTTGACTGCTGTTTGACCAGGGGTGGGTTTTTATTATAAAGGGTATTTGGCTGGGTGGTATTTGGGATATGAATAAAAATGGTCCGTTTGGTATGAAATTAACACAAGGACCAAATTTGAAAATGCTGAAAATCCAAGAACCTGAATTGCAACTTTCCCAAAGTTTTACAAGGACCATTTTTGTCAAGGTTTAATAACACAAGGACCTTGTTTGATAATTTCTAAAATTTTACCCTAAGGACCTTTGATGATAATTTTCCAAATTTTGAATAACCAGGGACTAGTTTTGACATTTTATGAAAGTTGGGGGACTTAAACTGCCTATTTTTGTAAACTTTGTTCATTTTTCATCTGTTTTTACTCTTTTTGCATCTGAAACATATAAAACACAATCCCTGGGATATTTTCAGTATTTTGATGCATTTTTGAGTATTTTTGGATGTTTTGCAGCTCAGATTTGACCAAAAATGATGAGTGTTTGAGCACTCATCATGGATCAAGAGGTGTGATGGATGATAATGAAAGAGTGATATCTAAGGTTGCATTTTCAAGAGGTGGTGGTGGTGGAATTCTTGGTGGAGGTGATAGGTGAGTGTTGATGTAGTCATTGATGGATGATGATGATGGTATGGAAGAGGTGGAGGTTCCATGAGTTGATGGTGTTTTGGAGGGTGAATTTGGAGCAGTAGGAGATGAACATTGAGGTGGTGGTGATGGAGTGGTATTGTCTTCATTAGTGAGATCAATAAAGAGTTGTTTTAGTGGCATGATAACAAGCTTTTGTTTCTTGGCTTTGTTGGAGGTGGTGGTTTTTGGTGATGACATGATGAATTGGTTGAGGTTGATGAATATGGTGATGATGGAGTGTGAATGAAATATGTATAAGGGTTATATAGCATGGAATCATGTTTAGAAGTAGAATTAATTTGAAATTGCCTTGTTAGATTCCAAAATCAGTTTAGTTTTTAAGGGAAATGGTAGCTGGGACTAGCAAAAGGAGTCACAAGTTGCAAAAGAAAACAGTGTAAAAACTGTTCCAGGAGGCCGGTCCCCTTAATTCATGGCCGGCCCCCTTAAAATTAAAGGGGCCACCCTTGTTAATTAAGGGGGCCGCCCATCTGGTAAAATCCCAGACGACCAAATTTCAAAAAATTTCTAAAAATGGTTTATTTTGGTTTTGTGTTTGCAGCAAGCTCTATTGGAACATTTTATTTTAGTTTTGGTCTATTAGAGAGGCATATATAATCATACACTAATTATGCAAACATAGATCAAAAGCAAATATAAAAACATGCATACATGTAGAGCAACTAACAATAATATAGTTCAAATGTACCTAAAAACATAGCAACAAATATTAAATTCCGAATATATATCGGAAATATAGCACATAAGTAACACATTACAAACTGTTCAAGAAGAGTAATAAAGCCAATTTCACAATTATCATCACTAATTTTTCTTTCCTAGCACCTCACCAAAAGCAGTGGCAAATGACTATAAGTCCTCCTCATCGTCATCCTTTAGACAAGAGAACGAAACAAGAATGCTAGGACCATGAGATTTAAACTTATCACTATGAGTTTTGCGGGTTTAAGTAAGAACGAGAGGATGAAAGGTTGGATAGATAGATTGATAATTACTATCATCGAGATCGGGATAGTTTTCTATGACATGCTTGTGGAGACGAGTAAGAAACATACCATACGGAAGAATAGCTTTAGGATTTGCTCTTGCACATTCAATACACTTGATAAAGAAGTAAGCCAAATTGTAAGGTTGCTCGGAAACAATACAATACAACATATGAGCGAGACAAGCCGGGAGATGGTCAGGGTGTCCTTCAGAACCGAACGCATTCTCACGAACTAGTTCTTCCCAATGCTCCATGTCGGGCCTTAATTCTTTAAGAAGAATTTGGTTTTCAAAAATAGAGACATATTTGGACTTGATGCTTTGGGTGGCAGTTTCACATTCCAACCCGAGCATTTGACGAATATCTTAGGGAGATGGAATTTCGGAGACATAAGGACCATGAGTAGGATGAGAACGTTGAAGAGCACCAAGATCTCATTCATTTATGAATACGGATTGACCGGAAAAAAGAATTTGAAGAATTTGACCAAATTGTGCAAGAGTGAGAGTAATAAATTCATGTTGGATCATGAATGAAATGAAGATGGAACCAAAATCATCGATTTGAACCGTGACTTGGCTATAGAAGTCAAGAATGAAGCGAGGAATGATGGGTTCATTTATTTGGAAGAGACATTCAAAATGGATGTTTGTGAACAAATTTTCGATGAAATCAGATTGATAGTAAGCTTGATCTACGACTCGACCTTCATGAATGTTTCTATCTTCTATTTGACGATAGATACGTGCAATGGAGGGAGAGGTAGTGGGAAGTTGTGAGACTTTGGGAATATAGTTTTTGGTTAAGGAAATATCTTCGGTAATAACTTTGGGCATTTTCACCTAAACACAATAACAACAAAATAAAATTAAAATAAAGTTGACGTTAAAATATGATGCATATATTTTTATGACATATGTGGAACGTAAACATACTTCGACTCTAAAGACATTTAACTTAAGAAGTAGTTTACCATGTTCCTTATTTTTATTTTTAACTTGTGTTAGATATATTTTACGATGTTTTTCAAGTTTTTATGGGATAATCCAAACGCCCCTTTAAACATCTTAATATATCATGAAAATTTGCTAGATGTACATTAGATTGTATGACTAGCTATTTCTAACAAGTTTCTTATGCAAATGATTTGTTTTGAAAAGAATGGTTTATATTTTGACTCAAAATACTATTTTTCGAGTTAAACCAAATGCTTCCTTATCTAGAAAATTTACTACCAAAATGTCAATATATATATATGAATTATATATCTTGACAACTCTAAAATGCTAGTTTCATACTCATATTCATGACGATGTTTTGTAGAGGTTATATTGGATAATTTTCGACACTATTTGGACATGATCCAAACACCCTCTTATCAAACACAAAAAATATTTTTACTTCACCGAAAAATTTGTTTTTGTGATTAATAAGTTATAAAACTGATGAGTGCTCAAACACTCATCATTTTTGACGTATTTAAACTGCCAAAACATACAAAAACAATCAAAAAGATATCAAAATACTTAAATTATCCCAGGGATTGTGTTTTATGTGTTTTAAATGCAAAATATGCAAAAACAAAGAAAAAACGTACAAAGTTTGCAATATTGGCAGTTTCAGTCCCCCAAGTTTCAAAACTTGTCAAAATTAGTCCCTATGCATTTATTTTGAAAGGAAAAGTCAACCCAAGGTTTTGAAAGTCAAAAATCATAAAAAATTACACTTGGGTAATAAGTTTTCCAAAAATTACAAGTTTGGTCCCTGAGAATCCAAAAATGGCAAAATAGGTCCCTGGGAAATTTTGAAAATTGGAAAATGGCAAAAAAATGGTTTTTGGACTTTGGAATTATGGCACTTTTGGTCCTTGGAAGCAATTTGGAAAATTACAAAATCAGCCCTTAAAGTTTTGGAAATTGCAAATTTGGTCCTTGTTACAACACAAACTAACCGGACCCTTGTTATTTAAACTAAACCCAAAATCAAAACAAATCCAAATCCAATACATCCCTAATCCAACAAACCCCCAGGCCCACTAAACCCCAGCCCAATTCCTTTTTATTATAATAGCCACGCAGGGTCAAACGACCCTTTGACCATCATCTTCCCCCAACCATATCCCACAAAACCAGGCACCTTGCCTCCCCCTCCTCTCACCTTTTTCACCACAGCCCCCCCCCCCCCCCACAATTAATGCTCTCATCTACCACACCAACCCACACCACCACAATAAATTTTCCCCACCAGTTCCACTAATTTTACCCCGTATACATTTTGGCGCCAAAATCATAATCAAGGGTTTGGATTGATCCTATCTCAATTGAATGGTGAGGATTTGGTCAAGGGGTCAACATAAAGCTATTGGGACTCTCAGAATTCAAAAAGGAGCCATGTGGGAAGACTTAGGACCTAATTTTAGCTCGTTATATATAAGCTCATATGAGCCATAGTATTAGTGTAGCATGTAATTTTAGTCTTGTAACTTTTCTTTTAACACTTGTACTCTCATTTCAGTTAATGTAATTCAAAAGTTCTAAGTTTAATATCAATTTCAGTTTTCAAAGTCTATGTTTAAATTTCAAATTTGTTGTTTACAGTTCCTTAAGTGCTTTAAAGCTTTAATTTGGTTTCATAAGCACCAATAACAAGTTTTTAGAAGCTATATCAGCTTCTGTATTAATTAAGTTCAAGTTTTTATAAAAATAGCAATAAATCAGAAACATAAAAATAAAATAAAAAATGGTGATCAATGGTTGAAGAAAGCATGGAGCACTGTTTATTGTGGATGGCAGTGGGTTAGAGATCTCATGGGAGGTCATTAGGATTGGTATTGATCTTGTAGTTCTTGGTCTGCCAAGCTTGGAAGGCTTTGTAAGCTCAAAATTTTCATCTCTTTAGTAATAAGTAGTTCTAGCAGTTTATTTGTGTTTACCTTAGTTAATTATTAGTAACTAGATTAGTTGTAATCATTTGGTTGTGTTTCATGTTTGTCTGAATCAATTTTCATCATAATCTGTTTTTAAAGGGGTGTTTGGTTGTAGTCTGTTTGTGCTATTCTACTTGTTTATTTGCACAACTCTGTGTTTCATTCAGTTGTTTGGGTGGATAAAGGCTCAGGGAAACCATTTACTTGTTTAAAAATACACACAAAAGTCAAAATCCTAATAAAGCTCATCACCACAGTTAACTGTGGTGATTTTTAGACCCAAAACCCATTAAACCCTTTCACAAGTTTGTGTTATAGCCTAAGTTGGTCATAATATTGCATAACATAACATAATAAGTCATAAAATCAGCAAGCCAAAGTCATAAAAGTCAAATCTCAAATTTTTCCAAAAAGTCAAAAGTTCATCATCTCAGAAAAACCAAAAATGGCATGAATTTTCTAGATTTTTGTGTTTGATATTAGACTTTGAAATTTGTTGTGGTGATAGTGTATCAGTAGAGGTATAAGATCCTATGTTTGACTTATTTTTGTGATTTTTCTACCAGCTTGTGTACAAGCTCAAAGTGAGCTGCAGGGCAAGCTCTTGCCCTGTGCACAATCTCAGTTTCACCACCCTAGCTTGAGTGGACCCCACAGGCCTACTCAGTGGGCCCCAGACCTAGATTGTTAGCTTATTGGAAAGCCAATAAGCTAAGCTTTAGTACCTTGAGCTTATTTTGTAATATAGAAGTCATTTAGGAGGGCTGTTAGCCCCTTGTAGTTTGGCCATCAACTGAGTGAAGCTGAGTCATCAGCTTTTACCCCCAACTTTCAACCCTCCCCCTGGTCTCATCTGTGGGACCCAGAGGGTGTACCCTGGCTTTTTAGCTAGCTTCTCACCCCAGCTTATTGGCTTAATACTTTTCTTGGGCTTCCAAAGTCTCTAGTGGACCCCACATGGCCTGAAAGTTGCTCACTTGAACCTGTTTTAGACTAAGCCTGTGTGATTTGCTCATTTGCTTATTTGTAGCTTATCAGTGGGTATATTTGTGATTTTTAGCTTATTTAAGTTGTACTAAACTTGTTTGCATCTCAAAACACCATTGGTCTCAGCTGAAAGCTTATTCCCAAGCTTTTAGCTTTGACAGTTGACCAAAGTCAACTGTCTAAACAATAAGCACTTGGAGTGCTTATTTCTGAGCTTATAACCAAACTCATTTCACAAAAGTTGCTTAAAATCTTATAATAAGCAGTTTTGAAAAAGAAAATCCCAAATATGCCCAACTTAATAGAAGTGATAGCTTCTATTTAAGCCAATTGGCTTATTCTTCAGCTTATTATTAAGCAATTTCCATTTTTATAATTTTACTAGGCTTCTGGTATATAAAAATAATTTCTGTAATTTTTTCAGATTTTTCTTACATCATTTAGTATTTTTCTTAATTTAAAGTAATTTTTAGTAATTATTAAATAGTTAATAATTAATAATAATTAATTAGAAAATCAGAAAAATATAAATTAAATTTTAAAATTAGTTTTTAGTTATTTTTGATTTTTCCAAATTTTATTTTCCATTTTCTAGTGTAATTTAATAATTAGTTAGAATTTAGGTTAATTTAAATAATTAAAAAGTAATTTATAATTAGTTAATAATTAGTAATAATTAATTAAAAAGTCTTAAAAATATATTTTCATTTCTAAAAATAGTTTTATTGTATTTTAGGTTTTTCTAAGTTTAATTTTTACTTTTCTAAGTTAATTTCATATTTATTTGTAATTTAGATTAATTTAGTTAATTAAAAGTAATTAGGAAAATAGTATTTAATTAATAGTAATTATAAAATTAGTGTAAAAATTAATTTTAAATTTTCAAAAATTTTCTCTCATCATTAGGTTTGTAAAAATACCACTTTCATACCAGTAGCCTTTCCAGATCACCTTATTCACTTTTTCGTACGTTTGTTCGCGTTTTCAGCAAACGTATGGTCTTTGGTTTAAGTAATTTCTTCTCAACCTTTATTCCCGTAATCATTCACATAGCTTTCCTAAGCTATTTCTGTTAATAATCTCCAAATAATTCTCACAACAAACCTTTTCTGTGAATAAACACCCGATCACAAAGCACGCTAAAGTTACAATTCACACCTCGTCGGGATTTAACGACCTGGTGATACCTTATATTACCCGGAGCATTGGTCTAGGCCATTTGACTTTGTTGACCATTCCTTGGTCAATATAAGTTGACGGTTTAGCATCAATCAAATTTTGGCGCCGCTGCCGGGGAGGTGTGCGCGTTTCTGCAGCGTCTTTCGAGATTAGTGTTATCTCACCTCATTCACTGTACAAATACCACCACTTGTGTATATTTTCAAAATCAAAACACAAAAAAGTCATTAACACTTTTCCTAAAGTGTTAAAACACCAAAAAAAATTAAAAAACAACAAAAACATATCGTAACGTTTTCTGATTCGGTTTTCTTTTAAGGTGATTCTTAAGGAAAAACGATTTTAGATTACGGGACGATACCAAAAATATTGTCCAAAAAGTTTTTATCCCTAGTGCATGCGCACTCGTTCACAATCGAAACGAAATCGTCAACTAAGAAACGTAACTGAGTTACGTCCTATTGTTGAGGATCCAGTTCCAAAAATGGACGGAAACGACAACCAAGAACCACCCAAAGATGATGCAGCTCCTGATCTCCGAACGATGGAGGAGTTGTGTCAACCCACAATGCAAGGGAGGGGAGGACCCATTGCCCCTCTTAATATTGCGGCCACTGATTTTGGACTTAAACATCATATGATACAATAAGTCCAAAATTCATGCCAATTCCACGGTTTACCGGGTGACGATGCAAATAAGCATCATGATAAATTCCTTACCGTCACCCAAAACATGAAACAGCATGGTGTCTCCGATGATGCCCTTCATCTATCTCTCTTTCCCTATTCTCTAACACATCATGCCACTGCATGGTTTGATCGACTTCCGAAAAATTCGATTCACACTTCCGATGAGATGGTCACTAAATTTTTAGCCAAATATTTTCCACCGTCCATGGTTACCAAGTTGCGTAATGACATTAGCAACTTTCATCAGCTTCCCAACGAATCTTTATTCGAAGCTTGGGAACGCTATAAGCTTGCGATTGATTGGTGTCCCAACCACAATATGCTACAAGTCACCATTATAGATACCTTCTATAATGGCTTGACCTTGAGACACCGAGACATCCTCAATGCTGCTGCTGGAGGGACCTTTATGAAAAGGCGTCCCGAAGAGTGCTACGACCTCATTGAGAACATGACTGCCCACCATAATTTCTGGGATTCCTCAGCCGAGAGGGAAGAGTCATGTAAGTCTGCCACTTCAGCATCCTCATCCTCTGAAATAGCAATTCTCGCTAAAAGGATGGATGATATCTCTACGGCTGTGTTGAGGATGAACCAAACTATGCAAAATCAACAAGTTCAAAATCAACAAGCCAAAGCTGTCAATCAAAGTTGCGAGACTTGTGGAGGTCCACATCCCTACTTCGAGTGTCCAACCACCGGTGGTTACATTCAAGAGAACGTACATGCTATTCAAGGTTCCTATAACCCGGGAGGTAATGGCTACCAACCGCAAGGGGACCGCAATCTTCTAAGCTATCGTTCTAACAATTTCCTTGGACCACCCGGTTTCAATCAAAACAATAATGTCCAAAACAATCGTAACCAGAACCAGAATCAGAATCGAACAAACCAAGGTTACCAAAATTCGGGAAATGTCAATCAAAACCAAAACCAGGGTTTCCATCAAAACCAAAACCAAGGTTTCCATCATCAAGGAAACTATAATCGAAACCAAGGTCAAAACAACTTTCAGGGAAACAACTCTCATGGATATGGCAACCAACATCAGGGAAATTTCCAAAACCACGGTTCCCATCAAAACAACCGGGTCTAGAATTTTCCTAATCAAAATCAAGCCATCACTCCAACTACTCAGCACTTCCCTAATCCAGCTCCTCCTAACCCAACTCGAGCAATTGTTCCAACCGGCCCATCGAATGATGAGTTGTTGAAACAATTCATGAAATCTCAGGAGGAGATGAACAAAGTGATAATGACTCAGATCGCAGACATCAAGAAGTCTTTAAATGATCAACCCTCGGGCTCAAGAAAACTTCCGAGCAATACGATCGCTAACCCGAGGGGCGATGTTAAGGCGATCACTACCCGAAGCGGTGTTGCATATGATGGACCCACGGCCCCTACTACCTCTTCTCCTCCTCCTAAGGTAGTAGAGCGTGAGCCTGAGGAGACAACGGACAAGGTGCAAATTACTAGCCCACGAAGTACCGCACACGTCCATCCTCAGGATGTACCAAAAGCCATTCCAAAACCAGGAGTTGTCTTTGAACCACCAACAACTCCTGGAGAAAACCCTAAATCCAAACCTTCACTACCATATCCATCGAGGTTACAAGACCAGAAGCTCCGCGAAAAAGCCAATCATCAAATGGAAAAGTTTTTTCAAATTTTCCGAGATATACATTTTGATATCAGTTTCGCGGATGCTCTCCTTTTGATGCCTAAATTCGCATCGACAATCAAAAATCTGTTGAACAATAAGGAGAAACTATTCGAAATGGCACGAACTCCGCTCAATGAAAACTGCTCGGCATTTCTTTTGAAACAGCTTCCCGAGAAGCCAGGAGATCCGGGAAAATTTCTCATTCCATGTGTTTTTCCTAGAATGGTTGAGTGCTTCGCCTTGGCCGATCTAGGTGCAAGCATCAACTTGATGCCTTATTCAATAAGGAAAAAGCTCTCTCTCCCAGAACTCACCACCACCTGCATGACTCTCGAGCTTGCAGACCGCTCAACATCTCGTCCCCTCGGTATTGCCGAGGATGTATTTGTAAAGGTGGGAAATTTCCACTTTCCGGCGGATTTTGTGATTGTTGATTTTGACGCTGACCTACGAGTTCCTCTCATTCTTGGAAGAGGGTTCTTAAGGACGGGTCGTGCGTTAATCGATGTACACGAAGAGGAAATAACTCTTCGTGTTGGTAATGAAGCAGTAAAGTTTAACCTCGATCAAACTTCGAGGTACTCCTCTAATTATGACGCCGAATCGGTTAACCGAGTTGATGTCATTGATGTTGCGTCTGAGGAGTACGCTCAAGAGGTTTTAGGTTTTGTCGATGATTCTCCGAGTGAAAACTTCACTCCATCTTCTCACCCCATTATTGCCAATTCTTCTCTTTCCCTCACTCCGTTTGAGGGAAGTGACTTCATCTTAGAAGAAATGGAGGCATTTCTCAAAAGTGAATCGATTCCCGATGGAATCGATAACCAAGAGATTGACCTCGAGAGGGATATTCTCATACTTGAAAAATTGTTAAACGAAGATCCCTCTCCTCTTCCTATTCTACCACAAACACTTCATAAGGAGGAAGTCAAAAGGGTTGAGAAAACTGATGACTTCCCCGAGGTTGAACTTAAGGACTTGCCGCCTCATCTTGAATATGCATTTCTGGAGGGTGATGATAAATTGCCCGTCATAATTGCTAAAGACTTAAGTGTTGAGGAAAAGGCTGCTCTTATAAAGGTTTTGAAGTCTCATAAACAAGCAATTGCTTGGCGACTCTCCGACATCAAGGGCATTGACCCTGAGTTTTGTACTCACAAAATTTTAATGGAGGACGACTTCAAGCCTGCAGTCCAACAACAAAGAAGGGTGAATCCAAAAATTCACGAGGTTATCAAACAAGAGGTTTTAAAATTTCTTGAGGCCAGATTGATTTACCCTATCTCGGACAGTCCTTGGGTCAGCCCAATTCATTGTGTTCCAAAAAAGGGTGGCATTACTGTTGTCACAAATGAGGAGAATGAGTTAATTCCAACTCGTTTGGTTACGGGATGGTGTGTCTGCATTGACTATCGTAAGTTAAATGACGCCACCCGTAAAGATCATTTTCCTCTGCCCTTTATGGATCAGATGCTCGAGAGATTAGTGGGGAATGAGTACTATTGCTTCCTCGATGGTTTCTCGGGTTACTTTCAGATTCCCATTGATCCGCAAGATCAGGAAAAGACCACTTTCACGTGCCCCTATGGAACTTTCGCATATAAACGTATGCCATTTGGCCTATGTAATGCTCCGGGCACGTTTCAAAGATGTATGATGGCCATTTTTTCCGACATGATCGGGAAAACTATGGAGGTCTTTATGGATGATTTTTCGGTCATTGGGGATTCGTTCCAATCATGTTTCTCCCATTTAGATAGCATGCTAAAACGTTGTGAAGACACAAAGTTATGTCTAAATTGGGAGAAGAGTCACTTTATGGTCAAAGAGGGCATTGTCCTCGGCCATAAAATTTCAAAAAACGGGATTGAGGTTGACAGAGCCAAAGTGGACGTCATTGCAAAATTGCCTCATCCCACAACTGTGAAAGGTGTTAGGAGCTTTTTGGGTCATGCCGGTTTCTATCGCAGGTTTATTCAAGATTTTTCTAAAATCGCCCGGCCTATGACCCATCTCCTCGAAAAGGATGCTCCTTTTATCTTCTCCCTCGAGTGCATCGAAGCCTTTGAAACATTAAAGAAAAGGCTTACCGAGGCACCAATTCTTGTTGCCCCCGATTGGGACTTGCCCTTCGAGCTCATGTGTGATGCTAGTGATTATGCGATAGGGGCAGTCTTGGGGCAACGCAAAACAAAACATTTTCAGCCTATACACTATGCCAGCAAGACTATGACCGAGGCTCAAAGTCATTACATCACCACTGAAAAAGAATTACTAGCTGTGGTGTATGCTTTTAAAAAATTCCGGCCATACTTGATATTGACTAAGAGCATAGTGTATACGAATCACTCGGCTTTGAAGTACCTCTTTGCAAAACAAGATGTAAAGCCGAGACTCCTCCGTTGGGTTCTCCTCCTACAGGAATTTGATATCATTATTTGTGATAAAAAAGGAGCTGAGAATCTAGCTGCTGATCATCTCTCCCGTCTTGAAAACCCTCACCAAGATGCTTTCGAGAAAAAGGAAATAAATGAAACATTTCCTCTTGAAACCCTCAATGCGGTTTCATTTCGTGGAGACTCGATTACCCCATGGTTTGCCGACTTTGCAAACTATCTTGCGGGTAACTTCATTGTGAAAGGGATGTCGTCCCAACAAAAAAATAAATTTTTCAAAGATGTAAAACATTACTTCTGGGACGACCCCTACTTGTTCAAAATATGCGCGGATCAAGTCATCCGGCGGTGTGTGTATGGTCAGGAAGCCGCTGAAATTTTAAAGGCTTGCCATGCTGGTCCCACGGGGGCCCACCACAATCCCAACTACACCGCCAAAAAGGTGTTTGATTCCGGCTTTTATTGGCCCTCGATTTACAAGGATGCCCAAGAATTGGTGAAGTCCTGTGACGCTTGTCAACGTCACGGGAACATTTCACAAAAGAATGAAATGCCTCAGAATGCAATTCAAGTTTGTGAAATTTTTGACATCTGGGGCATCGACTTTATGGGGCCATTTCCATCCTCTCACGGCAATAAATACATACTCGTGGCAGTTGACTACTTGTCAAAATGGGTTGAAGCGAAAGCTTTACCCACAAATGATGCCCGAGTAGTTGTGAAATTTTTTAAAAGCTCTTTTTGCCCGATTCGGAACTCCACGTGCTATTATTAGTGATCGTGGTACGCACTTCTGTAATGACAAATTCGACAAAGTCATGCAAAAATACGGTGTAACTCACCGTCTTTCCACTGCGTATCACCCTCAAACAAGTGGACAAGTCGAGGTTTCCAATCGGGGCATCAAAAGAATTTTAGAAAGAACCGTAGGTGAAAATCGTGCATCATTGTCGGATAAATTAGATGATGCACTTTGGGCTTTCCGTACGGCTTACAAAACAACCATTGGGTGTATGCCTTATAAACTTGTGTACGGGAAAGCGTGCCATCTTCCGATCGAGCTTGAGCATAAAGCCTATTGGGCTCTCAAGCATGCCAATTTTGACCTCAAAACGGCGGGTGATCATAGAAAAGTTCAACTAAATGAATTAAACGAACTTCGTAATCAAGCTTACGAGAACTCTTTGATCTATAAAGAAAAGACAAAGAAGATTCATGACTCAAAAATCAAAAACCGCGTTTTCAACGTTGGTGATCGAGTCCTTCTTTTCAACTCTAGACTCAAGATCTTCTCGGGAAAGCTCAAAACCCGATGGACTGGTCCATTCACTATCGCAAAAGTTTATCCTTATGGTACCGTCGAATTATCTCAAAATGACGGTCCAAATTTCAAAGTGAATGGACATCGTTTAAAGCACTACTTTGGAGAGGACATACCATCCATGGTTGTCCCGGATCTCCAAACTTTCCCGGATCGAGTCAAGCTAGCGACTCGATGAACAAAAACAATAGCACAATACGGGTTTTCACCCGTATCTCTGATTCTTTCTATTTTCTACCACCTAGTGTGGGGGAATGGCCAACCCCCCGCTGTTTGAAAACTGTATATATGTATATAAGTTCAAAAAAAAAAAGGATGTGTATATATAGAAATGAGTAAATTGCAAAAATCGTCCCTAAAGTTTGACCAATTTGCATGTTTCGTCCCAAATATTTCGAAACTGCAAGGATCGTCCCTAAATTTTGGCCCGTGTGCATGTATCGTCCCTAAAGTTTTGGCCCCGTGTGCATGTATCGTCCCTAAAGTTTTGGCCCCGTGTGCATGTATCGTCCCCAAAAAGGACTATATATGCCCCAAAGGTTAACTTTAAGGACGATCCTTGCAGTTTCGAAATATTTGGGACGAAACATGCAAATTGGTCAAACTTTAGGGACGATTTTTGCAATTTACTCTATAGAAATAAAGTGAAATTTGGTATTTCCGCAGTTAGATTCGAATATTAGCTTTTTTCATTCAAAGAGTCGGCATAATAGCCGGGACTTTGAATATTGAGGACAATATTAATTTCTAAGTGTGGGAGGGGGGGAAATTCTAGCGAATTTTTATCAAAATATATCTTCTAGTACCCCCGTTTTTTGCCAAATTTTTCAAAAAAAATTCGCTTTATTTCAAAATTTTTGTGGTAATCACTCCGCCAGGTCTAACCGACAAAGGGATTGGCTAATCCAGGAGCAAACGGCTCTTGGTAAAGATAACTCAAATCCGTTTACGGCTTGCAATTTGCCCAAAATTGTATGGTTCCTCAACTCCCCATATCCCATAAAGCGAATGAGTTGGTTAGCCCACAAGATTATGGCTTGTGGTAAAGGCCGTGGAAAATCCATAATTGGTAATCAGCTCACCAAGATGTTGACGTTGTCCATCAAGAGTTGGCTAGTCCAGAAGCAAACGGCTTCTGGTAAAGACTAATCAAATCCGTTGACAGCTGGTGGTTTGCTCAAAATCACACGGCTATCAGGTGTGCCACAGTTCTTACACCTGGCTACTCCAGAAGTGATGGCTTTTGGTAAAGAGTTTAAAATCCATCAAGTTTTCAAAAAAGATTGCTAGGGACTAGCAATAGTTTAGTGTGGGGATTGATGAGTGCTCAAACACTCATCATTTTTGACGTATTTAAACTGCCAAAACATACAAAAACAATCAAAAAGATATCAAAATACTTAAATTATCCCAGGGATTGTGGTTTATGTATTTTAAATGCAAAATATGCAAAAACAAAGAAAAAAACGTACAAAGTTTGCAATATTGGCAGTTTCAGTCCCCTAAGTTTCAAAACTTGTCAAAATTAGTCCCTATGCATTTATTTTGAAAGGAAAAGTCAACCCAAGGTTTTGAAAGTCAAAAATCATAAAAAATTACACTTGGGTAATAAATTTTCCAAAAATTACAAGTTTGGTCCCTGAGAATCCAAAAATGGCAAAATAGGTCCCTGGGAAATTTTGAAAATTGGAAAATGGCAAAAAAATGGTTTTTGGACTTTGGAATTATGGCACTTTTGGTCCTTGGAAGCAATTTGGAAAATTACAAAATCAGCCCTTAAAGTTTTGGAAATTGCAAATTTGGTCCTTGTTACAACACAAACCAACCGGACCCTTGTTATTTAAACTAAACCCAAAATCAAAACAAATCCAAATCCAATACATCCCTAATCCAATAAACCCCTAGGCCCACTAAACCCCCAGCCCAATTCCTTTTTATTATAATAGCCACGCAGGGTCAAACGACCCTTTGACCATCATCTTCCCCCAACCATATCCCACAAAACCAGGCACCTTGCCTCCCCCCTCCTCTCACCTTTTTCACCACAGCCCCCCCCCCCCCCCACAATTAATGCTCTCATCTACCACACCAACCCACACCACCACAATAAATTTCCCCCACCAGTTCCACTAATTTTACCCCGTATACATTTTGGCGCCAAAATCATAATCAAGGGTTTGGATTGATCCTATCTCAATTGAATGGTGAGGATTTGGTCAAGGGGTCAACACAAAGCTATTGGGACTCTCAGAATTCAAAAAGGAGCCATGTGGGAAGACTTAGGACCTAATTTTAGCTCGTTATATATAAGCTCATATGAGCCATAGTATTAGTGTAGCATGTAATTTTAGTCTTGTAACTTTTCTTTTAACAGTTGTACTCTCATTTCAGTTAATGTAATTCAAAAGTTCTAAGTTTAATATCAATTTCAGTTTTCAAAGTCTAAGTTTAAATTTCAAATTTGTTGTTTACAGTTCCTTAAGTGCTTTAAAGCTTTAATTTGGTTTCATAAGCTCCAATAACAAGTTTTTAGAAGCTATATCAGCTTCTGTATTAATTAAGTTCAAGTTTTTATAAAAATAGCAATAAATCAGAAACATAAAAATAAATAAAAAATGGTGATCAATGGTTGAAGAAAGCATGGAGCACTATTTATTGTGGATGGCAGTGGGTTAGAGATCTCATGGGAGGTCATTAGGATTGGTATTGATCTTGTGGTTCTTGGTCTGCCAAGCTTGGAAGGCTTTGTAAGCTCAAAAATTTCATCTCTTTAGTAATAAGTAGTTCTAGCAGTTTATTTGTGTTTACCTTAGTTAATTATTAGTAACTAGATTAGTTGTAATCATTTGGTTGTGTTTCATGTTTGTCTGAATCAATTTTCATCATAATTTGTTTTTAAAGGGGTGTTTGGTTGTAGTCTGTTTGTGCTATTCTACTTGTTTATTTGCACAACTCTGTGTTTCATTCAGTTGTTTGGGTGGATAAAGGCTCAGGGAAACCATTTACTTGTTTACAAATACACTCAAAAGTCAAAATCCTAATAAAGCTCATCACCACAGTTAACTGTGGTGATTTTTAGACCCAAAACCCATTAAACCATTTCACAAGTTTGTGTTATAGCCTAAGTTGGTCATAATATAGCATAACATAACATAATAAGTTATAAAATCAGCAAGCCAAAGTCATAAAAGTCAAATCTCAAATTTTTCCAAAAAGTCAAAAGTTCATCATCTTAGAAAAACCAAAAATGGCATGAATTTTCTAGATTTTTGTGTTTGATATTAGACTTTGAAATTTTTTGTGGTGATAGTGTATCAGTAGAGGTATAAGATCCTATGTTTGTCTTATTTTTGTGATTTTTCTACCAGCTTGTGTACAAGCTCAAAGTGAGCTGCAGGGCAAGCTCTTGCCCTGTGCACAATCTCAGTTTCACCACCCTAGCTTGAGTGGACCCCACAAGCCTACTCAGTGGGCCCTAGACCTAGATTGTTAGCTTATTGGAAAGCCAATAAGCTAAGCTTTAGTACCTTGAGCTTATTTTGTAATATAGAAGTCATTTAGGAGGGCTGCTAGCCCCTTGTAGTTTGGCCATCAACTGAGTGAAGCTGAGTCATCAGCTTTTACCCCCAACTTTCAACCCTCCCCCTGGTCTCATCTGTGGGACCCAGAGGGTGTACCCTAGCTTTTTAGCTAGCTTCTCTCCCCAGCTTATTGGCTTAATACTTTTCTTGGGCTTCCAAAGTCTCTAGTGGACCCCACATGATCTGAAAGTTGCTCACTTGAACCTGTTTTAGACTAAGCTTGTGTGATTTGCTCATTTGCTTATTTGTAGCTTATCAGTGGGTATATTTGTGATTTTTAGCTTATTTAAGTTGTACTAAACTTGTTTGCATCTCAAAACACCATTGGTCTCAGCTGAAAGCTTATTCCCAAGCTTTTAGCTTTGACA
Source organism: Artemisia argyi (assembly GCA_030686995.1). Classification (NCBI taxonomy): domain Eukaryota; kingdom Viridiplantae; phylum Streptophyta; class Magnoliopsida; order Asterales; family Asteraceae; genus Artemisia; species Artemisia argyi. The sequence goes on from CM060683.1 coordinate 159,283,875, forward strand.
GTTGACCAAAGTCAACTGTCTAAACAATAAGCACTTGGAGTGCTTATTTCTGAGCTTATAACCAAACTCATTTCACAAAAGTTGCTTAAAATCTTATAATAAGCAATTTTGAAAAAGAAAATCCCAAATAAGCCCAACTTAATAGAAGTGATAGCTTCTATTTAAGCCAATTGGCTTATTCTTCAGCTTATTATTAAGCAATTTCCATTTTTATAATTTTCCTAGGCTTCTGGTATATAAAAATAATTTCTGTAATTTTTTCAGATTTTTCTTACATCATTTAGTATTTTTCTTAATTTAAAGTAGTTTTTAGTAATTATTAAATAGTTAATAATTAATAATAATTAATTAGAAAATCAGAAAAATATAAATTAAATTTTAAAATTAGTTTTTAGTTATTTTTTATTTTTCCAAATTTTATTTTCCATTTTCTAGTGTAATTTAATAATTAGTTATAATTTAGGTTAATTTAAATAATTAAAAAGTAATTTATAATTAGTTAATAATTAGTAATAATTAATTAAAAAGTCTTAAAAATATATTTTCATTTCTAAAAATAGTTTTATAGTATTTTAGATTTTTCTAAGTTTAATTTTTATTTTTCTAAGTTAATTTCATATTTATTTGTAATTTAGATTAATTTAGTTAATTAAAAGTAATTAGGAAAATAGTATTTAATTCATAGTAATTATAAAATTAGTGTAAAAATTAATTTTAAATTTCCAAAAATTTTCTCTCATCATTAGATTTGTAAAAATACCACTTTCATACCAGTAGCCTTTCCAGATCACCTTATTCACTTTTTCGTACGTTTGTTCGCGTTTTCAGCAAACGTACGGTCTTTGGTTTAAGTAATTTCTTCTCAACCTTTATTCCCGTAATCATTCACATAGCTTTCCTAAGTTATTTCTGTTAATAATCTCCAAATAATTCTCACAACAAACCTTTTCTGTGAATAAACACCCGATCACAAAGCACGCTAAAGTTACAATTCACACCTCGTCGGGATTTAACGACCTGGTGATACCTTATATTACCCGGAGCATTGGTCTAGGCCATTTGACTTTGTTGACCATTCCTTGGTCAATATAAGTTGACGGTTTAGCATCAATCAAAAACCATAATGTGATATGTTATAACAAGTTTTTGTAGCATTATTCAACAATGTATATAAAAGAAAACGAATGTATGAACTTTTTTAAAAAATTTCGACAAGAGGGTTTATATTATTAGTTTCTAGTGTTAATTATACATTCTAATCCTAAGGGAAGCATTTAGTTATGGAAATCCTAGACTTAATTTGAAAGAAAAGATGAATTTGAAGATATTGAAATAAAATGCTTAATCATGATTATGGCCAAATGAGAAGAAATCAAAAGAAGTGTGTTATGAAAAACTTACAATACTTGTTGCTAATCGAGTTATAAGTATTTGCCCTTTGTTAATTGACTTTGATATGAAGATTTGAGGATGGATTTTGGATGGTTTTGGGGTTTAGAATTCGTCACAGTAGGTTGGGAGGAAATGGGGTGTGAAAAATGGAGTGTTTGGCAAGTGGAATAAGGAAGAAAAACGGGTGAAAGACATCAGATGACCGGCACCTTTAAACATTAAGGGGCCCGCCCATTTTAACACTGCCGGTCCCCTTAATTTTAAGGGGGCCGCCGAGTCAAATTTGGATTTTTCGTGGTTTTGATTCTGAAAATAAAAATAAGTAAATATATATATATATATATATATATATATATATATATATATATATATATATATATATATATATATATATATATATATATATATATATATATATATATATATATATATATATTAATCAAAAAATACGTTGGAGAGAGTTCACACGAAGAGAATTACTTGACATTTTTATTTGACATTTTGTCAATTAAAATTTTCTTGATAATTTTAGATAAAATTAATCAAGCCGTCAAGTCGACGATGGAAAATGTGGAAGGTATATATGTATATATATATATATATATATATATATATATATATATATATATATATATATATGTGTGTGTGTGTGTGTGTGTGTGTGTGTGTGTGTGTGTGTGTGTGTGTGTGTGTGTGTGTGTGTGTAAATAATATGGGTTTTTAGGACGAGAAAAAGAGAGGGAGACGGATGCAAAAGATGACGGGAGTTTGTTTCATCCATAGGTTCTTCAAATTATTTCTATACATCAACATGAGTATATTTGAACGTTTAAAGTTCAAGAAGGCCAAAAGAAGGGAAAAGAAAAGGTTCATAAACGACTAGTTCTAGAAAATCAACTAATGAGTTTTCTAGGTTATAAGAGCATATAGTATGTATAATAATATATATATATATATATATATATATATATATATATATATATATATATATATATATATATATATATATATATATATATATATATATATATATAAGAACAATAGTTATGAGGAGTTACAAGACAAGCTATAGTAATTATAAACAAGATACTAAACTAAGCATGCAATCTTGACATGAAAATTTAAAAGAGACGTGTACCCTTTTGTCTTCAACAAGCAAATCTTCAAAGTCTTCAAGAGATTGCATGAACATGTGGAAGCGGATAGAAAACCAAGCTTGCCAAGGTATGACGAATTCATCTTGTTGGTCCCCATTATCTCATTTGACCAAAAGTTGTTTGGTCCAAAGACGTTATGCATTTGACTTGGGTGCATGTATGGTGGAATCATGCTCCAAGGATTGAAGTTCCACATTTGATGATTATTGTGAAAGTTTCGTCTATTTTGGTTTACTCTAGTTTGAGGAGTTTTAGACCTAGGATGAGGACTACTTGGTTTTCTAGGTGGTGGAGTTTTAGACCTTATTTTTGGCTTAAGGGGTTCTACTTCGGGTTTCAAAGATGATTTACGAAAGCTTTTAATTTCTTCATCACTTGCAATAGGTACTAATCTATCTTTCAAAAGTATATACTTTGGTTTTAACTCTAGAGGTTTTAGTTCACTAGTTTCACCTTCAAACTTTACATTTTTAGATTTACTAGTTGATGCCTCGATTGAGTCGTATCCTAAACCGGTTTTATCTTTAGCAATTCTTTGAGAGCTAATTATTTTACTAAGTGATTGATTACTATTTTCAAATTTTTCAAATTTAATAATTTCTTCCTTAAGTTGTTTATTCTCATTTTTAACAACTAGACATTCTTTACATTCTATAATACTTTCTTTTTCTTTTTCTAGTTTTTGTAGTTTCATTTTTAATTCAAGTATTTCATCCTTTAATTTATTGTTAGTATGTTTTAGTAGTTTATTTTTAGCTATGACTTTTTGTCCTAGTTTGCGTAATCTACTATATTCGCTATTGATGAGTGCTCAAACACTCATCATTTTTGGTCAAATCTGAACTGTAAAACATACAAAAACACTCAGAAATGCATCAAAATACTAAAAATATTTCAAAATTGTGTTTTATATGTTTTAGATGCAAAATGAGTAAAAAGCAGATGAAAAACGTACAAAGTTTGCAAAATTGGCAGTTTCAGTCCCACAACTTTCATAAAATGTCAAAACTAGTCCCTGGTCATTCAAAATATGGAAAATTATCACCAAAGGTCCTTTTGAAATCATAAGTTGTCATATTTTGTCCTTTGGTGAAAAATTTCAAAAGTTTTGAGAAATTTGCAGTTTAGTCCCTGGAGTTTCAAAATTTACAGATTTGGTCCTTGGTGGAATGTTTTGGAAGAAAAAGTCAAATTTGGTCCTTGGGAAGTCACAAATTATCAAAAACAGTCCTTGGAATGAAAGTTTGAAAGAATTGCAAATTGGTCCCTCAAGTTTCAATGATTGACAGTTTTGGTCCCTAGAGGTCAAAAATATGAAAAATTGCAATTTTATCCTTGGGTTATTGGTACTTAGCAGGAATGAACCTTATGAATACTTTGGAAAATGGACAAAAACTGCCCTTGTATTTTTCAGTTTTACATGAAAGGTCCTAGTGAATTTTAAGCTTAAATAGACAAACAAATACCAAATCCAATACACCCTTTAACCCTTTGATCCAATCCAAATCCCTTTGGCCCAATACCCTTTACAAGCCCACCACTAATAAAACTAAACACCCCGTTTTATTTATAAAAGGGTCAAATGGTCAAACTTTGACCATCTCTTTCCACCTCTTCCCCAACCACTTGGCCTGCAACTTATCTGCCAACACTCCACCTCCATCACTTCTGCTACTAAACCCACTCCATGTTCCCTCTGCCTCCACTAAGTCCAAGAAACCTTAATTGTTTCTTTCCCTGCTCAAGTTAACTCGAAATTGCAAAAAAATGACTTTGGTGCCAAATTTCCATTTGAAGGGTCAGGATCTTTTCAAGCCATCCAATGGTCAGAAATTGGTGGGATAGAGAGAGAATCACCCCTCCGCATATAAAAGTCAAAGAGAAATGAAAGAGAAGCATTAGTTAAGCTAGAGTAGTGTAGTTTTAGTCCTTTTATGTCAAATTTTATTATTTTTCCTTTCCTAGTATAATTCTTAGATAAAAAAGGTTATATTAGATGTTTTTAGTGTAATTCAAACTTATTTCCTTTGTTGAATTCAGCTCTCATTACAATTTCAGTTTATGTACATCTTTTTGTTTGAAAATCTCAAATTAGTTTAATGCTGCTAAAAGTTGTGTTTATTTGGTTATTTAAGTTCATTCAAGTCACCTGTAAGCTTTTATAAGCTTAGAAATCATCTAAGCAAATTCTAGTTTAATATATAAAAAATCATCAAAAATACATAAAAAAAATGGAAAATGATTCAAAAAAATCAGAGTTTATGGAGAATGAAGCATGGAAAAAGGTAGATTATGGATGCATCTGGTCTAGTACCTCAGGGGAGGTAGTAGGTTAGGCTCAGGGTTCTTGGTTCCTTGTTCTATGCTTGGAAATCACTTGTAAGCCTCTCACTTTCATTTTGTGGAAAACACTGTAGCAATGCTTAAATTCTTCTAATTTGTTGCTTATAAGCTTATTTAGTGTAGTAGAGTTAGTATATTGCTTATTTGATATAGTTTGTTCACTGGTTCATTGGTGGCTCAGATTCTTAGTTTAACTTTCAAAACAGTTTATTAGAGTTCATGAGTATTTGTGGTATTTATATATGCATTTGTGCTTTGACAAGTTTGTTTCATCATAATATAGCTTTAGGATTCAGGTTTGTAGGCTTGATTAGTGTAATCCTTTGAAAATCTCTTTTTCAGATTACTTATAGGTGTGTTTGGATTAGGATCATTGACTGTGATCAAGGAAGCTTTGATTGTTGCAGTTAGTTGTTATAGTTCATATTAGGTTTATTTAGGACATTTAGACCATAAAATTTTCATGTGTTTCATGCCATAGTCAAAATCATAAAGAAACCCCCCCCCCCCCCAACAGTCCACTGTTGGGAGATTTGATACCACAAGCCCACCATTTCATTGCATGAGGTATATTTGTAGCTTAATTTCATCAACTTGAAGCTTAAGATAACTTATTGAATCAGTGAGAGTGATTTCAAGTTCAAGAAAGTCAACCTTTGCATGTTATTAAGAAAGTCAAATTTCCATTTCTCAGAAAAAACCAAATATTGTAGGAATTTTATAGAATTTTGTGGTTTTAGGATGTGGAACTTATTGGGTGCAAAGTCCCCCACCTCAACTTTGAAGTTCCATTGTTCCTTTATTTTTGTGATTTTTCTGGTGGGTCCCACAGATCATTAAACACAGCTGCAGGGCAAGCCACCCCTTGCTGCAGCAGATAACCATCCAACACCACCACTTTGGTGGTGGTTTCTGGCCACCTCAGTGGGCCCCACAACCACCACTTGGCTTCTTTCAACCCCCCCCCCCTCCTGGTAGCCTTTAAACTTTGACCATAGGTTTGACCTTAAGACCCCTGGGACCCACTTGAATCTACCCTCCTTTTCTGTCCCATTTTCAGTTTTGAAACAAGAATCCAAGTGCTTATTTAAGTGCTTATTTGCTTATTCTGTGGTCCCCACTTGATTTTTCTAGCTTAAATATGTTCACATAACTAGTCTAAACCAGATTCAACCATTGTGGGTCCCACATAAGCTCATTTGAGCTTATTTCCTTGTTTGGTCAACATAAGTCAATTGCCTTAGCTTATTGCTTGCATTTGGTTTATTTTTTAAGATATAAAAAAGTTGTTTTCATAAAAGTTGTTTGTTTTTAGGTATAAAATAAGTTTCCAAAAGGAAAATCCAGAAAATCAAATATTAATTTTAAGTGATAGTTTCTATTTAAAGTAATTTAAATTTTTAATTTTCCTTTTTAGATTTTTGTTAAGAATTTAGCATTTTTATATTTTTCTTAAATTTCTTTTAGGCTAAAGTATTTCTAGTAATTTTATCAGATTTTTATATTATCATTTGGTATTTATTAGATTTAATATTAGTTTTAGTAGTAATTAATTAATAATTAAGAATTAAATAGCAAAATTAGTTTTTATAAAGTAAACCCTAGTTTTTATATTTTTCCTAGCTTTTATAAGTTGTAAAATAATTTTAGGAATTTTCTTATAATTTTTACTGTTCATTTTCTATTTTTCTTAATTTTAAATAGTTTAAATTAATTAATAATTAGTTTTTAATTAATAGTAATTATTTAAAAAGTAGGAAAAATATATTTTAAGTTTGAAAATTAGTTTTATAATATTTTAGATTTTTCCAAATTTATTTTTCATATTTTTAGTATAAATTCATAATTAGTTATAATTTAGGTTAATTTAAATAATTAAATAGTATTTAATTATTTTTTTCCTTTCGAAAAAAATAATTAAATAGTAATTAGAAAATAGTATCTAATTAATAATAATTATATAAATAGTATAAAAATTAATTTTAATTTTCTAAAAATTTTCTTTTATTATTAGGATTGTAAAAATGTAATTTTCATATCCGTAGGTATTTTATTTCTTAAAACTCGCTTTTTATTTTGTACGTTCACGTAACTTTAAACTGAACGTACGCGTTTTTAGGTTTTAAACGTTTCTGGTTTTTCTAAATTTCCAGTCTTGTTCATATAGCTTATTTAAGTTATTTCCTTGTAGATTCCTTAGTTTAATCAATCTCAAACCCTTTCCGTCCAAATTCACCCGATCACAAACCCGTTTGATAACAATCCACACCTCGTCGGGACATAACGACCCGTGGAAACCACTATATTCCGCGGAGCATTGAGCCTAAGGAGTTTGACTAGATTGACCACATCCGTGGTTGACTTTAGTTGACTGCTTTTGCCTCAATCAAAATTTGGCGCCGCTGCCGGGGAGGTGTGCGCGCTATTCTAAACGGTTTTGCGTATTAGTGAATCGGGATATACATCCATTGTATATTTACCACCCTTGTTCATATTCTCTTTGTTGATATAAATAATGTCTAAAAACGTTATTAATATTTCTCAATAAACCTATGTTTTGATAATCACAAAACTCAAATGAAATTAAGTCAAGATTAAGACGTAAACAAGTATTTAGTAATAAATATTTACCTCTACATCTAATATCACTTAAGGTATGCATAAACTAAGCATCTTATGCATTACATGATCAAAGGAAACCTTGTCTTAAGACATAACATTTTATGAAATGATATAAACATTTTATATATATTTGTAAATCATTTTTTGGTATAGTTATATTAAACCACAAAGATATGATTTCAAATTTCCAACCAAAAAGGGCAAATTTTATCCAGAAAAACTTTTCCAACGTTCAGGAGGACGCCCCCCTTAATTTTACTAGGCGGCCCCCTTAATCATTAAGGGGACCGGCCCCTAATTAAGGGGACCGGCACGCTCCAGAACAGTAATTTCTGGCCCTATAAATATTGGATCATTTCACATATTTTTCTCACTTTTTTGCACTATAAACTTTCTGATCCAACCTCCATTTCTAGATCTAAAATCCTTTGATCATATAATTCATAAGTCTTTGTTTCCAAGTGATCCAAAGCTTCATCCACTCAAGTGCAAGAAGAAGAACACTCCTCTACATCCATCTAATTGTAGTAGTGTTGTGATTAGTTAGTTTCATATTGTAGTAGTGTTAGATATTTGTAAAAGTGTTGTGTGAATTTGTTGATTGTAGAAACTAGGTGTGTTGTAAAGTAGTTTAGTAGTTGTGACTTAGTTGTGCATAGAAGAAGGTGTGAAGTTGACAAGGTGTGAAGAAGGTGCGAAGTCTTGAAGAAGTTGTGAAGGTGTGAAGCCCTGAAGAAGTTGTGAGATTGGTTCTAGCTACGATTAGAACTCAAAATTTAGCTTAGTGTCGTTAACTCGTGTAAGCCAAGGTGTGTAAGGTTTCTCCACCATAAGGAGTTTGTTGACATAGTGAAGAAAACTCTCGAATGTGGTACTCGGGGAGTGGAGTAGGGCAAGGAAGGTGTCCTTGTAGCCGAACCACTATAAATTCGCGTGTTGTGGTTTGATCTTTCTAACTCTATCTTTTCTTCATTACATTTCAATAATTTCATTATTAGATTAGAATTGCTTATATTGGTTGTCACTTGAATTCACTTGAGATCGAATCGAAAGTTTTTAATAAGCTACAAAATATTTTGGTAATAAATTTAAAAAGGACGTAAAACTATTCAACCCCCCTTCTAGTTTTCCACAATTGGTATCAGGAGCCACGTCTAGCAAGATCTTTAAAATATATTGTATTTTAAAACTTGTAACGATCTATGGAATCTGAAAAATATTTAGAAGGACAATCTATGCAAAGACCACCACTATTTGAAAGTGATGGATTTTTATATTTGAAAAATCGATTCGAAACTTATGTGAAGTCAAAAGATCTAGATCTTTGGCATGTTATTACTAATGGTGATTTTTTACCTATTCAAAATAACCCCGAAACAAAGAAAGATGAAATCGTACCTTTTGAAAAATAAAATGATGATTTAAAAAGAAAACTTGCTAAAAATAATGAAGCAAAAATGGCTATTTATAATGCGCTACCACGTAAAGAGTACGAAAGGATCTTTATGCGTGAAACCGCAAAAGAAATTTGGAACTCTTTACAAATAACTCACCAAGGTAATAGTCAAGTCAAAGATAATAAGATAGATCTACTTGTTCAACAATATGAGCAATTCACGATTCCGGAAGAGGAATCAATTGATAATGCTTTTGCTAGATTTAACACTATCATCACAAGTTTAAAAGCACTTGATGAGAATTTTTCTAGTAAGAATTTTGTTAGGAAGTTTCTTAGGGCTCTTCATCCAAAATGGCGAGCTAAAGTGACGGCTATTGAAGAATCAAAGAATTTGTCAACATTGCAACTTGATGAATTAATTGGAAATCTGAAAGTTTACGAAGTTATTATTAAGAAGGATTACGAAATGGTCAAAGAAAAACGAGAGCAAAGCAAGTCAATCGCCTTGAAACCTAGAAAGGAATCTAGTATCGAAGATAGCTCATCTTCCGAAAGTGATGACGAAGAATACGCCATGGCCGTAAGAGATTTCAAGAAATTCTTCAAAAGGCGAGGAAGATTCGTAAGACAACCGCATGATGAAAAGAAGACATTTCAAAAGAATAAGGATGACAAGAACAACAAGATTGAAAGGAAATGTTTCAAGTGTGGTGATCCAAATCACCTCATTGAAAAATGTCCAATGATGACAAGAGATCAAAATCAAAGAGCTTTTGTTGGAGGCGCTTGGAGTGATAGTGATGAAGATGAGAAAGAAACGACAAAAGAAGAGAAGTGTCTTATGGTGAATACATCAAATGAGGTACGTTCCGAAACCGAATACTTTAGTGATGAAAGCTTATCATTAGATGAAAAAGACCTAGATAATGAATATAATAGGCTATGCAAATTAGGACAACTAGTAATGGCCAAAAACAAATCACTAAAATACATAAACAATCAATTGAAAAATGAAGTACTAGAACTAAAAATTAAAATACATCAACTTGAAAAAGGTAAAGAAATTTTTGAAGAATGTAAATCATGTCAAGAGCTTAAAGGTGAAAACAAAATACTTAGGGAAGAAATTCGGAAACTTGATAAATTTGAAAATAGTAGTCACTCACTTAGTAAAATAATAAGTATTCAAAGATCATCCGGAGATAAAACCGGTTTAGGATTTAATTCAAATGAAGCTTCAACAAGTGAGATTAAAAATGTCAAATTCGAAAATGAACCTAATGAACAAAAACCTCTAAAATCTAATCCTAAGTATATACTTATTAATGATAGAAAAATACCTCTTGCCAACAATGAAGAAGTAAAAGCTTTTTATAAACCGTCTTTAAAAAACGAGGTAGGATCTTCTAAATCTAAGACAAGATCTAAAACACTACCACCTAGAAAACCAAATAATCCTAATCCTAGGTCTAAAACACCTCAACCAAGAAGAAACCAAAATAGGCAAAACTATAATAACAATAGTAATCAAATGTGGAACTACCAACAAAGCTACAATCCTTGGGGTATACTACCACCTTTCATGCATCCTAGTCAAATGTTAAACATGTTTGGACCAAACAACTTTGGACCAAAGAGACAATGGGGATCGAATGGCTAGATGAATATTCCTTGAGGCAATCTTGAAGTTTCTCTCAACATAGACTTTTTCAAAGTCTATATGTCATCTTGATGATTCTGAAGATTTTGTTGAAGACCACCGGGTACGCCATTCTTTCACAACTCATTGCCATGATTAGATAAATATGCTTTATTTGATTACATTGTTTGCATAGATATAGCTTGCTATTTCCCTCTATTTGTTCGATCATATATATATATATATATATATATATATATATATATATATATATATATATATATATATATATACTTACTTGCACATAACCTAGATACGTCATTAGTTGACTTTCTAGAACTTCAGGAAATTGTTCATTATTGAACCCTTTCCTTCCCCCTCGCGTTATTCTATTAAGTCCTCTTTTAGAAGACTCATGATGATGAAGGGATATGAGTCAAGTGGACTTTTATCATGCAAGAACGCCTTCGCACGTGAACACTATGGATGAAACAAACTCCTTTCGCCGACTATATTCTATCTCCGCTATTATCTTTCAAACCTCACTCATCAACCCATCTTTCACTCACATTTATATATATATATATATATATATATATATATATATATATATATATATATATATATATATATATATATATATATATATATATATATGGGGCCATTCATGTGAGAAATCTCATTTTTGTGAGAACGCGAGAAGAGATCTTAGCCATCCATCTAATCCCTCCTTTTTTTAAATCTAATGGCTAATATTACCAACCGCCGCCATTAAACCGCCGCTTCACCGCCAAATCGAACAACCACTACTCCTCCACAATTATCGCTTCACTATTTCACCTTCTACAACCGTCTTCCACCATCGTTCACCTTCTAACACCGTCTTCTACCAGAATTGCTACCGGAATCATCACCGGAGTATTAATTGAACATAAAAACATAACATTCGTCAAAAATATTACTGATGAAGAAGGAGATGTCAATGAAATTAGGTCAACAGAAGCTGAGTTTGATGAAGAAGGTCAACTTTTTCATTCAGACTACGAAACTGATAGTAACTATTTCTTTTGTTTTTTTGATTAAATTTTATTGTATAATTTATAATTATTATGTGTTTGAACTTATTAAGATTTAATTTGTACATAAGTCACATGTGAATATATATGATTACTAATTAAGTTTTAAATGTTATAAGCTAGTTAATTAGAAAAATTTTTGATGATTTAAGTTTAGTAAGTGAAGATAATAGAAAGGAATTAAGTTTTAATGTTATTAATGGAATTTTGATGATTTAAGTTTAGTAAGATTATCTGCACATGTGAAAATATTAGCAAGGAAATAAGTTTTGATGTTATCAGCAGAATTTTTGATGATTTGAGTTTAGTAAGATTATCTGCACATGTGAAAATATTAGCAAGGAATTAAGTTTTGATGTTATAAGCAGAATTTTTGATGATTTGAGTTTAGTAAGATTATCTGCACATGTGAAAATATTAGCAAGGAATTAAGTTTTGATGTTATTAGCAGAATTTTTGATGATTTGAGTTTAGTAAGATTATCTGCACATGTGAAAATATTAGCAAGGAATTAAGTTTTGATGTTATTAGCAGAATTTTTGATGATTTGAGTTTAGTAAGATTATCTGCACATGTGAAAATATTAGCAAGGAATTAAGTTTTGATGTTATAAGCAGAATTTTTGATGATTTGAGTTTAGTAAGATTATCTGCACATATGAAAATATTATCAAGGAATTAAGTTTTGATGTTATAAGCAGAATTTTTGATGATTTGAGTTTAGTAAGATTATCTGCACATGTGAAAATATTAGCAAGGAATTAAGTTTTGATGTTATAAGCAGAATTTTTGATGATTTGAGTTTAGTAAGATTATCTGCACATGTGAAAATATTAGCAAGGAATTAAGTTTTGATGTTATTAGCAGAATTTTTGATGATTTGAGTTTAGTAAGATTATCTGCACATGTGAAAATATTAGCAAGGAATTAAGTTTTGATGTTATAAGCAGAATTTTTGATGATTTGAGTTTAGTAAGATTATCTGCACATGTGAAAATATTAGCAAGGAATTAAGTTTTGATGTTATTAGCAGAATTTTTGATGATTTGAGTTTAGTAAGATTATCTGCACATGTGAAAATTGTATGTTGATGTGTGATAAAAACCCCTGAAGAACGTCCTACTATGGCTGAGGTCGTCATAGAACTCGAGAAAGCATTAAGAATACAGGTACATTTTATGCTACTGATATAGTCTCACATACTTGCGCAAGAGCTGCTAACTCTTGGATCTGCTAGGCTTGAGCACAAAATAACATTTAATAATATTTGTGTTTTTAATGCAGGGAGGGGAGGTATCCGATGTCTACATTCTTGGTAGTAGTAATGGCAATGGTCTAACTGAAGGAACCGCCAATGATCATGATCAGGAAGGGGATGACACGGGTGAGACAATGAGCTCGTATATAGCAGAAGATGACTCCAAGGTGACTGAGGAAACCGTTGACATTACTGCTCCGGTGAGTTCATCTTGAGTTTTAACCCAACCTTTTTATGACCTAAACCGTTTAACACAACCCTTACTTGTTTATTTTTGGGTCATGTTGTATGTCCTGTAGGGAATTGCTGCCCCTAACAAAAGTCAGACTTTGGTTTTAATACAGGAAGATCAGAGTTCTAGTGTTCTAATCTTGGACGTCATAGATGGTGAAAGTATACCTGAAACGACCCCTATTAAAGATGCTCAAGAAGAGAGTAGCAACGATGTGTTGATGAGCACCAACTATGTTTTTAAAATATCACAAGTGATAATAGTGTTCTCATATGGGTTTTGTGCTGCAAACATATTTGCATACTCTATTATTAGCTTATTTTGGTCATTCATTTCATGAAGAAGGATCTTTTCAGTGTATTTCATTCTCATGTTGTTCAGCTTTTTGGAAGAACCTTTATATCACAGATTCACAGGTGATATCACATGTGTGTCAACTTCTTCTTTTTATTGAATCGGTGGTGGTGATGAAGGAACATGTGATATCACAAGTAATATAACATGTGATATATCACAGGTGATACCACACGTATCACAGGTGATACCTGATATCACTTGTGATATATCACAGGTGATACCACATGTATCACAGGTGATACCACATGTATCACAGGTGGTACCTGATATCACTTGTGACATATCATAGGTGATACCGCATATATCACGGGTGATACCTTTATAACCCAAAGAGAAAACACCTTTATAACCCAAAGACTTGAAGAATACAATAAACCATAATTACTGTCACATGTAAAAACACAATTCATAACCATATCCCATGCGTCTCTTTCCTCCACTGCATTTATCTTAAAGATCAAAAGATGAAATACATGTCAACTAGTAAGCTTAATACCTAGTGGCTCATACTTTTATACAAATTTGTAAAAAATGTTCAATAAAACATAAAGAGTAACAATACGCTAATAGTTTGTAGTTGTTTCCACATTCATAAGTAATTATTGTTGGAAACGAAACTAAGAGCTTCCATCAACACTTTACATCAGATGAATGTACATAATTATCTTCATAAAATGTTCAATAAAACACAAAAATCTCCATAAATATCTTCAAAAACACAAATAAATTCCAGTAATAAAAACAAAATCATCACAATAATATATCAGAAGTGCCATACCGTCATCCTTAGTTTGAATCTGTTCATTTCGAACCAGTTTTTCCCCGGATCTGGTTCTACTTGCCTCGATTCTTCCATTTCGATGTATTTTATTTCATTTTAATGGTTAAAAACGGTTGAATTTTGATGTTTTTGGTTGATTTCGAAATTTGTTAGAGAGAGAAAGTGAGTTAGGTGTGTGTTTTTGTGTGTGTCAGTTGTGATAATGAAATGAAAGAGAAAAGTGGTGGGTGGGTGAATTAGTTATGAAAATTACATTTTCAGTCCCCCCGTGTTTTTTCCCCTTAATCTTGTCTGTTAGATCAACGGTCTAGATCAATCCCTCAGTATGTAGGGAAAAGTGGGTATGCAAAATAAAGTGCCTCACGTATTATATATTATACACAAACTAATATACTTTACCTTTCGATTATGGTACACGGAAGTTACTAAAGTTTCACCAAAATTTGTCCTAAGGAAATAAAGTTTCATTTTATACTTCTAGGTTACTGAACTTTCGGTAAGCATACACTTCGAAAATTCAGTGTTGGTCCGAGTAATTTGGATGTATATTTTTTTACAGTAATTTGAGTGAACAAAATTCTAAGTTCAATAACCTGAACATTCACTTTTGTAAGTTCAGTTACCTGAGAGAACAAAGTTTCAAAGTTCAGTAACCTAGAAATACAAAATGAAACTTTGTTTCCTTAGGACAAATTTTGGTGAAACTTTAGTGACTTCCTGATGAGGCGAAAAATGAATCGTTTTTAGGGGGTCATTTAAACCAGAATTCGAATTTATTTGATCAAATATTGCCCTAAATCGTTCCTTTTGTCATTTTAGGTACTTTTGGAGTGAAATCTAGAAAATGAAGCATTTTGGACGTTTTTGGAGCATAAAAGTGAAGAAAACGGCAAAGTCTTAATTTTCCTTGCTGGGGACAGTACCTGACAGCGTCACTTGCTTCTTAATGACGGCGTCAAGAGTAATACAAGAGGTGGAAGTGGATAATACACGTGACAATCCAGAAAGTTTTGCACTAAGGAGATGACGGCATCACCCAAGGCTGTCATGGTCCAAATGTTAGTGACGGCCCAGAACACCTTTACACATGACGGCGTCAAAAGCAGATCTAGGCAATCTAATTTCATTATGAGCAGCGAGTGGATGGCGTCACAATTTTCTTCTTGTCGCCATCACCCTGTAAAATCTATATATAGTTTTCCAAATTTTCTTCATGAGTGTGTAAGTTTTAGGGTGCAACTTTGGAGAAAAACCCTAGTCCGATTTTCACAGCTTTTTCAAGGGTTTTCACCCTTTGAAACCTCTTATGTTCAATTGAGATAAGTACTCTTTCAATTCAATCAATATGTCTATGTGTTGCTCGAATATATCTTACACTTTTCTTCAATTTAACATGCTTGGCTAGATCTCTTTTGTGTTTGCTTAGATGTAGTGAAACCTAGATGTCAATTATGGGTTGATTGTTTGTTTATAGTTGTTACAGATGATTGTATTCGATGTTAGGCTTAAGAAAACTGGCAGACTTCTATTGGTGACATGCTTGAACGTCTTAAGAAACATGATCAGAGGTGTACTATGATTTTTGGTTATATTTAATGCGTAGGAGAATTCTAATGATCCCATGTTAGGAGCTTCTAACGGCGCGACATAGGAGTGAAGTAGGATCCTATAGAGTAAGGGAATATTGTACATGGCCCTACGACTAGTATTAAGGAATACGACCCGTCATCCATGCAATTGTAACAAATTATCAACCTGTAAAAGATATCTAGGGAGTAATGAAACCTAAGTAAACACAACTTTCCCTATTATTGTTTACACCACATTAGTAATTAGATTTATTTTCATTTCTGTTATTTTATTTTGATTGCATCTTTAGTTATTGGGTTAGTTGGCTAGCAACTAATTCCGCCCACTGTTCCAAAAACCCAAGATTTTAATTGCTTTTATAAAATATAAAAATACAAAAAGAATCATCCCTCACCTCTAGACCTAGTTTTTAGGCTTTCTAATCCTAGCGACACTATTCTTGAGTTGAACGATCAATCCCCCGGTACTTGTCACTATACTATACTACAACGATCAGGTACACTGCCTTGTGGGGGTTGTAAGCTTCTCGAGATCCCTCGAGAGTAGGGATGGCAACGAGGCGGGTTTGGGGCGGGGCGGCCATCCCCATCCCCAAACCCACTTACCAAAGTTCTCCCCAAACCCGCCCCGATCCCCATCGGGGATCTAATCGGGGTGCCCCGTTGGAGCGTGATGTTCCCCCAAACCTGCCCCGTATTAATCGGGGATCTTATCGGAATGTCCTCTTTGAGTGAAATTCTCGAAAAAGGCGCACCATTTCACATTTATTGTTATTTTTATACTGTTAGCAATAACGAACCTATTAAAAGTCAATTGCAAACAATCCTTATTAAGTTTTCAATGATAGTATTATACAAAAATAATGTTAAATTATAGCGTCAAAAATTAAACTTAAAAATATGATACTAAACCTGTTTGTATAATCATAATTTTGCATTCTTATATATATCAAATAAAAACTAACAATATTAGAGTAATATTTTTTTATTACGTAAAAACTAACAAAATACTATATAAGTATAGATATATTTGTATATGTGTATATATTAATCGGGTGGGGCGGGGCAGGGCGGGGCGAGGATTTCCCGCTCCCTGCCCCAAACCCGATTAAAATCCCCGTTTAATCCCCAAACCTACCCCGCAACCCGATTAGCATGCCCCGCCCCGCCCCAATTAATTCGGATTTCGGGTTTCCCCATCGGGTTCAAGTTTTTTTACATCCCTACTCGAGAGGTAAAACCTGGTGCGATTCCCACGTATCAAGTTTTTGGCGCCGCAGCCCGGGGAATAGTTATTGTCTAGGTTAGGATTTCTTTTTATTAGGTCTACTTGCTAGATTCCTTTCTACCAAGATTTTATTTTTATTTCTAGTTTTTCTTTAGTCTATCTTATTTCTACGTGTCTTTGTTCGTAATATTTACCATCCGATCATGGAAGGTGATAACATCTTTGAACCCATCAACCCACCACAACAAAACCACCCACAAAACCCACCAATAGCAAACCAACCTCTTAGGCCCCGAACCTTGGGAGAGTATTCCCGTCCTAGCCACCAAGGCTATCGAAACACTATTGAGCTCACTCAAGGAGCCAATGTGTCCCCCTTGCGATCCGACACCATCCGGTTGGTGCAAAGCGGATGTGCATTCCATGGACTTTGTTCCGAAGATCCTAATCAACATCTCAAGGATTTCCTTAAAATCGTAGATTCTATAGACCTTGATGTTAAAACTAGAGAGTCGACCCGATTACGCCTATTCCAATTCTCTCTACGTGATCAAACTAGTCAATGGCTTGAACGTTTACCCGCGGGATCCATCACCTCATGGGATGATCTCACCACTCATTTCCTTGCTCAATTTTTTCCCTCCGGGGAGAACTACCAAGCTTAGAAATGATATCTTGATGTTCCAACAACGTCAAGGTGAAACTCTATATGAAGCATGGACTCATTTCAAGGACTTACTCCAAAAAGTCCCTCATCATGGCATAGATCTTTGGCTCCAAGTCTAAATCTTCTATGACCATATCGATCTATCCACAAGGCGAACCATTGACCAATCGGCTGGTGGCAAGCTACGTGATCTAAGTGCGGAAGAATCATGGGAACTCATAGAAGATCTTGCTCTCTATGACAACGAAAGTTGGAATGATCCCCGTGATTTGAACAAAACGGTCAAGGCAATATCTTTGCCTTCGAACAATTCTAGCACTCCCAACCGTAGGATCATGAAACTTGAGGACCAAGTCAAGTTTTTCATGAAATCTTACGAAGCTCCTAAGCCTTCAGGCCAAGTGAACAAAATCACTTCTTCATGCGAATTGTGTAGTGGTCCCCATGACACTCGTGATTGCGTGGAACTCCCCGGACAAGCTTTTGCGGACTACGCATCCTTACGGTGATTCCTACAACCCTTAAAGTGGGAGACAAGTGGTACACTTTCAAACCCGAGCTAAACCCTTACGGTGATTCCTACAACCCTTCTTGGAAAAATCACCCGAACCTTAGGTGGAAACAAAACCAAAATATGCCCCAAAACAATTCTTCCAATCCACCTAATCGTTACCAACCAAACGGTCCACCCTTTAACCGTATTTTCAACAACAATCCTTCCAAAAACTATGGTAGTACCAAGAATCATGGGAACTCATAGAAGATCTTGCTCTCTATGACAACGAAAGTTGGAATGATCCCCGTGATTTGAACAAAACGGTCAAGGCAATATCTTTGCCTTCGAACAATTCTAGCACTCCCAACCGTAGGATCATGAAACTTGAGGACCAAGTCAAGTTTTTCATGAAATCTTACGAAGCTCCTAAGCCTTCAAGCCAAGTGAACAAAATCACTTCTTCATGCGAATTGTGTAGTGGTCCCCATGACACTCGTGATTGCGTGGAACTCCCCGGACAAGCTTTTGCGGACTACGCATCCTTACGGTGATTCCTACAACCCTTAAAGTGGGAGACAAGTGGTACACTTTCAAACCCGAGCTAAACCCTTACGGTGATTCCTACAACCCTTCTTGGAAAAATCACCCGAACCTTAGGTGGAAACAAAACCAAAATATGCCCCAAAACAATTCTTCCAATCCACCTAATCGTTACCAACCAAACGGTCCACCCTTTAACCGTATTTTCAACAACAATCCTTCCAAAAACTATGGTAGTACCAACAATCTTGAAGGGTTGATGTCCAAGTTTATGGCATCTCAAGAAGCTCGCATATCTAAGTTTGAAGCCGATTTCAAACAAAAACAAAGCGAGATGACCACCAAAATTGACACATTGTTGAAAGTTCTCAATGACCGAGAAATGGGAGCACTCCCAAGTGACACGGTCACGAACCCGAAACTAAACGTTAATTCCATATCATCGGTTTCGTCACCTACTTCTTGTCCGCAATACTATTCGGTCAAAGCAATGAGCACGTGTTTCAAGCAAACCCAAATTCTTCAAAAGGACCAATTGAATAAAACATCCGATATCAAACCGGTCAAAAGCATAGTTGAAACACCTCCTACACAAGACCTTGACGATGAATTCAAGGAGCTCCACCTTGAACGCCCCGTCATTGATGTCTTAGCCCGTGCTCCCTACTATAGTGCCCTAATAGAAAAATATGAGAAATTTAAATTGGGTAAAAATGGGACCGCCTTCGTTCAAAACAAGTTGCCTAAGAAGCTTGATGATCCGGGTATATTTGTTTTGCCTTGTAAGATAGGAAAATCCAAAGCTTTCGACACACTAGCCGATTTAGGATTAAGCCTCAACTTGATTCCCTTATCCCTTTTCACCACTCTTAAACTAGGAAAGTTAGAGGAGACGGAAGTACTAATTGGTCTAGTGGATGGAAGTATTGCCCATCCGGTTGGAATGATAAAGGATGTAGTGGTTCACATACGAAAGTTGACTATTTTAGCGGATTTTCACGTCCTAGATATGGTTAGTGATACCACATGCCCATTGTTAGTAGGAAGAGGATTTTTAGCAACCGCTAGCGCTATGATAGATTGTAAGGAGTCTAAGATAGCGGTAGGAGAGGGTGATACTTGGTCGGTTTATGATGTTAGGAAGCATAGTTACGATTGTGAGGACGAACCGACACCGCATTGGGTAGAGATGAATAGGAGACCATCTAGATATGGACCTTGAATAGAAAGAAACTTTATAGGACCTCAACGCCCATTCTATCTAGAAAAAGACTTCATCGATAAAACACATTCGGTGGAACAACTCGTAGCTAGAGATGAGGAACTTGACCCTTTTGAGGATCCCCTAGTCTTTAGGAAAATGATTGAGTTCTTCTGCGTAATTCCTATTAACATAGAGATGAACAAGTAGAAGAGAGAAGGGGATAAGTGTAAATGGAAATTGGACAAGCCACCTAAGGAAGGTGACGGATCATGGCATATGAAGATGATCTTATATGATCCGGATGGAGAGAAGTTGGAAAGGTCATACCATACTAAAAAAACCGATAGGAAGTTGAAACCCAAGTTTGATCCCAAAGATGTCCTCAATGAAGAGCTCACCCATATAGGATAGCCCATGACTTTGAGTCTAGCTACAAGACTTGTAAATAAAGAAAAGCGTTTCTTGGGAGGCAACCCATGTTTTGTGTGATTTTTATTTGTTTGATTGTTATTTGTTTCCATATGCATGCTTTATTTTTATTGTTGGTAGATCATGTTTCAAACTAAATTGTGAAAATGCTTTATTTTGTCGTTTAACTTCGTCTTAACTTCATATAAGGTATTTTGCAAAAGATAAGTGTAAGGGGAAACCCCAAATTTGTTTTTAAAAACGAAATTGATCATGATTCTCCACAATAATAAATGGACATGTGTATTAGTATTTGTTAGAGTCAAATGCTTGTATCGAGTCATAATGATGTTTTGCAGGATTTTCCAGGAAGTAGGACATAAGTTTTTCCAGAAATTTTCCAGAAACTTAACGTAAAGATTTCTGCAGGTCACTTCTAACGGCTTCAGGAGTTAATTCCTGACGGCGTCATGTGTAAAATTCTGGAAATTTTGCTAGTTTTGTTTTTATAACGGAGTCTTAAAGTTTTTGTTAATTCTTTAGTTTTATAAACTCCAGGAAATCTGTAAACATTCATTCCACAAGCATTATATCTTAATTTGCTTTCTAGGACTTGTTAGTATATATAGATTGCCGCCAATTTTATGCGAGGTTGCCTTGTTTGTTTTCTCAGGTTTAACAGGTTATGTATGACAAGAAGACGATTTATTTTTCTGGACTTTGAATGTTCATTTTCTTGGAGGAAGATCTAACCTTGTTAACACACTATCCACACCAAACGAATCAGGGGAATATTTGCTTTCATTCTTTTACCTATTTCACTTTTACATTCTTTAATTGAACATTGGGGAAAATGTTCATCCTAAGTGTAAGGGGAGGGTAAATGATGATACCTTATAGGATACTATTGCACTTGAGTTTGTTTGTTCAATGGTAGGTGTGTAATAAAACTAAGAGAAATACTTGTTAGTGTAATTTTAACGCCAAATTTAAAATTTTTTACAACATTTAGGAGTGAAACTTTAGCCTTAGCAAGCGTCTCATGGATAGAAGTCGTATGACTAGCACAAAACCGTACTATTCAGAAAAATTTTCCACCCAAATATGTGAGGTTCGCCTTTAGATTTGATAGGAAAATCATTTACTATTAGTGCTTATGAGTGTATCGGTAGCATTTAGATTCTAGAACTTGCGTTAGTGATGCATCCCGAGACCGCTAGTGAGACTACATTCGTGTAGTAGGATTTACTACATGATAAGAGGCATTAGGATCACCCTTGTGTTAAACCCGTATCATAATTACTTGACCATTTAAGTCATATTACTTGGCTAGTAAAGTCAACTAATTTTTCTCACACCTTAGCGTTGTACTCTGATGAGGCGAAAAATGAACCACTTTTAGGGGGTCATTTAAGCCCGGAATTGAATTTATTTGATCAAATATTGCCCTAAATCGTTCCTTTTGTGATTTTAGGTACTTTGGGAGTGAAATCTGGAAAAGGAAGCAATTCGGACGTTTTTGGAGCATAAAAGTGAGGAAAACGCCAAAGACTTAATTTTCCATGCTGGGAACAGTAGGTGACGGCGTCAAGAGCAACATTTTGACGGCGTCAAGAGATAATTTTCATGACGGCCCAGTACAGAAATGAAGGCGTCACAAGGAAGAGCGTCAAGAGTAAAATACGTGACGGCCTGGAAAAAGTTATAACGTGACGGCGTCAGAAGTAGATTAAGGCAGTCTGAGAATTCTTTTGGCGGCGAGATGACGGCGTCACCTATTTGGTCTTGACGCCGTCAGCCTCAATTTCCTATATATAGTTTTCTAATTTTCATTCATAAAAAGAGAGGAGTTTTGGAGAAACCCTAAGGCCGAACTTAGTACGAATTTTACAGGTTTTTCATGGGTTTTCAGCCCTTGAACCCTTTCATGTGTAATTGAGATAAGTGTTCTTCTAATTCAATCAATATGTCTATGTGTTGGTTGTCTATATCTTGTTCTTGTCTTAATTCCATCATGCTAGGCTAGATCTATCTTGTGTTTGCTTAAATCTAATGAAACCTAGATATTAATTATGTGTTGATTACTTGTTTATGGTTGTATTGGATGAATGATTTCGATGTTAGGCTTAAGAAAACTGGAAGATCTCCTAATGGTAACATGCTTGAACGTCTTAGGAAACATGAACTGACGTGCACTAGGTTTTATTGGTTGTATTTAATGCATGAGTAAATTCTAATGATCCTATGTTAGGAGCTTCTTAGCCGGCTCGACATAGGAGTGAAGTAGGCACTCATAGGATTGGGGAATTAAGTGCGCCACCCCATGAATAGTATTAAGGAATACAATCCGTCATCCACGCAACTATAACAAGTAATTAACGTGTAAAAGATATCTAGGGAGTAGTGAAATCTAAGTAAACACAATTTCTCCACTTATTGCTCACAACCTTAGTTTAATATAGTTTATTTTCATTTTTAGTATTTTATTTTGATTGCATCTTAGTATTGGGTTAGTTGACTAGCAACTAATTCCGCCCAAATCCTTCAAACCCGAGATTTTTATTTGCTTTCTAAAAAAATATAAAAATACAAAAATAATCATCCATCACCTTTAGAACTAGTATTTAGGTTTTCTAATCCTAGCAACACTATTCCTAGCTGAACGATCAATCCCCCGGTACTTGTCACTATACTATACTACAACAATCAGGTACACTGCCTGGTGGGGGTTGTAAGCTTCTCAAGATCCCTTGAGAGGTAAAGCCTGGTGCAATCCCTACGCATCAAGTTTTTGGCGCCGCTGCCGGGGAATAGTTATTGTCTAGGTTAGAATCTCTTTTTATTAGGTCTACTTGCTAGATTCCTTTCTAGTAAGATTTTATTTTTATTTTTAGGTTTTCTTTAGTCTATCTTATTTCTTTGTGTTTTTGTTCGTAACTCTTCACCACCCGACAGCATAGACGATGGGAACATCTTTGAACCCGTCATCCCACCACAACAAAACCCACCACTAGAACCTCTTAGGCCCCGAACCTTAGGAAAGTATTCCCGACCTAGCCACCAAGGCTACCGAAACACCATTGAGCTCACCGGAGCCAATGTGACCCCCTTGCGATCCAACACCATCCGGTTGGTGCAAAGCGGATGTGCATTCCATGGACTTCGTTCCGAAGATCCAAACCAACATCTTAAGGACTTCCTTAAAATCGTAGATTCCATAGACCTAGATGTTGAAACTAGAGAGACAACCCGATTACGCCTATTCCAATTCTCTCTACGGGATCAAGCTAGTCAATGGCTTGAGCGTTTACCCGCGGGATCCATCACCACATGGGATGATCTCACCACTCGTTTCCTTGCTCAATTTTTTCCACCGGGGAGAACTACTAAGCTTAGAAATGACATCTTGATGTTCCAACAACGTCAAAATGAATCTCTTTATGAAGCATGGACTCGTTTCAAGGACTTACTCTAAAAAGTCCCTCATCATGGCATAGATCTTTGGCTCCAAGTCCAGATCTTTTATGACCATATCGATCTCTCCACGAGGCGAGCCATTGACCAATCGGCCGGTGGTAAGCTACGTGATCTAAGTGCGGAACAATCATGAGAACTCATAGAAGATCTTGCTCTCTATGACAACGAAAGTTGAAATGACCCTCGTGATTTGAACAAAACGGTCAAGGCAATATCTTTGCCTTCGAACAACTCTAGCACTCCTGACCGTAGGATCATGGAACTTGAGGACCAAGTCAAGTTTCTCATGAAATCCTACGAAGCTCCTAAGCCTTCAAGCCAAGTGAACAAAATCACTTCTTCATGCGAATTGTGTAGTGGTCCCCATGACACTCGTGATTGTGTGAAACTCCCCGGAATAGCTTTTGCGGACTACGCATCCACGCGTACCGACGAAGCGGGAGATAAGTGGTACACTTTCAAGCCCGAGCCAAACCCTTACGGTGATTCATACAACCCCTCTTGGAAAAATCACCCAAACCTTAGGTGGAAACATAATCAACCCAATTCTTCCAATCCGCCTAATCGTTACCAACCAAACGGTCCACCCTCCAACTGTACTTTCAACAACAATCCTTTTAACAACTATGGTAGTACCAACAATCTTGAAGGATTGATGTCTAAGTTCATGGCATCTCAAGAAGCTCGCATAGCTAGGTTTGAAACCGAATTCAACCAACAACAAACGGAGATGACCAACAAAATAGACAACTTGTTGAAGGCCATCAACAACCAAGCGTTAGCCACACCTAGGAAGGACACTAGGGACACTAGGGACACCAACAACGGAATAAATCCATAAGGATTTATTCGATAGTCCCGAGAGACCATATATCCTTGGCACACCCCTTATCAAAATGGGAGACCCCTCTAACATTAACATACCATGCAATATCGGGCACATGCATATATGGAAAGCTTACATCGATCTTAGATCTCCCGTAAACATCATGACTAGGACTTATTATAATTGGGTGATGAAGAAACAACTTGATTTTAGGATGATGCCCAATAAGAATCTGATAAGTAATTTTGCAGGAAGAGTGAAGGGATTACATGTGATTATAGGCAATCTCACTTATGAGATCGATTTTATGATAGTAGAAGACACTCGTCCAGTGATTGATGCTTGCCTAAGCCAAATAATATTTGGAAAACCATTTGTTGAGGCCACTAGGATGAGTTATGATCCGACTCTAGGGATAGTTAGATTTAAGGAAGAAAATGACGAGGTTGCCTACCAAATGCCCTACAAGATTGAGCAATACCGCCTCCTCTCTAATTTAGAAAAGGAACACAAGCAAGCGGCTTATTATAGGAATGAGGAGGATAGACGTAGAGGAGTAGAGTATGTGAAAAATAGGATGCTTGGTTTCAACAAAGAATGCTTGCAACTAGGTCCGGAATACAAAACTGGTTTAGAAGACGACCTAGAAAGTGAAACCAACAAGGAGGTCACGTAGTAACTCATGACCTTGAGTCTAGCTACAAGACTCGTAAATAAAGAAAAGCGCTTCTTGGGAGGCAACCCATGCTTTGTGTGATTTTATTTTACTTTGTTTGTTTGTTATTTGCTTCCGTATGCATGCTTTATTTTTATTGTTGGTAGATCATGTTTCTCAATTAAATAGTGGAAATACTTTACTTTGTTGTTTTGGCCTAGTCTTAACTCCACCTAAAAGTATTTTTGCAAAAGATAAGTGTAAGGGGAAACCCCAAATATGTTTTTAAGAAACAAACCGATCATGATTCTCCACAATATTAAGTGAACATGTATATTCGTATTTGTTAGAGTCAAATGCTTGTATTGAGTCATAATGAAGTTATGCAGGATTTTTCAGGAAGTAGGACCAAGTTTTTTCAGAAATTTTCCGGAAACTTAACATAAGAATTTCTGCAGGTCACTTCTGACGGCGTCACGAGTTTACTCTTGACGGCGTCACGTGTAAAAAACTGGAAATTTTACCGGTTTTGTTTTTCTAACGGAGTCTTAAAGTTTTTGTGAATTATTAAGTTTTATAATCTCCAGGAAATCTACAAACTTCATTCCACAAGCATTATATCTTATTTTGTTTTCTAGGATTTAGTGACTTATATAGATTGCCGCCGATTTTATGCAAGGTTTCTTTGTCTATTTTCTCAGGATTTACAGGTTATGTATGACAAGAAGATGATTATTATTCTGGAAGAGAAGCTTTGATTGTTCATTTTCTTGGAGGAAGATTTAACTTGGCCACCTTATTATCCATACCGAGCGAATCAGGGGAGTATTTGATTTCATTCTTTTTACCTTTTCACTTTTACATTCTTTACTTGAACATTGGGGACAATGTTCATCCTAAGTGTAAGGGGAGGGTAAAAAGATGATACCTTACATGTACACTTTCGCTTGAGTTTGTTTTGTTTAATGGTAGATGTGTAATAAAACTATGAGAAATACTTATTAGTGCAATTTTAGCGCCAAATTTAAAATTTTTTACAACATTTAGGAGTGAAACTTTAGCCATAGCAACCGTCTCATGGATAGGAGATTGTATGACTAGCACATAACCGTATATTCAGAAAAATTTTCCACCCAAATATGTGAGGTTCACCTTTAGATTTGATAGGAAAAGCATTTACTATTAGTGCTTATAAGTGTACCGGTAGCATTTAGATTCTAGAACTTGCGTTAGTGATGCATCCCGAGACCGCTAGTGAGACTACATTCGTGTGGTAGGATTTACTACATGATAAGAGGCATTAGGATCACCCTTGTGTTAAACCCGTATCATAATTACTTGACCATTTAAGTCATATTACTTGGCTAGTTAAGTCAACTAATTTTTCCCACACCTTAGCGTTGTACTCATTTTTAGTACATGAAACCCCTAGTACACCCCTCCGAGCCTATCTTTTCGTTTCTAACTTTAAGCATCTTACTTAAAGGAAGAATTTGTTACACCCCACTTAAATGTACAACCAAATCGCCTTAGCCTTTCGTGTATGCGCTCATTTTTAGTGCATTATTGTTATTTGTTAAACCCTAAGTTAATTATCTAATTGATTACATGGTTGCTAAGTCGAGTCATATCCTTGTACATATTGTTTTGGGACGATTGGGACTCATGGGTAAAGTACTTATTTATGGAGTAATGGGGAAGAACATCATATATTACCCCCATATGTGCGTTAATCTTAAAAATGCTCCAAGTGTATTGATTATCTTGATTCGAGTCATTAGATTAGTTTATTGTAAAGTATGTAAAAATTCAAGTGTAAGGGGAATGTTCATTCCCTATGATGTATTATTTTGGATGGTAGGGTAAGAGTGTGTGCAAAAAAAAAAAAAAAAAAAAAAAAAAAAAAAAAAAAAATACATACGGACTACCATCCCTTTTCATTCTATGTTCATTTTATGTTTTTGTTATTTTTTGTTTATTAGCTTAAGTCGAGTCTAGTCTTGGCTTAGCAACGCCATATTGTACATGTAATTAACCAAGATTGTTAACTCGCCACCAGTAAAAACTTCCTTTATCCAACAAAACCGTGTATTTCATATCCCTACACCTAACGTTACAACCCTTTAAAAGACCTCTTTGATAGTTTATCCTAGGTGGTTACGCCATGTGGTGGAGGTTTGATCCTTTCCCAAGCCTATGGTAATCTATGTTGCTATGACAGGTAGTGAGAGATATCTTCCGTTTCCTTATTGTAATTTATACTTTATTACACCCGAGAGATGTGAGTATCTAAACACTATTTGTGAGGTGCTTGTGTATGACCCCCGTGCTTGTCTTTGGTCTTTAGTGGAACGATTATTTGTTGTAATTACTTTTATATTAGTGTTAAATGACCCCTAACTTGTATTTTGACTAGAATAAAAGCGCATTTGCTTGAGGACAAGCAAATCTCAAGTGTAAGGGTATATGATGAGGCGAAAAATGAACCACTTTTAGGGGGTCATTTAAGCCCGGAATTGAATTTATTTGATCAAATATTGCCCTAAATCGTTCCTTTTGTGATTTTAGTTACTTTGGGAGTGAAATCTGGAAAAGGAAGCAATTCGGACGTTTTTGGAGCATAAAAGTGAAGAAAACGCCAAAGACTTAATTTTCCATGCTGGGAACAGTAGGTGACGGCGTCAAGAGCAACATTTTGATGGCGTCAAGAGTAATTTTCATGACGGCCCAGTACGGAAATGAAGGCGTCACAAGGAAGAGCGTCAAGAGTAAAATACGTGACGGCCTGGAAAAAGTTATAACGTAACGGCGTCAGAAGTAGATCAAGGCAGTCCGAGAATTCTTTTGGCGGCGAGATGACGGCGTCACCTATTTGGTCTTGACGCCGTCGGCCTCAATTTCCTATATATAGTTTTCTAATTTTCATTCATAAAAAGAGAGGAGTTTTGGAGAAACCCTAAGGCCGAACTTAGTACGAATTTTACAGGTTTTTCAAGGGTTTTCAGCCCTTGAACCCTTTCATGTGTAATTGAGATAAGTGTTCTTCTAATTCATTCAATATGTCTATGTGTTGGTTGTCTATATCTTGTTCTTGTCTTAACTCCATCATGCTAGGCTAGATCTATCTTGTGTTTGCTTAGATCTAATGAAACCTAGATGTTAATTATGTGTTGATTACTTGTTTATGGTTGTATTGGATGAATGATTTCGATGTTAGGCTTAAGAAAACTGGCAGATCTCCAAATGGTAACATGCTTGAACGTCTTAGGAAACATGAATTGACGTGCACTAGGTTTTATTGGTTGTATTTAATGCATGAGTAAATTCTAATGATCCCATGTTAGGAGCTTCTTAGCCGGCTCGACATAGGAGTGAAGTAGGCACTCATAGGATTGGGGAATTAAGTGCGCCACCCCATGAATGGTATTAAGGAATACAATCCGTCATCCACGCAACTATAACAAGTAATTAACGTGTAAAAGATATCTAGGGAGTAGTGAAATCTAAGTAAACACAATTTCTCCACTTATTGCTCACAACCTTAGTTTAATATAGTTTATTTTCATTTTTAGTATTTTATTTTGATTGCATCTTAGTATTGGGTTAGTTGACTAGCAACTAATTCCGCCCAAATCCTTCAAACCCGGGATTTTTATTTGCTTTCTAAAAAAAATATAAAAATACAAAAATAATCATCCATCACCTTTAGAACTAGTATTTAGGTTTTCTAATCCTAGCGACACTATTCCTAGCTGAACGATCAATCCCCCGGTACTTGTCACTATACTATACTACAACGATCAGGTACACTGCCTGGTGGGGGTTGTAAGCTTCTCAAGATCCCTTGAGAGGTAAAGCCTGGTGCAATCCCTACGCATCATACTCATTTTTAGTACACGAAACCCCTAGTACACCCCTCCGAGCCTATCTTTTTGTTTCTACCTATAAGCATTTTACTTAAAGGAAGAATTTGTTACAACCCACTTAAATGTACAACCAAATCGCCTTAGCCTTCCGTGTATGCACTCATCTTTAGTGCATTATTGTTATTTGTCTAAACCCTTAGTTAATTATCTAATTGATTACATGGTTGGTAAGTCGAGTCATATCTTGTACATATTGTTTTGGGACGATTGGGACTCATGAGTAAAGTACTTATGTTATGGAGTAATGGGGAAGAACATCTTATATTACCCCCATATATGCGTTAATCTTAAAAGTACTCCAAGTGTTTTGATTATCTTAATTCGAGTCATTAGATTAGTTTATTGTTAAGTATGTAAAAATTCAAGTGTAAGGGGAATGTACATTCCCTATGATGTATTATTTTGGATGGTAGGGTAAGAAAAAAAAAAAAAAAAAAAAAAAAAAAAAATTAAGAAAAAGAAAAAAAAAAAGAAAAAAGAAAAGAGAAAAAAACATACGGACTACCATCCCGTTTCATTCTATGTTTATTTTATGTTTTTGTTATTTTTGGTTTATTAGCTTAAGTCGAGTCTAGCCTTGGCTTAGCAACGCCATATTGTACATGTAATTAACCAATATGATTAACTCGCCACCAGTAAATATTGCCTATATCCAACAAAACCGTGTATTCCATATCCCTACACCTAACGTTATAACCCTTTAAAAGACCTCTTTGATAGTTTATCCTAGGTGCTTACGCCAAGTGGTGGAGGTTTGATCCTTTCCCAAGCCTATGGTAATCTATTTTGCTATGACAGGTAGTGAGAGATGTTTTTCATTTCCATATTGTGATATATATACTTTATTACACCCGAGAGATGTGAGTATCTAAACACTATTTGTGAGGTGCTAGTGTATGACCTCCGTGCTTGTATTTGGTCATTAGTGGAACGATTATTTTTTGTAATTACTTTTATATTAGTGTTAAATGACCCCTAACTGGTATTTTGATACGCATTTGCTTGAGGACAAGCAAATCTCAAGTGTAAGGGTATTTGATGAGGCGAAAAATGAACCATTTTTAGGGGGTCATTTAAGCCCGAATTTGAATTTATTTGATCATATATTGCACTAAATCGTTCCTTTTGTCATTTAGGTACTTTTGGAGTGAAATCTGGAAAATGAAGCATTTTGGACGTTTTTGGAGCATAAAAGTGAAGAAAACGGAAAATTTTTAATTTTCCTTGCTGGAACAGTACCTGACGGCGTCACTTGCTTCTTAATGACGGCGTCAAGAGTATTACAAGAGGTGGAAGTGGATGATACACGTGACAATCCAGAAAGTTTTGTACTAAAGAGATGACGGCGTCACCCAAGGCCGTCATGGTCCAAATGTTAGTGACGGCCCAGAACAACTTTACACATGACGGCATCAAAAGTGGATCTAGGCAATCCGATTTCATTATGGGCGGCGAGTTAGCGGCGTCACAATTTTCTTCTTGACGCCGTCACCCTGTAAAATCTATATATAGTTTTCCAATTTTTATTCATGAGTGTGTAACTTTTAGGGTGCAACTTTGGAGAAAAACCCTTGTCCGATTTTCATAGCTTTTTCAAGGGTTTTTACCCTTTGAAACCTCTTATGTTCAATTGAGATAAGTACTCTTTCAATTCAATCAATATGTCTATGTGTTGCTTGAATATATCTTACACTTGTCTTCAATTTAACATGCTTGGCTAGATCTTTTTTGTGTTTGCTTAGATGTAGTGAAACCTAGATGTTAATTATGGGTTGATTGTTTGTTTATAGTTGTTACGGATGATTGTATTCGATGTTAGGCTTAAGAAAACTGGCAGACTTCAATTGGTGACATGCTTGAACGTCTTAAGAAACATGATCAGAGGTGTACTATGATTTTTGATTGTATTTAATGCGTAGGAGAATTCTAATGATCCCATGTTAGGAGCTTCTAACGGCTCGACATAGGAGTGAAGTAGGATCCTATAGAGTTAGGGAATATTGTACACGGCCCTCCGACTAGTATTAAGGAATATGACCCGTAATCCATGCAATTGTAACAAATTATCAACCTGTAAAAGATATCTAGGGAGTAATGAAACCTAAGTAAACACAACTTTCCCTATTATTGTTTACACCACATTAGTAATTAGATTTATTTTCATTTCTGTTATTTTATTTTGATTGCATCTTTAGTTATTGGGTTAGTTGGCTAGCAACTAATTCCGCCCACTGTTCCAAAAACCCGAGATTTTAATTCCTTTTATAAAATATAAAAATACAAAAAGAATCATCCCTCACCTCTAGACCTATTTTTTAGGCTTTCTAATCCTAGCGACACTATTCCTGAGTTGAACGATCAATCCCCCGGTACTTGTCACTATACTATACTACAACGATCAGGTACACTGCCTGGTGGGGGTTGTAAGCTTCTCGAGATCCCTCGAGAGGTAAAACCTGGTGCGATTCCCACGTATCACTTCCGTGTACCATAACCCTTTACCATTTTATAACATTTTTTTTTGAACGTGTGATGATAAGGTACAAGATTGTGTCATTTATTTGTAGCATTAAATTTAGGATTTAATTTAAGTGTGTATATTATTTATAATGTATAGTTAAAATGACATATTGTTAATAATTCAATCTTAGGATAAATTTTAAAATTGTGCAAAAATTTTGGTTCAAGTATTTCGGGTTTTACAACCGACGTGCAGATATTGTTGTCCATAGGCAAGCCTCGTCTCAACTCTAAACCCATGCATAGTATTGCAAATATGAATACCACAGCCCGTATCATATACCTAGGAATTTTTATGAGTTAAAGTAAATAATTCAATAATAAAGAACGCACCTGAAGTACTGGGGTTACCAGCCTCATTCTTTTGTCGCAAGTCATGAATGTACAGTGGACAATTTCTCTACTAATGCCCTTTCTCATGACAATTGTGACAAGCCTGATCCTTCTTGTAGGGAGGATTCACCTTGTTCTGCTTGGGTTGATGCTGATTCATCTTTCGATTTGGTTGGTAGGCCATGAGTAGCTTGCCTTTGTCAACCTTACCCTTACCCTTCTTATTCACTTGCAATTTCTTCTAGATCCTACCTCCTTGAATTTCCAACACTTGAGGACTAGGTGCCTTGCCTTGAGGTGGAAAAGCTTTCTCATAATCTACAAGCATTGCGAGTAATTCTGAGACTGTCTTCCCCGAGCAATGCATGTTGAAGTTTTGAACAAAACCTTTAAAGTCCTTGTTAAGGGACCTATTGATTAGGTTCATTTGCACACTCTCAGGGTAACCAAAGTCGAGTCTGTGGATTTGATCAAAGTAGTCTTTCATCATCAACACATAATCACTTACAGGTTTTCCATCACCATGTTTACAGTTGTGTAATTGATCGAGCAAGTCATACAATTCAACTGCTGGTGATTTCTCATAAGATTTCTTGGGTTCTTGAAGCATATTGTATGGAAAATAGTACTCAAACTGTTTTTGCAACTTTGCATCCATACTTGTGAACATTAAACAAGCAACCTCATTATACTTCTTGTACTCAATATACCAAGCTGCTTTTTCTGCTTCAGGTGCAGTTTCAGCAGGTCGTTCAGGGTAAGGAGTATTTAAATAATCGAGCTTATCAGTCGCCCTCAAGACAATTCTGAGCGATCTGTGCCAATCATTGAAATTTTTCCCAGCCAATTTTTCCCTTTCAAGATGACTCTTGAAAGCAGAAACAACAGTGGAGTTATCGGGTTGAGCCATTTCTATAGAAAAAAGTTCAAACATTGTTATTTTCGATAATACATATTTTCAAGAAAATATAATATCCAAGGATATATTCATATAACCACATAATTTTCTTTAAAAACTATGATCCAACTTTTCATAAATTTCACTACATCAGTTGATCTGCTAGTAATGAAAGTATAAAAGATGGTAATCTGTCGAACAATAATTGGCAAACCATTTTCAATTCCTAGATCATTATGGGAATTACATCAAATTGATTCATCAATTTGCAATGTAAGCATGTTTCATCCCATCTCATGCCTTAAGTTCTAGGTCTCACGCACAACTTAATTAAGTCGTCTAACTTATAAATAGTAAAATATCTATATCTGGTCTCACACAATTACAGAATTTTACCTTGTCATTAAAATTTAGCCTAGGTCTCACGTTTACCAAATAATAATTTCAAGTGTTTCTTATAGCTAGATGGCATGTAACTTAAATTTATAGGGCATTTTGTTTGATGTGACAATCAAAACATGTACGAAGATGCATGCACTCATCTTCATAACATTAGTTTTCAAAACCTTTTTAGTAAACTGTTTTTAAGCTAAGATAAAACCAAAAACTTTTAACTTGAGGTATCGGGTTCACCAAGTAAAGAAGTACCAACAATTATCACCCACTATGTCCTACTCTTACATGTTATTCGGACAATTACCACAAAAGTGGCATGTGGAATTGAGGTAAATCACCCTTAAGATGATATTGTACGTGTAATGATTGCTCGGTAAGTCTAGTTGACACACAAGCGGGCGTAGAGAACCGGTAGGAGCGAATCTCTTAAAGATCCCCTCTCTACTAGAACCCACCACACAGTTTGTCAATTTCGGTCGAGCCTATTTAACCATTACGTTCAAAAACATCAATCAAGCAAAAGTTTATGACTTTAATCGTAAAAACATGTAATGAATTATAAAACTTGCTAGTCTCGCCTGGGAGCAAATTACCGTGCGAAGCGAACCACTGTCGGCACATAAGACCTTGCAAGAATCATAATTTATCACTTAAAGTTTCACCATTATTAGTCCAATTAATTTTCTTTTCAAAAAATTACCCTTTTATTGCTTACAACGTGTCCAACAACAACAATAAAACAAGTAATTTAAACAAATTAATCAACTAATATACATAACAATTATAAAGATGAAACAATTAGCCACATGCAAGCTTGATTAGATAAACCCAAATCAAATCAATTCTAGGTTTCCAATATGCATATAATCAACTAAGGCCTTCCCTTCATAATGGAAGTGAGCCACATACATTGACGAATCAATTGCGTAGGCCATAGTTAATCACACACCACATAGCACATTAATTGATTTTAATTATTTGAGGTCTTCCCCAATTTTAGATTTATCTAAAACATGTCACAAAGCAAATTAATTAATTAATTAATTAATCCATGACTAACATGCATGTTTCGTCACGGATTCATGCATAACAATTACCAATTAGGTCACAAGATACGTCCAATTAACACATAAACTTGATTATAACCTAGGGTTTCTAATCAAAATTAATATTTAACACAGACCCTAATAATTGGATAAAGAGGTAATGACCCCTCCCCCCACCCAAACTTTTAGGGTTTCAAATTACATAAACCCTAGATCAATAAAAACATCTAACATGTATCTAAAACATTAAACATTCGATTTTTAGGTGTTTTAGTAATCATTAACATGTTATAGCAAGCTCGTAATACCACTATTAGAATTATTAAATCATGACAATCATATAAACAGGTAAACACATATGCAGAAGCGTAGGAATATATATAACATATTAAAGATTAACATAAATTAAATAGGAACGTACCGTGGGATTTTAGCTGAACAAGAATCAAACTTAGTAACCTTGGACAATAAGGTGAACCCTAATTAGGGTTTATGTAGATCAATGATTAACCCCTTACTGTTTTGTTAATCGATCTCTTGATAATAACTATAGTGAGTTATTACCTCGTTCTTGTACACACAAACTACTAACGAATTAAAGAGATGGCAAGATCTTACACTCTGTTCTCAAGTTGAATAAAAGAGAAGGAGGAAAATGAAAGTGATAAATTAGGTGTGTTCTCATGTTTTTTTAGAAATGAAAGGGAAAGTAAATGGATAAAAGTGGGGAGATTTTGCTTTTAAAACTTTCACCCCAAAAGTGGGGTGAAACACAACTTTACTTCTCATCTCTTTCATTACTTACTCTTTCTTTACTTTACTTTCATTTTCTTCATAATTTTTTTTCGAGAACAGAGTGTTAGTAAACACAAGATTTTGATAAAATCAAAATCGACTAACCATAAGGAAGGGGTGTTGTCGATTGGATTTAAGCAAGGAAAAAGAGACGAAAACTTTGGGTATTGTGTGTGCACAAAAGGTGAAAAACAATGACCCTAGGTTTTGTATATATACTAGATGTAAACTTAGGGAACAAGTTAGGGCAAGGGGAATCCCCTTTGGGTTGGGTTTCGACCAGCCATGCACACCACAAGGGTGTTCCGGAACCTTCTTGTCTCCTAAATACAATCTAGTCCATTTTCTTTTCATTTAACGATAGTTAGTCAATACCGTTAATAACTAACGATCATTAGTCCTTTCACTTATGTTTAATTAAATATACGTAACATTTAATATTTATTAAACTTTAATTCTCATTTGTAACGTGTGCAATGCCGAGGTCTCGGGTTCGATACTAGACATGTACGTATTAATATTTATCCATAAACCAACAGAACTAGCAATGCAAGCTACCAATCACTACAAAAAAAGGGTTCATTGTTCACGTTTATTTGTTCACGTGGAAAGGGTGCAGTTTTTAATTTGTCCTTTTACACTCAAATAAATGAATAAGTGTGTATAAAACATACACAATTTTATATGTGTATAAAACATTAATAGACACTTCACAAAAAAAAAAAAAAAAAAAAAAAAAAAAAAAAAAAAAAAAAACTTACACCATCAAAACCGTGTAATTTTTTTTAACTCTTTTATATAAAATATCACTTAACTTTCACGCTTTTAGCGTGTAGAAATACTTGTTTCTTTTATATAAAAAACAATTTTTTTAAAAATCCCCAAATCTCCACTATCCCCAAAACAGATACTTGTTGCTTTCACTATTCCATCACTGAAATTTTTATAAATCCCCTAATTCATACTCAGTTATCGGCGGGGTGGCGATGGGGCCTTCGCTCTGTCCGCGAAGGTGGTCGATTCTAAGTTGAAATTCACCTTTCAAAAAAAAATTTCCCCAAATCTCTTCCACTTTCATAAACCCTAATTCAATCAAATTCATACTCGGTTATCATTTACTATATCACTTTTTATCAGTTACCGTATTATCAGTTCACTTCGATTTGCAGCCGGTGGTGTTTAATCAGTTGCAGAGCTTTTATAAAACGGATTGTTGCAGAGCTTGTTAAATTCCGTTAATCGGTAGGTAAAATCTGTTTCAGAGCTTGTTAATCGGAAGCTAGGGTTTGAGTTGTTGCAGCAGAGCTTGTTAATCGGAAGCTAGGGTTTTAGTTGTTGCAGCAGAAGCTAAGGTATAAACAATTTATACGCGTTTATTTAAGTATAATATCTGAATAATGTGTGTGTATTATGCGCTTAGAAATTGATTATTTGAATCAAGCTTGTGGAATCGTTTTAGCGAGTTATAATAATGTGAAATTGAAGTCTGTTGTTGAATGCGATATTTTGAAGTTTGTTGTTGATTTTGAAGTCTGTTGTTGAATGCGAATTATAATAATGTGTGTGTAATATGCACTTAGAAATTACTATGACTGTTTTTTGATAAATGCTAATTCTTATTTTAAGTTTTGAAGTTAATTGGGTTTTTTTTGTTAATGTGGTTAAGCTAAGAAATAGTACTTAGTTAAATTGTGAATTTGAGTATGTTTGAAAAGTAGTATATTGTTAGCTTGGCATACTGCACAAACAAAAAGTCCATTTTCGAAAACCCCTTAATAATGGTCCAAACCATGCAAATTTGACATAGAAGTTGCTATACCGTGGTGTTGCCTATTTGACATAGAAACTTGAGGTATGAAAATTTGGTGGCACATTATATGGTTTTTTGAGGTTTATGTTTGTTGTACTTAAAAGTTAACATGATTACCGTGGGTATGTGTTAGCTGGGGAAGTGCTTAATTTCTTTTGCTATTTTTCTTGTATGGATCTTGATGTCATGTAATCCATGTACCAGGCAATTTCGGTTAATGAATTTAGCACTTATCGCCTTAAGCAACATACTCAATTTCGTTAAAGTTTCGGCTAGATCTCAACTGACACATTCACAACACACAAGATTGAATAGAGAACGATATAAACAAATAAACATGTGAAAGAATTCTGGAAAGCAATTGGGTTTGTCACTGTATCTTTGAGCCTAACATTGGTGTTTTTCAAATCAAAGGTTGCCCTATCAACCTGAAATTAGGCGAGTGAGTCCATTATATCTCATTGAAAAATTGGTTATTTACATAGACTTGAAAGATAATTCAAGCTCTTCTCTGGCTTTGAAGATTCTGGAAAATCTCAATTTGAACCAAGTAGGAAGAGACAAATATTAACTTATATTTTCTTTATTGCTTCATATCATCAGATTTCCAGATTATGACAAGCTGATAAAGAAGGTTCTACCAAATTGTTGTACTTTGGGCATTGATTTATACTTTCAAAATGGGCAGTTACATAGGCTGTAATGGTAGTTGTACCAGCAACCATGATCAGCCATATCTTTAATCGATCATTATTATTTTTTGTTTATGTGTTTTTCTGATATGATGACTTGCTGACGTTTATCATGATATTTTTATGTTTATTACTTAATTGTGATGATTAGTTGGTATGTAGATAAATTTGCCCCATGTCACTTGAATTTATGCCTCTGAATATAAATTACACAAATGGGTGCTATAATTGTATATGCTGTCAGAAGTTGAATCGAACTCACTCAGATAGGCTCATTATCACCGTGAGCTCTTATCTGTTGTGACTTAGTCTCAATGTTAGTTTCTGTACTTCCAAGACCCACTGCATTATCATGCCTGATATGACCTCTAGAAACCTACCTTTATAGGCAGGTAAACATCTGCAAGTATAGTTTTCTTTAGAATCTGTTGTGTGAACATGTGTTTAACAATCTTAGTTTAGAATATGTTGTGTGAACATCTGTTTAACAATCTTAGTTAAAATTATGTTATACCAAACTATGTGTTGACCAGTGTCCTGCCTGAAATGCAGAAACTGTCATCATGTGGGAATAAAGCACGACTTGAACACCCCCATACTCGTACTACCGATGCTACTAGTTTTTTCAGCCCTCTTCTAGCGTATAGCCCGTCTTGGATCACTATTCACCCGTAATGGACCATTACTCACCCGCCATGGATCACTACCCGGGTATGTATTATATTTAATTAACTATTTACAGAAACTTCAAAAAGTTATTGGAACATAATTGCATTTTTGATATGTGTTGTTCTTTTAAGTCTTCTTATAACTTATTTAACCTGTGTAAACTTAAAGCTCAGCTCAAATTAGTCCTTTGCTTCACAAAATCTCATAACAGTTAGCCTTAAAGTGTGTTTGGTACAAGGGTTAATTGTGGTCTTTTGACTGTTTTGGCATTTGGTCATTTGGAATCTGTTTTCATTTGATATCATAAGTAGATTAGAAGCATTGTTAAGTAGATTTAAGTAGTTTAGTATTTGCATCATTAGCTCCAAAAATTATTTCACAAAACAGTTTGCAATTCAAGATATAGCATAAGCTTATAATTTTGCATTTAGTTGTCAGTAATTGCATGTTTCTAGTTCATTTGGTCCATAAGACACTGTTGCATTCATAGATTTTTGTTTAAACTACTTTTGCACCTTTACTTCTTTCAAAATTGCATCAGCAGCCTGCTGTCTCATATACTTTTTTTCAAACCACTTTCTAGCTTAAATACTTGTCCATTTTGCTTAATTATTTCTTTTTCATAATCTCTAATTGCTTAAATCCATCTATTTTCAGTTTATATGCCATAGCTTATACGTCTAGTAGCTTAAATTTTTGCTTGAACTTGCTCATTTGTCTGATTTCAATATCTGCACTTGTAATATCTGTCCTGTGTAGCTTCTTTTGCAGCTTGTTTTCAGCTTAATTATAATCATTAAGGTCTGAATTTGGTTCACAACTAGCCTGTAGTATAAGCTATATTGATTTGATTTTGGTTTGCCCTTTTGAGCCTGTTAAGTTGCCTAGATCAGGTATGCTAGTTGCCCTTTAGTCCACTGTTTACCTCAGCATGTCCCCCTTTTGTCTTTGCTAATTTAGTGCTTTTTAGCTCATATAGGCTGCTTATTTTAGATTGTAATTGCTTATTTAGTTTCCCCTTAATGCCCTTTAGCTTATGTTCCCTTAGGATAGCTTGTTGCAGCTTTTAATAGCTTTTAGGATCTCTTATTTTAACTTAGTATTAGCTTTAGTATATGAACCTCAGCGTTTAATTAGGTGATGTTTAATTAGCTGTACAAAACATCCGATGAATTGTTTATATGTTTCGATATCTTGTTTTTCTGAGTTGCCTTGTCATTTTCTGCTATATGCAGATTAGAGACAAAAGATTGGAGCTTGTTGCTTAGGAGCTTGATGAAGACAAAAGATTGGAGCTTGTTGAAGACAAGAGTTAGAAGAAGATTTTGTTGGATTTCATCATTCTCATCAGAAACTGTAATCAGATTGGAGCTTAAATTCAGAAACTGCGTAGTCAGATTATGGATTTTATTGGATTTATTGCAGATTTGTGATTTGTGATTTGTGATCTGTGTAATCAGATTATGGATGTTATATTGAAAAAAAAAAATACAGATTTGTGATTTGCAGATTTGTGATTTGTGATTTGTAGATTTGTAATCAGATTATGGATTCAAAAAATACAGGTATCAATTGCAAAAATTGTGTCCGGCATGTGTGGTCCATTTTCACATATAAAAGGGTGTACTTTTTTTTTTTTTTTTTTTTTTGAACGGCGGCAATTTTATTAAAAAACTAGCAAGGCGCTAGAGATTACAAAGGAAATTTAAGCCAATCATTCCAACTACTAGACATTCTACCTCTATGATTTAGCCAAGAAAAAGAGTATAAACGAATAAAATCAAAAATATCACTTTTCCTCAATGAATGAGTGTTAAAAATGATACTATTTTGATACCGCCAAATGAACCATAAAGAAGCCGCAAAGATAGCATATAGACGATGCTTTTTATCGTGAGAGGCGTGCCACGATGACAACCAATCCAACCGGTGATTGTTTGAATTAAAAGGAGGGAAAACTTCTTCACACCACCTTCTAATATAATTCCAAACCTCTTTAGCAATGGAGCACTCGAAAAAAATATGGGTATTAGATTCCACATTTCCGTTGCAAGAAGCACAAGAGATCTCCAGGGATTTCTATACCTCTAGATGAGAGGTTAAAACGATGCGGGAGCCTATCTAAATTCAAACGCCACATAAAGACATTAACCTTGCGGGGGAGAAACTTTTCCCATGTCATTTTAGAAACCAACGTAGGCAACGTGTGATCATCAATAAGGCAGCGCAAGGAACCCACTGTGAAATACCATCTTGCAAAACAGCCCATATGCATTTATCCATGCTTTCTAAAACCTCGATATTACTAATCTCCGTTAACAAGTGACTGGGGTACATAGTGTTTCGAGAACCAAGAACATCACGAGACCAGTTCCATTTCCAAAGACCAGTTCCATTTCCAAAGACCATTAGAGATGCGATCCGAAATAAGGCAATCTTCATTACGATCCAACCAGAAAAGTCTATTGTAACGAAATTGTAGAGGGCTAGAACCAAGCCAGGTATCTTTCCAAAATCTAATAGTTGAACCCCATCCTACTTGGTATCGAATAGAATCAACAGGGAGGATGGAGCTAGAATGGAGGTAGTTAGATGTCCCAACAATCTTGGACCAAATACCATTGAAGGCACAACCATTCTGATCGAAACCTCCTTCGCTACCATGTAAAACACGAATAGATTTGGACCATAAAGAATCTCGATCATTGTGGAAACGCCATCTCATTTATGGAGAAGAGCGAGGTTAAAGGATCTTAGGCTACCAATTGCTAATCCCCCTTTGTCAAATGAAGCCAAAACGTGAGACCACTTCAACCAGGAGAGTTTTTTCGAGCCTTGAGAACCCCCCCCCCCCCCCCCCCCCCCAAAAAAAAATGAAGCACGAAGGTTTTCCAAATAATTCAAAATAGTGGAAGGAACTTTAAAGAGGGAAAAGTAGAAAATACCTAGGCTGCCCAAGACAGTTTTAAGGAGCGTAAGACGACCGCCATAAGAAAGGAGGCTAGCTTTCCAAGAAGAGAGCTTCACATGGAATTTATCAACCAAAAACTTCCAGTTGGCCGTAAAAGACATATTGGAACCATGGGAAGACCAAGATAGAAGATCGGAAACGAACCCGCGCTACAACCCGTATTGGAGGCCATATGATGAATTTCTTCAGAAGGCACCCCGACACCATAGATACTAGATTATGGATATT
Organism: Artemisia argyi; assembly: GCA_030686995.1. Taxonomy (NCBI): domain Eukaryota; kingdom Viridiplantae; phylum Streptophyta; class Magnoliopsida; order Asterales; family Asteraceae; genus Artemisia; species Artemisia argyi. Next base: position 159,325,504 of record CM060683.1, read on the forward strand.
AATTTTCAGGCCCGAAGCTAGAAAGAAGACCTTGAAGATGCGAATGATATTCTCCACATCATGAGAACTCCAATCCGACATAATAATGACATCATCCGTAAAGAATAAGTGGCTAAGGTTAACATCTAAGGAGCCAATTTGAATATTAATTTTCAGGCCCGAAGCTAGAAAGAAGACCTTGAAGATGCGAATGATATTCTCCACATCATGAGAACTCCATTCCGACATAATAATGACATCATCCGCAAAGAATAAGTGGCTAAGGTTAACATCTGAGGAGCCAATTTGAATGCCGCGAATAAGACCGGAACACACTGACTCCGAAATAGACACGTGGAGACCTTCCATAATAATGATGAACAAGAAAGGAAACAAGGGATCCCCTTTTCTTAAACCGCATCTAACATTAAACCCAGAAGTGGGGCTTCCATTTACTAAAATAGAAGTCCGAGAAGATTCGAGGCAAGCCTTAATCCAAGTCCTCCATGTGACCCCGAAACCTAGATTACTAAGCATGAAATCGAGATACCTCCAACTAACCGAATCAAAGGCTTTTTCAAAGTCGATTTTAAAAAGCAACATCTTTTTCTTTCTTTTCTTGTACCAATCTATGACCTCACTGAGAATGAGAGGCCCATCCAAAATTTGACGGTTCGCGATGAAGGCTGTTTGCTCAGGGCTAATAATGTTATTGATCACTTTAGAGAGCCTGTTAGCAAGGACTTTGGCAATAATCTTGTAGTGTATGCCTATGAGAGAAATAGGCCGGAAGTCGGTGATGTGGATCGGATTAGTGACCTTAGGAATTAAAGTGATGAAAGATGAATTGGCTCCAGCAGGCATCTTTTTATTATTGAGAAAAGAGGTCACGTAATCGAAAATATCGGCTTTGAGCAAGTCCCAATATTTTTTAACAAAAGCAAAAGTGAAACCATCGGGCCCGGGGGCTTTGTCACTACCACACTCCCAAACAGCTATCTTAAGCTCTTCCATAGAAATATTATCATCTAAGAGGTCTCGATCAAGGTCATTGAGCCTTTTAGAAGTGATAGTCGATGGAAATTCGACCGAAGAATCGTTGGCTTGGAACTTTTGTTTGAAAAAGTTGAGAAAAACTTCTTTAATATGTTGCGGTTCAGTTACCCAAATACCCTCATGCATAATACCTTTGATAGGGTGTACTTTTATCATTTCTACACGCTTTTTAGTGCATAGATTGATTATGTTGTAGACATATAAAAGCGTGTACCTTTGTAACAATTTCTACACGCTAGTTAGTGTTGACTTGTGTATGTTTGTTGACAAAAAAAAAGTGTGTATTAATTTGTGACGCACATATATTACACGCAAAACTGAGGGTGTACTTTAATTTTTTACACATTTCTAAATGTGAAAATATTAAAATATAATAGTGTAAAATGAGGTGCTTTATTGTAGTGAATTCACTAAATTTACAATGAGTTTGAAATTAAAGAATACAATCCTAAGCAAATATTAGTTGTTTCTTTGTTACATTTGTGAGAAATGAGTATGAACCATATGAAAAAAATATAACTGTACCATGTTACTCTTAACTAACCAAAGGGAAAAGTTATGTTACATACATGTGTGGCTTCCGTTACATTATTAACGGAAGGGCATTTATCTATGGGAGATGATTGACACACTCTAACTTTTTATTTACACACTCAATTGTACAAGTAGTTAATGCAGAAAATTAATACAGTACAAGTCTGGCATGCGTGAATTGGAGTGTGTCAATCAATTAGTAATGTGTGCAAATCATTTCCCTTTATCTATTTGTAGTACCGTAATAAATTGTATCGTATAGTGTTAGACGGGAGAAAATGTTTAGAAACTACATTATGAACTGTATCAATAAACTAGTGTTAGGCAAAAGAAGTGTTTTACAACTATGAATTGTTCTTTCTTTTAATGGTCACACTCGCACAATATTAGTATGTGGTTTGGTACTTTGGTTCAAAAAACCGTGTGATAAGTCGTTAAGTTAGGCAGCGTGTGGAAGGAAAATAATAGTATATATACACAATATAGATATAGATATGAGTTTCACAATTCATATCAAATAAACAAAGATAGTCATGAATGAGGCACAAGAAGAATGTCAGGTGTCGCTAGAAGAATGAAAACCGCCATCGAACTAGATCTTTTTGAAATCATGGTGAAAGTTGTTAGCTAATAAGGCCTATGGCCGTGGCCCATTTGTTTACACTCGTTTAATAGTTAGGATTTCGTATTAGTATTTTCTATTTAATGTCTTGTAATTTTTTTATAGTTAGTTGAATATGATAATACAGTTTTCAGTGTTTTCTTGATTTTCACATGGTATCAAGAGCTAGGTTAACGATAAAAAACTTAAAAAAAAAAAAAAAAAAAAAAAAAAAAAAAAAAACTTGTTAGCACTTCTTGCCGTCGATTAAAAGAAAAAAGAAAAGAAAACAAGAACCGAAGGTTTGATAATTTCGGTTATCAATTACGGTATTTATTTAAAGGTTTGAAAATTTGGTTGCTTGATTTTGATTGGATCATTAGGTAGAAGATCATGCATACTCATGGTGAGTTTTGATTGGATGGTTATGAGTTATTGGGTCAGTATGTATCTATTTGAATATGGGGCATATGGTTAACATAGAATTTATTGAATGTTGACCATTATTTTATATTGATGTACATTGTTTTTTTTAATTATATTTCTTTTGGAAGCAACTTTTAAGGTTTAACTGTTATGCTTTGTAAAACTTATGAATATTATAATTAGTGATTTGGAAATTAGTATTCGTAAGGCTTTGTTTGCTAGGGTTATAGATCTGTATTATTTGAGAATTGGTTTTGTTCGGCACATTTCGGTTTGGTTTTGGATTGGTAATTGTATCGGGATGATCATGATTGGTATTGGTAATAGTATTAGTAATGGTATTGAATTTGGTATTGCTATTGGTACTGGTATAGGATTATTGTCGACTAATTTGGTTTTGTAATGGTGTTGGTGATTGTGATGTATGTACTTGTCTGCCTGTCTGATTTCACACGTGTTCTGCATTAGGTTCCGCTTGGTTTGGTCTAAATCTGCCTGTCTAAATCTAAATCTGTCTGTCTGCCAGTTCTGCTCTCGTTCATCTCCTTAATTATGTTGCTCTCTTCTGATTTTGCACCGCATTTGCACTCTAGGACCATCCGCTTTTTGTTTGCTTATCAGTTTTAGTTTATTTTGTGTATGACAAACTCCCAATGTTCACCGCAGCGGCATTGTGAGTTTGGGGGAGGTTGTTAGCTAACAAGGCCTATTGGCCTGGCCCACTTGTTTAGGCTCGTTTAATAGTTAGGGTTTCGTATTAGTCTTTTCTATTTAATGTCTTGTAATCTTTATAGTTAGTTAAATCTAGTGTTCCCTTGATTTTCACATAGTATTAAGAGCTAGGTTAAAGATGATGATGAAAAAAAAAAAAAAAAAAAAAAAAAAAAAAAAAAAAGTTTGTTCGCTTGTTAACACTTCTTGCCGCCGATTAAAAGAAAAGAAGATACGGATGTTTGATTATTCGGTTATCAATTATGGTATTTATTTAAGGTTTGAAATTTTAGTTGCTTGAATTTGATTGGATCATTAGGTCAAAGATCATGCATACTCATGGTGAGTTTTGATTGGATGGTTATTAGTTATTTGGTCAGTTTGTATCTATTTGAATATGGGACATATGGTTAACATAGAATTTATTGAATTTTGACCATTATTTAATATTGCCGTAAATTGTTTTTTTATTATAATTTTTTTGTGAAGCAACTTTTAAGGTTAAACTGTTATGCTTTGTAAAATTTATGAATGTTATAATTAGTGGTTTGGAAATTAGTGTTCGGAAGGCTTTGTCTGCTTAGGTTATAGATCTGTATTATTTGAGAATTGGTTTTGTTCGGCACATTTCGGTTTGGTTTTGGATTGGTAATTGTATCGGGATGATCGTGATTGGTATTGGTTATGGTATTAGTAATGATATTGAATTTGGTATTGCTATTGGTATTGGTATAGGCTTATTGTTGGCTAATTTGGTTTTGTAATGGTGTGGGTGATTGTGATGTTTGCACCTGTCTGCCTGAATCTGTCTATCTGCATCTGCCTGTCTGATTTCACACGTGGTTCTGCATCTGGTTACGCCTGGTTTTGTCTAAATCTGCATCTGTCTGTGTGCCAGTTCTGCTCTCGTTCATCTCCGTAATTATGTTGTTCTGTTCTGAGTTTGCACCGCGTTTGCACTATAGGACTATCCGCTTTTCGTTTGCATATCAGTTTTAGTTTATTTTGTGTATGACAAACTCCAAATGTTCACCGCAGCAGCAATGTGAATTTGGGGGAGGTTGTTAGCTAATAAGGCCTATTGGCCTGGCCTACTTGTTTAGGCTTGTTTAATAGTTAGGATTTCGTATTAGTCTTTTCTATTTAATTTCTTGTAATCTTTATAGTTAGTTGAATCTGATAATATAGTTTTCAGTGTTCCCTTGATTTTCACATGGTATCATGTGCTAGGTTAAAGATGAAAAAAAATAAAAAATAAATAAAAAAAGAAAAAAAAAGTTCCTTCGCTTGTTTATACTTCTTGTCGCCGATTAAAAGAAAAAAAAAAAGAAAAAAAAAAGAAGATCCGGATGTTTGATATTTTCGGTTATCAATTATGGTATTTATTTAAAGGTTTGAAATTTTGGTTGCTTGATTTTGATTGGATCATTAGGTCAAAGATCATGCATACTCATGGTGAGTTTTGATTGGATGGTTATGAGTTATTGGGTCAGTTTGTATCTATTTGAATATGGGGCATATGGTTAACATAGAATTTATTGAATTTTGACCATTATTTTATATTGCCGTACATTGTTTTTTTTTATTATATTTTTTTGGGAGCAACTTTTAAGGTTTAACTGTTATGCTTGGTAAAACTTATGAATATTATAATTAGTGGTTTGCAAATTAGTATTCAGAAGGTTTTGTCTGCTTGGGTTATAGATATGTATTATTTGAGAATTGGTTATGTTCGACAGATTTCGGTTTGGTTTCGGTTTGGTAATTGTATCGGGATGATCGTGATTGGTATTGGTTATGGTATTAGTAATGATATTGAATTTGGTATTGTTATTGGTACTGGTATAGGATTATTGTTGGCCAATTTAGTTTTGTAATGGTGTTGGTGATTGTGATGTCTGCACCTGTCTGCCTGAATCTGCCTGTCTACATCTATCTATCTGATTTCACACGTGGTTTTACATCTGGTTTCGCCTGGTTTTCTCTAAATCTTCATCTGTCTGTCTGCCAGTTCTGCTCTCGTTTATCTCCGTAATTATGTTGTTCTGTTCTGAGTTTGCACCGCGTTTGCACTCTAGGACCATCCGCTTTTCGTTTGCTTTTCAGTTTTAGTTTATTTTGTGTATGACAAACTCCCAATGTTCACCGCAGTGGCATAATAAGTTTGGGGGGATGATGTAAGCTAATAAGGCCTATTGGCCTTGCCCACTTGTTTAGGCTCGTTTAATAGTTAGGGTTTCGTAATAGTCTTTTCTATTTAATGTCTTGTAATCTTTATAGTTAGTTGAATATGGTAATACAGTTTTCAGTATTCCCTTGATTTCCACAAAAGTTACAATAGTAGTGGTGAATGACTGAATTCACTTTTTCGGATATTGTTTCACATCTTCCTACACGAAACCCTCAAACCATATTTATAACGAAAGGATACTACCTTGCTAGCAAATACATTCTTACCTCTAAGATCGTCACGGATCAAAATGAAGACACTAAGAAGTTATATAGCATGGCACCGATATGCAAGTATTTTGTTAGTAATTAAGAAGGAGTTTCTTTTGCTAACTTCTTTCTCTTCCAAAATGACAACGTTTTCACGGAATCTTGGTTAGTTACCTATCTTTTCGTTACTTAAGTGTGTTTGTAGCTCTACGGGATGTTTGGGACTACGTTTTAAAATAGATTATCTGATTATCGTTTTTTCAAATAATATATAGATGACCCTTTGAGATGCGTTGATATCAAATAACACATTACTATTTTGTGGCACACGGGTATCACTTAAAGGATGCAATACTTGAAGGAGGAATCCCTAGAGAGAATATATTTACACGAGGAGAATTATTTTACATGTTAAAATTTTCTCATATACGAAGGGACTCATCTCCACCATCCATCTAAAAAGAAATCAATGTATGAGATTAAAATCATTTTAATACCTCGCATATTTTTTATAATTTAAATATCTCATGAACCGTTAATTGTTAGACAAAACAAATTATACTGTCATGACCAACATTTAAAAATCTTTTTATAGACGGGCATTTTAATATACTTTCAACAAACTTTTCTTTTTTTTCACATTTTTTTTACGTTTTTTCATTGTTGAAACTTGCATGAGAAATCACATGTGATTAAACACTAATTTGAACATTCTAATAAAATCACATATAATATTAGCATTAAATCACGTATAATATGTAATAATATCATATGTGATTTAACACCAATATTACATGTGATTTTATTAGTATATTCAGATTAGTGTTTAATCACATGTGAGTTCTTCATGCAAGCTTCACCAATGAAAAAAAACATAAAAAACGTAAAAAGGTGAAAAAAATGAAAAAAAAAAATGCCGAAAGTATATCAAAGTGTTCATCTATAGAAAGATAATTAAATGCTCTTTGTGATAATATATTTTTTTATCGCTTAATGATTAACGGTTTAAGAGATATTAATATTTGAAAAAAAAATGAAAGTGGATTTTTTTTTTAAATGTTCGGTTTAATCTCATTAATTGGATCAAATGAATGTGGAGGGTGAGGATTAGTCTCTTGGTATCCAAATAAAGTTTGGTATGTAAATGATCTTAAATCATATTTACATACATAGCGAAAGACAAAAATTTTGGTGAAATTTTTAACAGAGCAATGTATAATGTATGGGAACACTACTATATATACTCATGAAGATGGTTCGTGAAAAGTATAAGGAGTTTGAAGGGGTGGAAGAAGTGGTGGATGTGGGGGTGGTTTAGGTGCAACACTTGGGATAATTCTTTCTAAGTACCCTAAGGGCACGTTTGGTAGAGAGAATTTCATATATTAGAAATTAAGTAGAGAATAGAATTCAGAGAAATGAAATAGATAGAGAAATTTAAAGTCAATTCCAGTGTTTGGTAACATGAGAAATAAGCTCGAGAACTGGCAAAAAAAAAATAACACTTTATTGAAAAAAATAACACTTTTTATCGAAAGAAAATAACACTTTTTAAAGAGCGACGAAGGAAACCATGGGGGAGATGAAACAATGTTTGCAAATAATGGATTATGATTTATGAAATTGAGATGAAGGAGGCTAGGGTTATCAAAATTGAATAGAACTGTGTGTAGTATGTGAGAATCACATGCCCTATTTATTTATACCAATCTTTTTATTTTAATTATTTTTTAATAAAAGAAGAAAGCATATCGAGAGTTCCGATTTCCACTACTAACCAGATGGAAATGAAAATACAAAGGAACAAATTCTTGAGAATTCTAATTTCTCCGCTTTTTTAATTCCAGCTTAACCAAATACGATAAATGATGCAATTTCCTTTTCTCTAACTTCAACTCTCTCTACCAAACACACCCTTAATATCAAAAGCATCAACATTGGTATGCCTCATGTCAGATGCACCTAATTGTCAGATAATTAACATCTTGATTCATTACAGCAGATATATAATTTCTATAGAAGTGCTGAAAACATATAAAACTTATGGTATTTAAAGTAAGGGTAAAAACAAAAGATACACAACATATTTATTCAAAACAGATCAGATACATAACAAACTTTAGAAATTACCAGAATGTGGAAAACTAGAAGGGGGTTGAATAGTTCTACGTCCTTTTAAAATTTATAAAAACAAGTTTGTTTTAAAAACTTCGATTCTAGTTTATGTGATCTCAATACTTGCACTATATGAACAATTATATAGTAACTAACTAACTAATCTAATATAGTATAGGTAAATAAGTAAGTAATGAAAAGAGTTGGAGAGATCAAACCACAACACAAGGATTTATAGTAGTTCGGCTACAAGGTCACCTTCCTTGTTCCTACTCCACTCCCCGAGTCACCTACTCGAGAGTTTTCTTCACTATGTCAACAAACTCCCTTATGGCGGAGAAAACCTTACACACCAATTTACACACCACAACTACATCACAACTTATTCACACCTTCTACACAACTTCTTCACACCTATTTACTTCACACCTATCTTCTTCACACCTTTCTTCTTCACACCTATCTTCTTCACTTCAATCTACTTCACACCTATATTCTTCACAACTACACTACTTCACTACTAATCAACTTCTACTTCCTACACAACTTCTATTTCTTCTAAACTACTTATTACAAACACAACACAACTTCACAAATAATATTAATGACGTATAGTCTATATATGGGCCACGAGCCCAAATATTAAACATTACTAAGGCCCAAAGCCACCATGCGTGGGCTATTATAACTGGGGCCGCATCAATAATGGGAATGGGCTCACATAAGCCCAAGCCCAACTAAACTATATATACGGTTTAGATAAGGATCTCCTATTTATGGAATAGATATCCTTAAACCAGATAAGCACCACGTGTGCGAAACGTAAGGAGCACGAACCCTACAAGGATTCTGTGCCTATATAAGGAATGACATAATTCTCATTAAAGGTACGATTCACAAACCCTAAAACTCTCTTACGAGAACCCTAAACCGATTACTTACTCTCACGCCGGAGTCTAATCGTGGGATACAATCCCACGATAAGCCTAACGGTGTTGTTTATTTTCTTAGTGCGCAGGTTTCAAGCATTAAGAAGCGAATTGGTACGAGAGCAAGAGCCCAAATCAGGAACGCCCAACTTTTGTATCAACAAGTGGCGCCATCCGTGGGACCCCTACTAAGGAACTAGAATGACGAAGAATAAAAATTCAAGCCAGCGGACTCCGCAGCCGGTAAAAACACGTGACCCCCAGAGGAAGAATCAACAAGATTCGACCCCTAGGCAGGCTGCTGGAACAACCAGCGCACCTGGTCACCAAGAGGCGGGAACAACCCAACCTCTTCCAGTGGTAGAACTGCCTATAAGGACTACCCAAGCCACCACAGTGGTTCCAAGCGTTGAGGAACTCCAACGCACCCTCTTCACTACTCCTCACCAAACGGTACCTACAGTGACAACACTGTACCACCGGGCGCGCCTAACCGAGATAGGGTGCCCAATACTGAGGCAGATATTCTTGCAGCAACTGAGGACACACCCAACCTAACGTTGGGAAATTTTGTATCCCAAAATTATGAAACCCTAACTGCCCTCATGCAAGAAGAAGCAAGGAGAAGGTCGAGTACAAGCCTACAAGCTCGACTCAATTTTGGTCCTGAATGCGAATCATCACCACCGCGCCACCCACGAGGAAGACGCACAGATAACGAAAAACGTACCACTATCCACGATAGGCTGGGTACGACTTCTGACTCACAATATTCAGAGGAATATAAAGATAGTGAGAGACGCAACAATGTTCATTCCAGACTTGGTAGTCGAGGGATACAAGACCGATTAGGACCTCAACATTCACCAAGCGAAGGGTCCTCCAAGTCTGGGAGCAAGAGAATTCACGACAGATTGGGGAGGACAATATCCCCAAGTGAAAGTCCCTCAAGCTCTTCCTCTGAAGGAAGCCGGCGCAAGCGCTGAAAAAGAAATTACTCTTCCTCCAGCAACTCCTCGGACAACGAGGATAGGGACTGGAAGTCAAGAGGAAGACGTCGCGAAGAAGAAAATGAAGACATGTCTCTTCCATGGCGACGCCAGAAAGTTGATGCGTTTACACGTCGCATCAGCGATTACTCCGATCACAAAAGAATGCGCATGCCCACTAACGTAAAAACATATGATGGGACAGGTGATCCGGATGACCACCTAAAAATTTTCGAATCAGCTGCTACTATCGAAAACTGGCCACAACCCGTGTGGTGCCATATGTTTAATTCTACATTAGTAGGGAATGCGCACACGTGGTTTAGCAAACTCCCACGACGGAGCATCGGTGGGTTTGAAGAATTACGGAAAGCATTCCGTCTAAACTTTACCCAAAGAAAGAAGTGCGCTAAAAACCCTGTTGAACTAGCCAGAGTAAAACATCATCAAGGGGAATCAACCAGTGCTTTTATGGAACGCTTTAAGGATGAGTGCATACAGGTCAAAGCGTGTCCTGAAATTCTAAAAATTTCAGGATTCATGAATGGGATTAACAACCCAGAACTCATTCGGAAGCTAAACGACAAGGTTCCCCAAACTTTCGATGAGCTAACAAAGCGCACAAGATCCTTCATACAAGGAGAAGCAGCCGCTACGGACAGCAAAAAGGGTTACTCGAATTATAGGCAACAAGAACAGCCTAGGAGACAATCCAATGATCAGAATAACAACCGCAGCAGGAATTACCACAGTGGACGAGATAATGACAAGTATACCCCTCTCACAAAAACTCCGAGGGAAATATTTGTAACAGAAGGTGCAAATTTCCCAAAACCTCCACCAATGCGTACCGCAGAGGAAAAGCGCGTAAGAAATAGATACTGCGAATACCATGGTCAAAAAGGCCATACAACCAACGAGTGTGTCCAACTACGATAACTAATTGAAAAGTTAGTAAGGGAAGGCAGAATGGACCACCTTGTAAAAAACATCAAAGAGGGAAAGGACAAGCAAAGGAACGGAGGCAAGAAAGAACCTCTCAAAGAAAAAGCTGACACCATATACATGATACAGTCATGGCAACGCAAGATAAAACAAAAAGTCAGTCAAAAATTCTCTCTAGAAAAAGAGATATCCTTCCCTACTCTAGCTGCGGACAACGCAGTAGTAGAACCGCTAACTATCGAAATACATACCAGGGGGCATGATATCCACCGCATGTACATCGATGGGGGAGCATCCACAGACATCCTATACGATCATTGCTTCAAAAGGCTACGGCCTGAAATCCAAAGTCAATTGATACCAGCAACAACGTCGCTGACTGGATTCACAGGAGAAAAGATTTGGCCTATGGGGCAATTGCGCTTGCTAGTGGTCATGGGAGATGAACAACACTCAACAGCAACATGGATAAATTTCATGGTAATCAAGTCTCCCTCACCATACAATGGCATCATTGGGAGACCTGGAATATCATCCATGCGCGTTGTGCCATCCACAGCACATGGGATGCTCAAATTTCCAGTGGAAGGAGGAGTCGTTACCCTCTATAACACAACAGTACCACCAAAAGAATGCAACGCAGTAACCACTGAGGTGGAGAATATTCCAGAACAACGCACAGAAAAAACACCAAACCTAAAGGTCGCTATTCACCCCGATTACCCGGACCAACAAGTTTCGATTGGAGGATCTTTATCTGACAAAGGTAAAGCAGCCGTGTGCGCACTCTTGCAAAAGAACCTAGATATCTTTGCATGGGAACCAAAACACATGACCGGTGTGCCACGCCCTATCACGGAGCACAAGCTACAAATCTGACAAGGATATCCCCCAATACGACAGAAGAAGCGCGGCCAGGCCCCAGATCGTGCAAAAGCTATTCTGGAAGAAGTACACAAACTCGTAGACGCAGGCATCATGCGCGAAGTGTACTATCACGATTGGCTCTCTAACCCAGTAATGGTAAAGAAGAGCGATGGCAGTTGGAGAATGTGTGTGGACTTCACAGACCTTAACAAAGCATGTCCGCAGGACTGCTATCCACTGCCAGAAATAGACAAGAAGGTAGAATCCCTGTGCGGATATCCTTTTAAATGTTTCCTAGATGCATACAAAGGATATCATCAAATCGATATGGCAGTTGAGGATGAAGAAAAAACAGCTTTCCACACCAGTCAAGGGGTTTACTGCTACACGAAAATGCCTTTTGGCCTAAAAAACGCAGGCGCAACATACCAATGATTGGTGGACACAGCTTTCGAGAAACAAGTAGGTCGTAACTTGGAGGTTTATGTTGACAACCTTGTCATAAAAAGCCACACAGAGAATGAATTGGTGCGCGACATCGAGGAAACGTTCAAAACATTGGGAAAAATAAACATGAAGTTAAATCCCAAGAAGTGCACCTTTGGCGCAACAGAAGGCATGTTCCTCGGATACTTAATAGACCCCGATGGAATCAAACCTTGCCCAGCAAAAACAAAAGCTGTTATTGATCTTCCCTCACCGCACACACTCAAAGAAGTCTAGTCATTAAACGGAAAGCTAGCTGGACTAAATCGTTTCTTATCTAAATCAGCAGACAAATCACTCACTCTCTTTAAAACACTCACGAAGTGCACCAAAAATGGAGACTTTCGTTGGACTGAGGAAGCAGAAGAAGCTTTCCAACAGCTAAAACAACATTTAGCATCACTTCCCAAACTTGTCGCACCGCGACCAGGGGAAGAGCTAATCCATGTACTTATCGGCAACCCATGGAGCAGTTAGTGCAATACTATTGACAGATAGGAACTCCGTCCAGACACCCATATACTTTGTAAGCAAAGCACTGAAGAAGACATAGACTAACTACAGCGCTATGGAAAAGCTGGTCTTAGCTCTAGTATTCGCAGCTAAAAGACTGCGCAGGTACTTTCAAGCACACCCAATAGCTGTAATCACAGACCAGCCAATCAAACAAGTTATCTCTAAGCCTGACGCATCAGGGCGGCTACAAAAGTGGAGTGTGTTGTTAAGCGAATATAACATCTCGTATAGACCGCGCACTGCAATCAAAGGGCAGATATTAGCTGGTTTCATTGTTGAGAAGACAGATACCGATAGTCCAACCTCAACGACCAAAACAGATCTACAGGAACCCTGGATTCTGTTCACAGATGGATCCTCATGTGTAGATGGATCAGGCGCAGGCCTTATCCTTACTAATCCAGAGGGTATAGAATTCACCTATGCGCTACGCTTTGAATTCACAGCCACAAACAATAAGGCAGAATATGAAGCCCTACTCGCCGGACTGCGTATTGCAATCCAAATGGGTGTACACAACCTGGAGGCAAACGTAGATTCTAGGCTAGTTGCTAACCATGTGCTAGGTGAATATGAAGCCAAGGATGAGCACATGATCCAATACCTGGATAAGACCAAGTCTTTAATTAAAAACTTTGATAGGTTCAAAATAAAACAAGTACCAAGAGGGGAAAATAGGAAGGCTGATGCGCTTAGCAAGATCGCATCCACAAGCTTTGCGCATTTATCAAAATGGGTATTGGTAGAAACCTTACAAAAAAAAGTCAATCTTGGAGATGGAAGTATCCACGGTGATAGAAGAACAAGATCCTACATGGATGACACCTATCATTGAACTCATTAGCAAAGGAGTCTTACCACAGGATCATAAGGACGCTCGAAGAGTGCGGCGCACAACGCAATGATTTGAACTACGGGACAACATACTCTATCGACGTTCTTTCCTGCAACCTTGGCTCCGATGTGTTGGACCTCTTCAAGCAGACTATGTACTCCGAGAAATCCATGCTGGATCATGCAGCATGCACTCAGGGCCGCGATCTGTTGTAGCACGCGCTCTACGGTCGAGGTATTATTGGCTAACTATGCACCGCGACGCACGCGATATGATAAAGAAGTGCAGCAATTGCCAAGTACATAGGCCAATTCCGCGCCAACCGCAACAAGAGCTAACACCCATTACCTCACCATGGCCATTCTACAAGTGGGGCATTGACATCGCAGGACCCTTTCCAGTTGTAACGGCCAGAATTTTTGTTATTTAGTGGGGAAAGTTTATTTGGTGAAAAACTAACTGATTTTGGTTAAAATTTTGAAATCATATATTTAGTATGATTAAAACATTTTTCTTTATTACCAAAAGTGTTTTTCAAAAATATATAATATGTTTATATAATTAAATAAACTTTGTATTAGTTAATTAAATACCCCTTTGATCATGAGATGTATTAAACACTTGTTTATCCATACCTTAAGTGATTAAGTTGGATATAGTGATATAAACTAGCTTAATACTTGTTTACGTAGTAATCTTACGTTTGATGAGTTTACATTTTGTGATCGTCAAAATATAGAGATATCGAAAAATATAAATAACGTTTTCATACATTATTTATGTCAACAATCTCCCCCTTTTTGATGATTACAAAATCTAAACTCATTAATCGAAAATTAGTATATATACAAGTATTCTTGTGAGTTTATATCACTTCTCCCCCTTTTCGTTAGCATCAAAAAGGTTATCCCGATTTTATAGAAGCTCCCCCTTGAAGTATACTCCCCCTCGTTTTGAGGTCAAAACAAAAATCGAGATATGGATATCTTGCAAAAATATTTAGTGGACAAGCAACATATATATGTATATAGCATGCAAGAGTAGAGATTAAACATAACCATAACATTAATAAAGTTAAATAGATACATCAAGCATTACATTAACAAACATAACAAGTAATGCAACTAACAAAAGCCTTAAAGGCTTACAATCATCACTTAAATAATAAACCAAAGCTCAAACATGAGAGTCCTCTCTAGAGCTTGCCATCCAAAATGGTTTAAGATAATTTTATTTGTAAGACACCAAGCATGTTTAATTGGGAGGAATGGATGGTGAACATGGAGATGGTGATGGAGGAGGAGTGTTTGTTGATGGTGGTGGAGGAGTTGTGTTTGTTGTTGGTGGTTGATGCAACAAGTTTTCAATGTGAGAAAACATGTATTGCATTTCATCTCTTAATCTGAACACAATTGTTCAGTTGTGGATGCAACAAAGGCAAGTGTCTCCATGAGCTTCAAGTAAGCTCCATGGGACGGGGTTATAGGTTGGTGGATTGATAGGGGATGATGAGAAGTGTGCATCAAGAGGTGTTAATGGTGATAATGAAAGAGTGAGTGCAAGAGTTGTGTTTTCATTGGTAGGTTGTGATGGTTGATCAATTGTTGGAGGAGATAAGTAGGTGTTTATGTAGTCATTTATGGATGAAGTGGATGGTATGGAGGAAGTAGAGTTTCCATTTGTTGATGGTGTTTTAGAGGGTGCATTTGGTGCACTAGGAGATGAGCATTGAGGTGGTGGTGATGGGGTGGTGTTGTCTTCATTTGTAAGATCAATGAATAGTTGTTTTGGTGGAATAATGACAAGTTTTTGTTTCTTAGCATTATTTGAATAGGTGGTTCTTGGTGATGACATGATAAAAAGATGATGTTTGATGAAGGTTGAGGATGATGGAATGAGAATTAAACATGCATGGGGATTATATAGGATCAAAACATGTTTAGAAGTGGAATTAATTTGAAATTGTAATGTTAGATTCCAAAATCAGTTTAGTTTTTAAGGGAAATGGTAGCTGGGACTAGCAAAAGAGATCACAAGGTGCAAAAGAAAACAGTGTAAAAACTGTTCCAGATGGCCGATCCCCTTAAATGGAGGCCGGTCCCCTTAAATTTAAGGGGGCCGCCCCTTATGAATTAAGGGGGCTGCCCATCTGAGGACCCAGAAATAAAAAATTTTCAAAAATTTTCTTGAAAAAATGTTATATTCTGTTTTGTTTTTGCAGCAAGCTCCATTTGGACATTTCACATTTGTTTTGGACTATTAGAAAGCATACATGTCATATATATATATATATATATATATATATATATATATATATATATATATATATATATATATATATATATATATATATATATATATATATATATATATACATAAACTAATCATGCAAGCATATATATAGATTAAGAGATAAGGCATGCATTCATAAGCATATATTAAACATAATTAAACAAGTTAACATCCTAATCAAATATCCAAACAATTATTCCAAGAAAATAACAAGTACTTCCGAATATACTTCGGACAAATAGCACACAAGACATAAAAATAAATATTGTTCAACAAGGATAATCCAAGCACATCATCTCTTTTTCTTCCCGAAGATACCCTTCAAAGTCTTCCCGATAGATTTGAAGCCACCTCTAACTTCTTCATGCAAACTCTTTTGTCTTCTAAGCATCTCGGTAGTTCGTTCATGAAGCACTTCTTCGTTTTGATCACTAGGAGATGGGGTAGAATACTCGGGATAGTCAAGATCCTCTAAATTGTCAAGGAACTCAGAAAACGAAAGGGTACTAGCATCATGGATGTTTCCTCCTCATCGTCATCGTCTTGTTTAGAAGATGATCCATGAAAGCTATGACGACGAGATTTTCCCTTGTCACTTCGAGTTCGTCGAGCTTGTTTTAGATCGAGAGGACGTAAGGTGGGATAGATGAACTCATAGATGCTATTGTCAAGATCGGGGTAGTACTCGATAACATGACGATAGAGACGAGAAAGAAACATTCCATATGGAAGATTGGCTTTGGGAGTTTTTCTAGCACACTCAATCCGTTTGATAAAGAAGTAGGCCAAATTGTACGGCTTTTCGACAGCTATACAATACAACATGTGAGCAAGGCACGCCGGGAGATGGTCCCGGTGACCTCCAGTACCAAACGCATTCTCACGAATGAGTTCTTCCCAATGCTTCATGTGGGGGCCTAATTCCTTGAGGAGAAGTTGGTATGAAGAGATTTGAACTTTTTTGGATTTTATTTTTCGGGTTGTGGTGGCACGCTCCACACCAAGGATTTGACAAATTTCGTCGGGATGAGGGATGTCGGAGAGATAAGGACCAAAGGTTGTTCGACAACGATGAAGAGATTTGAGGTCCCACTCGTTTGTGAAAATGACTTGACCTCTAAACGGAATTTGAAGGATTTGACCAAATTGTTCGAGAGTTAAGGTGATAAATTCATTTTGAATCATGAAGGAGATGGTGATGAAACCAAGATCATTGGTTTGGACGGTGACTTGACTACAGAAATCGACTATGAAACGAGGAACGATTGGTTCATTAATTTCATAAAGGCAATTGAGGTTGATGCTTGAAAACAAGCGATTAATGTAGTCGGATTGAGCAAAGGCTAGATCTACTACACGTCCCTCATGAACGTTTCTATCTTCAATTTCACGATATATACGTCCAATGGAAGGAGATGTAGTAGGGAGTTGGGAAACTTTGGGAATGTAGTTTTTAGTGTGGGAAAGATCTTCGGTAGTCGCTTTTGGCATTTTCACCTAAACAAATCAACAATACAAAAGACCAAAGTAAATATAAAGAGGAATAAAAAAAATGTATATATTGTTAAGACTTATGTTGGAACGTAAACATACTTCGACACTAATCCTAGGAAGTAGTTTACCATGCTCCTCAATATTGTTTTTAACTCGTTCTAGATATATTTTACGATGTTTAGTAAGTGGTTATGGACAAATCCAAACGCCCCTTTAAAACATCTTAATATATCATGAAATTTACTAGATTTACATTATGTTGTAAAACTAGCCATTTCTTATGAGTTTCTTATGCATGTGATTTGTTTTCGAAAAAGATGGTTTGTATTTTGACTCAAAAATGTCATCTTTAGTATTAAACCAAACGCTTCCTTAACTATCCACTTATACTACTAGTATGTCAATATATATATGAGTTATATATCTTGACAAGTCCGATTTACAAGTTTTAGATTTATAATCATAACAACGTTTTATAAAAATTATGACTAAGTTTCGATATTATTTGGACATAATCCAAACACCCCCTTATTGTGAACAAAAATATTTTTACTAGGTCGAAAAATATAGTTTCATGTTTTACAAGTTATAAAAGTATAATGTGATTAGTTTTAACAAGTTTTCAAAGCATTATTCAACAATGTGTTTACCAAAAATTTTGAAAAGAAGTATATGAAATTTTTCAAAAATTTTCGACAAGGGGGTTTATAATTACTAGTTTCTAGTGTTGATTAATCATTCATATCCTAGGGGAAGCATTTAGTTATGGAGATTTAAGAATCAATTTGAAAGAAATTGTGAAATTGAAGAAATTAATAAAACATGCATAATCATGAGTTTGACCAAATTAGATGGAACTAGATGAAATGTGTTATGAAAAACTTACAATACGTAATGGTGATTGTGTTAGATGAATTTTCCCTTTGCGAATTAACCCGAATTATGTGATTTGCAAGTGGTTTAAGGTGTTTTTGGGTTTTGGTTTTCGTCACAGCAGTAGCAGAGGAAGGGATGTATGAAAAAGTGGAGTGTTTGGCAAGAGGAACAAGAGGAAAAACGGGTTGGAGCAATCAGATGGCCGGCCCCCTTAAACATTAAGGGGGCCGCCCTTCATTTGGTTGTCGGTCCCCTTAAACATTAAGGGGGCCGCCCTTCAAAATTTTTATTTTTCGTGTTTTGGTTTCTGGAACGAACAAGAAAATATATATATATATATATATATATATATATATATATATATATATATATATATATATATATATATATATATATATATATATATATATATATATATATATATATATATATATATATATATATATATTAGATTTATATTTAATCAAAAATACGTTGGAGAGTATTCGCACGAAAGGGATTGCTTGACATTTTTACTTGACATTTCGTCAATTAAATTTTCTTGATCATTTCGAATGAAATTCATCAAGTTGTCAAGTGGACGAGAAAGTTGTGGAAGGTTCATAAGTATGTATATATATATATATATATATATATATATATATATATATATATATATATATATATATATATATATATATATATATATATAGTATGGGCTTATAAGACGAGAATATAGGAGGGAGACGTATGCAACGGAAGCCGGGAGTTTGTTTCATCCATAGATTTTTTGACTCATCTCTCTTCATCAGCATGAGTGTTATTAAACATTAAAGTTCAATAAGGCAAATGGGGGAAAGAAAGGGTTCGTAAACGAACAATTTCTAGTTTTAGAAAATCAACAAATGAATCTTCTAGGTTATATGATCCTAGATGTAACTAAGTATATATATATATATATATATATATATATATATATATATATATATATATATATATATATATATATATATATATATATATATATAGTATAATTAGATAGTATAATTAGATAGGTATATATATATGTATAGATATAAAAACTAGAAGAAGCAATGAGCCAAACAAAATTACGTAACAACTAGATACTAGACTAAGCATGCATTTCTTGGCAAGGAAATAAAAGGAAATGTGTACCTTTCATCTTCAACGCGTTTATCTTCAAAGTCTTCAAGGAATAGTCCGAACAAGAAGTGACATCAAAAGTTTTCATGTTTTAATGGCGAATATTTTTACGTTGGTCCCCATTGTCTCATTTGACCAAAGTTATTTGATCCGAACATGTTTTGTATTTGACTTGGGTGCATATATGGTGGAAACATTCCCCACGGATTGAAGTTCCACATTTGTTGATTATTGTTAAAGTTTCGTCTATTTTGGTTTGCTCTTGGTTTGAGGTGTTTTAGGTCTAGGGTAAGAATTATTTGGTTTCCTAGGTGGTGGAGTTTTAGATCTTGTTTTAGGTTTAGACGACCCTACTTCGGTTTTTAACGATGGTTTATAAAACGGTTTTATTTCTTCATTACTAGAGATAGGTATTTTCTTATCATTTATGAGTATATACTTAGGATTAGATTTTGAAGGTTTTAATTCCTTGAGTTCACTTTCAAATTTAACATTTTTAATTTCACTTGTTGAAGCTTCAGTTGAGTTAAATCCTAAACCGGTTTTATCTCCGGATACTCTTTGAATACTTATAATTTTACTAAGTGAGTTACTACTATTTTCAAATTTATCAAGTTTGCAAATTTCTTCCCTAAGTTTGTTGTTTTCACTTTTAAGCTCTTGCATGATTTACATTCTTCAACAATTTCTTTACCTTTTTCAAGTTAATGTATTTTAATTTTTAGTTCTAGTACTTCATTTTCTAGTTGGTTGTTTATGTATTTTAGTGATTTGTTTTTAGCCATTACTTGTTGTACTAGTTTGCATAATCTATTGTATTCACTATCTAAATTTTTTTCATCTAATGATAAATTTTCATCACTAAAGTATTCGGTTTCGGAACGTACCTCACTTGATGTCTTAGCCATGAGACACTTTTCTTCCTTTGTTGTTTCTTTCTCATCTTCATCGCTATCACTCCAAGCTCCTCCAACAAATGCTCTTGATTTTGATCTCTTGTCATCATTGAACATTTTCCAATGAGGTGATTTGGATCACCACACTTGAAACATTTTCTCTCATTCTTGCTATACTTGTCATCATTATTCTTTTGAGGTGCTCTCCTTTCATCGTGTGGTTGTCTAACGAATCTTCCTCGCCTTTTGAAGAATTTCTTGAAATCTCTTACGGCCATGGCATATTCTTCGTCATTGCTTTCGGAAGATGAGCTATCTTCGTTGCTGGATTCCTTTCTAGCTTTCAAGGCGATTGACTTGCTTTGCTCTCGTTTTCCTTTAACCATTTCGGAGTCCTTCTTTATAATTGCTTCGTAGACTTTCAAATTTCCAATTAATTCATCAAGTTGTAACGTTGACAAATTCTTTGATTCTTCAATAGTTGTCACTTTAGCTCGCCATTTTGGGTGAAGAGCCCTAAGAAACTTCCTAACAAAATTCTTACTAGAAAAATTCTCATCAAGTGCTTTTAAACTTGTGATGATAGTGTTAAATCTAGCGAAAACATTATCAATTGATTCCTCTTCCGGAATCGTGAATTGCTCATATTGTTGAACAAGTAGATCTATTTTATTATCTTTGACTTGATTATTATCTTGGTGAGTTATTAATAAAGAGTTCCAAATTTCTTTTGCGGTTTCACACATAAAGATCTTTTCGTACTCTTTACGTGGTAGCGCATTATAAATAACCACTTTTGCTTCATTATTTTTAGCAAGTTTTCTTTTTAAATCATCATTTTGTTTTTCAAAAGGTACGATTTCATCTTTCTTTGTTTCGGGGTTATTTTGAATACGTAAAAAATCACCATTTGTAATAATATGCCAGAGATCTAGATCTTTTGATTTCACATAAGTTTCGAATCGATTTTTCCAATATAAAAATCTATCACTTTCAAATAGTGGTGGTCTTTGCATAGATTGCCCTTCTAAATATTTTTCGGATTCCATAGATCGTTACAAGTTTTAAAATACAATATATTTTAAAGATCTTGCAAGACGTGGCTCCTGATACCAATTGTGGAAAACTAGAAGGGGGGTTGAATAGTTTTACGTCCTTTTAAAATTTATAAAAACAAGTTTGTTTTAAAAACTTCGATTCTAGTTTATGTGATCTCAATACTTGCACTATATGAACAATTATATAGTAACTAACTAACTAATCTAATATAGTATAGGTAAATAAGTAAGTAATGAAAAGAGTTGGAGAGATCAAACCACAACACAAGGATTTATAGTGGTTCGGCTACAAGGTCACCTTCCTTGTTCCTACTCCACTCCCCGAGTCACCTACTCGAGAGTTTTCTTCACTATGTCAACAAACTCTCTTATGGCGGAGAAAACCTTACACACCAATTTACAAACCACAACTACGTCACAACTTATTCACACCTTCTACACAACTTCTTCACACCTATTTACTTCACACCTATCTTCTTCACACCTTTCTTCTTCACACTTATCTTCTTCACTTCAATCTACTTCACACCTATCTTCTTCACAACTACACTACTTCACTACTAATCAACTTCTATTTCCTACACAACTTCTATTTCTTCTAAACTACTTATTACAAACACAACACAACTTCACAAATAATATATATATACACTATGCACAACTACTCTTCAATACTTCTTGAACTTAGTTGTAGAAGGAGTGTTCTTCTTTTGCACTTTAGATGAGGATGGATGAGAAGGGATTGAATCACTTGAAACAAGGATTAATATACAAATGATCAAAGGGTTTTAGATGATATTTAAAGAGTCTGAGATCTGAAAATTTCGTGCAAAAGGTGAGAAAAATTCCAGATTTAAGGTGGTATTTATAGGCAACAAATTCTGACAGAGGAGCGTGGCCGGTCCCCTTAAATCAAGGCTGGCCCCCTTAAAATTAAGGGGACCGCCCCTTAGAATTAAGGGGGCCTCCCAGCTGTAACGGCCAGAATTTTTGTTTTTTAGTGGGGAAGTTTATTTGGTGAAAAACTAACTGATTTTGGTTAAAAATTTATAATCATATATTTAGTATGATTAAAACATTTTTCTTTATTACCGAAAGTGTTTTTCAAAAATATATAATATGTTTATATAATTAAATAAACTTTGTATTAGTTAATTAAATACCCCTTTGATCATGAGATGTATTAAACACTTGTTTATCCATACCTTAAGTGATTAAGTTGTATATAGTGATATAAACTAGCTTAATACTTGTTTACGTAGTAATCTTACGTTTGATGAGTTTACATTTTGTGATCGTCAAAATATAAAGATATCGAAAAATATAAATAACGTTTTCATACATTATTTATGTCAACACAGAATACGCAAAATACTTTCAAATTATGGACACAATACGCAAGATAATCGGTTAGTAGCAAGTATACTGGTTACCAACTTTGAAATGTTATATTAATGGTCCATGTGGTTTGCGTTGACTTTACCTTTAGTCTCTTGACTTTTTTTCACTTAAAAACTAAGGTTAATGGTTCATGTGGTTTGCGTTGACTTTCACACCTTTAGTCCCATAACTTTCTTTTTCACTTATAACCTTTTTTGTATGTTACTTTTTTTTTTCATTTATTCATACACTACTTTTTTTTTCTTTTTTCTTTTTTTTTACATTTATTATACTTTTGTTTACCACTTATTCATACACTATTTTTTTACACTTATTCACACACTATTTTTTTACACTTTTTTTATACTATTTTCCCTTTTTTTCACTTTTTTCATTTATTCATACACTAATTTTTTTACCACTTAAATAAATGATACTGATTTTTTTGACACTTATTATACTTATACTTAACTCAACTTCATATTTTTTTTCCTTCCAAAACGAACACATGTGACTTAAATTTTGACCGTTAAACACCCCTTACGTGACTTATATTTCTTCAAAAAAATCTAAACATTGCGTTAAAGTATATGTACAAAAAATTAATTGTTATACATATAGTTTAACGCAATGTTTAGAGAAAAAAAAAATCTTTTTACATTTTTTTTCACTTATTCATACAAGTTTTTGTTTTGTTTTGTATTTTTTTTTTTTTTTTTCTTTCTTAAATTGATAATTTTGCTTCTTCACTTTTACACTTTATACTTATACTTTAACGCAACATTTAGAAAACATGTAAGAATAAATGAATAAAATATATAAAAAGAAAATTTTCTAAATGTTACTGTAAACTATATGTATAATAACTAATTTTTTTGCAGTTAGTATACATATATTTTAACACAACGTTTAGAAAAAACTTCTTTTTAAGAAATATAAGTCACATGAGAGATGTTTAACGGTAAAAATTTAAGTCACATGAGGGCGTTAGTTTTGAGAGAAAAAAAAATATGAAGTTAAGTTAAAGTATAAGTATAATAAGTGTCAAACAAAAATTAGTGTCATTTTTCTGAGTGGTAAAAAGAAATAGTGTATGAATAAATGAAAAACGTAAAAAATAAATAAGTTTAAAAAATAGTGTGTGAATAAGTGTGAAAAGAATTAGTGTGTGAATAAGTGGTAAAAAAGTATAATAAGTGTAAAAAAAAATTAGTGTATGAAAAAAAAAATGAGAAAGAAAGTTAAGGGACTAAAGGTGAAAGTCAACACAAAACACATGGACCATCACTGTAACTTTTCTAAGTGAAAAAAAAAAAAAAAAAAAAAAAAAAAAAAAAAAAAAAAAGGTGGAAGTTAACGCAAAACACATGAACCATTACCGTAACTTTTCAAAGTTGGTAACCGGTATACCTGTTATTAACCGGTCATTTGTGTATTTTGTCCATACATAGAAAGTATTTTGTGTATTCTAATAATTTCTAAAGTTTGTTACATATCTCGTTTGTTTTAAATAAATATGTTGCGTATCTTTAACTTTCATCCTAAATCAATATTTTATATGCAGAATTTTAATTTATACTCCAATACATCTTAATTAGAAGATTAGATAAAGTTAATGAGGATGAATTGTAAATGTGAATTGAATGGTAAACTTTTTTTTTTTTTTTTTAATTTTCTGATTTTAAAATAGACGAACAATATCTCAAAAGGCACATGCACACAGATGTTTGGCAAAACTAGCTGTAAGCTGTAAACTGTAAGCTATAAGCTACAAAACTGTTAACATGAGCTACAAGTTGTATCTTTTTTTTTCAATAAAAGTGATTGGTAAATCAGCTGTTAAATGTAATTATTAGCTGTTAACAGTTATTTTATGTTTTAACAGCTCCAAAATATTTTAAACGCTTCATGAATCAGCTTTTCATTTTGGAGTTACTTGTTTAAATTAAAAGCTTGAAGTTGATGTATCCAAACGGAGCTATTTATTTTGGAAGAGATATTTTTTTAACAAAAAGCTTATAGCTCCAAAAAAGCTGCGTACCAAACAGGCCCAGTATCTTTTTCTAAGAGCATAGGGAGCAATAACTCCCCAACGTCCTTCATGGCCAAATTTTAACGCCGTTGTTGGGCGTTTCCCACTCTGAGCTCGAGCACGTTAGCTTCGCGTTGTAACGCACCCTAAAAAAGTATAAAAATAAAATAAAATAAAACCCTCTGTTTATGTCCAACAGCTAGTAGCAAGTTAAGTGTGTGTGTGCGCGTTTGCGTTTGCGTGTGTGTGTTTAAGTGTGTCTGCAGGTTTTGGTGTTGACGATTTTTTTTTTTTTTTTTTTTTTTTTTTTTTTTTTTTTTTTATCACATTGACGGTTGCATATGAAAAGAGTAGGGTATTTTAATTTTTTGGGTTATCGCACTAAGGGTACTAGTGGGCTGGTGTTGGGCTTCAAGTGGACTGAGATGCTGCGTTACTTTTTTTTTTTTTTTTTTTTTTTTTTAATTTTATTTCGTATCGTAATGTTTAGTTTTATTAATGAAATATTAGATTGTTTAATGAATGAAATTGTTGATGCTAGAATTTGTAAATTGTAATTTTAAAAAAGCGGGTTCCAAAATGTGGTGTTATTGGGTGTACTAGATGTTTTTGGTGTTGAAATAACGTAGCGCTTACGTGGCAAAAAAACGTGGTGTTAATATGTTACTACTCCCTAGCCGGTTATGGATCACACACCACACACCACCACTGATAACATTTTTCTAAAAAAGCATGACAGTGGTCCTGTTCATTCATAACATAGGTTCACCAATAGACATAATCTAGCTCAATCATGGACTCATCATCACAAGAAGATAACAAGATGTCTAGAGAAGAAGAAGGGTTACTAAGAATGAATCAAATAAATAGAACTTGATCTTTTCGAGATCATGGCAAAGAGTCCTGGTCGCCAGTTTTCTGCTTTTGATCTAGCTTCTAGTCTTCCTAAGCAAAGCCCTGAAACCCCGGCTTTAATTGAACGGCTTCTTCGGTTTCTTGCTAGCCAATCTATTCTCACGTCGAAAGTAGTCACAGATGAGCATGGAGACTCTAAGACGTTGTATGGCATGACACAAGCGTCAAATTATTATGTGCGAAAGGAAGATGGGACATCTCATGCTTCCGCGCTTCTCCTTATATATGATAAAGTATTTGTCGATTGTTGGTTAGTTATTTATCTTTGCATCTTATATCGATTAAATAATTTAACTGCATGAATATGTTAATGAACACTCATCCAACTATCCAAGTGATTAGAAACTACTCAAACACGAGCAAGAGATCTCAATAGAGGTAGGAAAATTAATGGGCGAATCACTGAATTAGTGAGATTGGGTCAAAATGGGATGTTTTTAATGTGGACGCAGGATGGCTATGATTAGTTTTCGTTTGTTCATTTTAGTTAAATTTTGATGAAAATAGTTAATGTGTTAAATATAACTACAAAGGCTACTTTGTCAAAACCATAATCTAATTTTCTAAATATACCAATCACCACCAAGAGGCTGAAAGTTCGACATTGTCTTTGACTTCCTCGGCTGCAATCTGCTGGGTACGCCATTGCTACAAAATAACAAAATGGGTACCATAGACTCATCGATTAGTAGATAATGCACGCTTGAGATTCCAATGTACGCCTACTTTTTAATCAATCGACTCATTTTTATACATGTTAACCAACATCAGTATAAACAACTTTTTATTTCTTAAACCTGAGCCCACCCAAGTAACCCAATTCAGTAATCACTAAAGCCACCCAATTAACTTAAAAAAAAAAAAAAAAAAAAAAAAAAAAAAAAAAAAAAAAAAAAAAAAAACTAGTAAAACTCAAATAAAATACGGAGTATAGTAAAATCAAAGTGAATACAATTAAGCAAGAAGACCCAAATCAATATAAATTAAATCAGTTTACAAAAAGTTACATGTTGGGTAGAAACTGCCAAAATCGTCATCTATCTGGGTAGGTATCGCAACAAACTAAAAAAAATAAAAAAAATAAAATTAAAAAAAAAAAAACGTAAATATAAATTAAATAACAGAAACGAAAATTAAATACTTTTCTTTCTGAATTTGATACTTATGTGGGTGATACATTGAAGGAATGTCAGTTTTCGAATCTGTCGAATAATTGCATGATTCAAATCTAAAAGGATGTTGAAAGTGTAGTTTTTTGAATCGGTGGAACCATAAGCGATGTAGTTTTTTTAATCTAGTTTGAATTGGTATGCAATAGAACTAAAAATGAAATGATTTAGGGAGCGTGTAGAGGAAGATTCAATTGGAGGTGGAAACTAATTAATTGGTTTTGAATTTTTTTTGCTATTCAGTTAAGAGCATTGAAGATCATTGAATAAGAGGATTGAATATCAGACACGAAGCTAAAAGTAATGCATAGATGTGTTCTACGCATTAAATTACTGAACAATAAGAGCTAGGACACAACATCTCATTGAATGCAATAGGTGCTTCAAAGGCTTATAAATTATTCACGTATATTAGATAAAATAGAAAATTCATAGCAAAGGTTCACCAATAGACATAATCTAGCTCAATCATGGACTCATCATCACAAGAAGATAACAAGATGTCTGGAGAAGAAGAAGGATTGCTAAGAGTGAAGAAAATAGATGGTGGAATTCTTCTTCCTATGGTTATCAAAACTGCTCTAGAACTTGATCTTTTCGAGATCATGGCCAAGAGTCCTGGTCGCCAGCTTTCTGCTTTTGATCTAGCTTCTAGTCTTCCTAAGCAAAGCCCTGAAACCCCGGCTTTAATTCAACGGCTTCTTCTGTTTCTTGCTAGCCAATCTATTCTCACGTCGAAAGTAGTCACAGATGAGCATGGAGACTCTAAGACGTTGTATGGCATGACACAAGTGTCAAATTATTATGTGCGAAAGGAAGATGGGACATCTTATGCTTCCCCGCTTCTCCTTCTATATGATAAAGTGTTTGTCGATTGTTGGTTAGTTATCTTCTTTGCATCTTATATCTTGATTAGTTTATATAACTGCATGGATATATTAATAAACACTCATCCAAGTGATTAGAAACTACTCAAACACGAGCAAGAGATCTCAATAGAGGTAGGAAAATTAATGGGCGAATCACTGAATTAGGGAGGGTGGGTCAAAATGGGTTGTTTTTAGTGTGGACGCAGGATGGGTATGATTAGTCTTC
Organism: Artemisia argyi; assembly: GCA_030686995.1. Taxonomy (NCBI): domain Eukaryota; kingdom Viridiplantae; phylum Streptophyta; class Magnoliopsida; order Asterales; family Asteraceae; genus Artemisia; species Artemisia argyi. Next base: position 159,353,282 of record CM060683.1, read on the forward strand.
ATTTGTTCATTTTAGTTAAATTTTGATGAGAATAGTTAATGTGTTAAATATAACTACAAAGACTACTTTGTCATAACCATAATCTAATCTTCTAAATTAAACGACTAATTAAAGTGCTAAATGAATGTGTGAACGACTTTCAACTAATCCCGCCCATTTGACATATTTAAAAATTGATCCATTTGGGATAAATTTGTACTCAACTAGAAATGTCGATTCATTCATAAGTGTACTGTATAGTGGTCAAAGTGGCCATCTTTGGAAACTGCTTTAACCATATTAAGTCATCCGAAATAGAGCAATTTACAAGTGATTCTGAATGCTTCAAGTATCCTACTTTAGCCAACCTTTGAACCATAGCTAGTTTCATTTTCAGCTATTTGTTTGATAGTTTTATCTATATAACCTGTTATAACTATATTCGAACTTAACTCCACTTGGCTCATAATCACAAAAGTTAGTCAATTGCCATCCCTAATCACTATATTATATGCATTAGCGCAGGTATCACCTGAAAGATGCCGTAGTTGAGGGAGGGGTCCCATTTGACAAGGCACATGGGGTGAATGCATTTGAGTACCCTGCAAAAGATAACAGGTTCAACAAGGTGTTTTACAAGTGCATGTATGATGAAACAAGAATAGTGATGAAGATGATTCTTAAAAAGTACAAGGGATTCGAAGGGGTGAAAGGGTTAACTGATGTTGGTGGTGGTTTAGGTTCTAATCTTGAGCTTATTGTTTCCATGTATCCTGATATCAAAGGCATAAACTTTGACTTACCCCATGTCATCAAGGACGCACCTCCTTATCCAGGTATTCAAATTCGTATGCACACACAGTATAATGTGTTGATATATCTTAGCTTGTACACCACCTTTGCTTGCTCTAGGACCTATAGATTCACCACAGTAATGTTCCTGTGATCCATTAGTGTGCATAGTATTAGATCATATTTGTTTAGATACTATTCATATTTAATACCCATATATATGTTGAGCAACCATGATCAGTCTTATTGTTTCGAAAGGATCTAGATCTCCAAGTCCATGTAATTGACAATGTTTGCACCACATTATTGACTAGGTGTGGAGCATGTTGGAGGAGATATGTTCGCTAGTGTTCCTAAAGGAGATGTTATTTTCATGAAGGTTGGTGGTAGTTGGTAAACCAACCCTTAGGACAAACTTTTCTTAAACTTATTTTTGTTAAATAACCACTATGAATTTTCCTTTTAAATTAGTGGATACTTCATGACTGGGGCGACAACTATTGCATCACGCTTTTAAAGAACTGTTGGGCAGCATTGCCAGAGTGCGGTAAGGTGGTGGTGGTGGAAGCGATCATGCCAGACCCTGAACATATAAGTGCCGCCGATGAAGTTTCTAAGACTGCCGTTGGTAGTGATTTAATAATGTTGATTGCTAACCCTGGTGGCAAAGAGCGTACGGTAAAAGAATATAATGCCTTAGCTAAAGAGGCCGGGTTCACTTCTTTGGACATTGTTTGCAGAGTTTCTACTTATTGTATCATGGAATTCTACAAAAATGTTTAACTATTGAATGTAAGAGTCGAGTAACGATGATCTTGATGGTGTAAAATTTCATACATAATTTCATGTTATATGATAATAAACAATATTTTCCCCGGTTAGAGGGATTTCTTATATATATAGTTTTTACTGGCCTAGATTTACGTACGTTTGCAAGCAATTTAAGACAGTGATGATATTGTTTGAAGCTGAATATCCAATTCATAAGATGACTATAAATCAATTAGTCTTAGTAAAGGTGATAGCGTGATCCTCATTCACTTAAAACTGGGCCATGTTGGCTATGTTTTATCTTTAATCATTTAGACGGTTATGAAAAATAAAGAAAGAAACATAGCTAAAGTGAAAACGAATAATATTGGATGAATAATTCATTAATCCATGTTTAGGGGTCATAGTGTAATTGTTAATGTTTAAGACTTTTAGTTTAGTATGTAATACGTTTGTTTATTTAGTATTGAGTCATGTTTAGCATGTCTGTAAAATGGGTCCAAATGTATTAACCCAAACAGGCCCATATGATGACAGATTGTAGTTATTTAGTATGCAACGTTTCTTGTAGGGTTGCAACGGTTATTGTTGAAGCGTCATGTCGTTTAGGAGGCAACGTTTCATATAGTATATATAGGGTTAGGATCCATTTGTAATAACCTTTTCAGTTAATAAAAACATCGTTTATAAAGGTTCATAACAGATTTCATTATATACAAAAGTGTGAGTTTGTGTGTTGTGTGTTTGTTCATAAACATGTTTATTCGATATAAATATGATCCGGATGGGACCAACAAATAAGTGGTTGAACTAACATGCAGTAGGGTTGAAAATTGCCCAAAATGTATTGTTAGTATATAACCCTTCTAAAAGGCACTTGGTGGTCGACCCAACATGTTTCGATATGCAGTTAACTTACCCATTTTGTCATGTTACCAACTCGATGACCTGCTAGAGCCACAGCATTGCAAGCTACCAATTCACTGAATTTACAATGAGTTTGAAATTAAAGAATACAATCCTCAGCAAATATTAGTTGTTTCTTTGTTAAATTTGTGAGAAATGAGTATAAACCATATGAAGAAATATAACTGTACCATGTTACTCTTAACTAACCAAAGGGAAAACCGCCATAGAACTAGATCTTTTTGAAATCATGGTGAAAGTTACTAATGGTGGCAGTGAATTCACTTCTTCGGATATTGTTTCACATCTTCCTACACGAAACCCTCAAACCATATTTATAATCAAAAGGATACTCCAGTATCTTGCTAGCAAATACATTCTTACCTCTAAGATCGTCACTGATCAAAACGAAGACACTAAGAAGTTATATAGCATGGCACCGATATGCAAGTATTTTGTTAGTAATGAAGATGGAGTTTGGGACTACATTTTAAAGTAGATTATCTGATAATCATTTTTTTTCAAATAATATATGATTATATAGATGAACCTTTGAGATACGTTGATATCAAATAACACAGTACTATTTTGTGGCACACAGGTATCACTTAAAGGACGCAATACTTGAAGGAGGAATCCCATACGACAAAGCCTATGGAGAGTATTCAACAAAGCAACACTATACTCATGAAGATGGTTCGTGAAAAGTATAAGGGGTTTGAAGGGGTGGAAGAAGTGGTGGATGTGGGTGGTGGTTTAGGTGCAACACTTGGGATTATTCTTTCTAAGTACCCTAATATCAAAGGCATCAACTTTGATATGCCTCATGTCCTCAAAGATGCACCTCATTGTCCAGGTAATTAACATCTTGATTCATTACAACAAATATATAATTTCTAAAGAAGTGATGAAAACATATAAAACTTATGGATTTAAAGTAAAAAGCGCTACAATTAATGGGCAATAGAAACTTGAAGAACTAATCATTTTCTTTACAAGTGTAGATATCAATTTAGACACATCTTTTAGTACAATTTGTCAAGAGACATTTCTCTATGCATGTTTACAGTTCTACACACTTTTAAGTGTGTGATCATGGCTAAGATGTGAGGTCTCAAGTTCAATTTCTACTAGGTGTAAACAACATTGATGTGGTCATGCCAACTTTCCAATAAGAAGAGGACTTTATCCAGTTTGAGCCTGTGTGGCTCTGGGCTCAAACTGCATGGATTAGTCGGCCTAAAGATCGGAAACCATGGTTACCCCAAAAAAACTGTCTAATCATGACTAGAAAGCGTGTGAACTAATTATTAATCGTCCTTTCAGTTGGGACTTTCAAGCAAGCCTTGCGAAGGCAGTGATTTAGTTTATGTTTTGTACCAATACATTAATTGGTTGTGCTATATCGGGTGCCTAAACATGATAGATTTAACATTGTTTTCTAGATATTAATAGGAGTGAAGTATGTTGGAGGGGACATGTTTCAGAGTGTTCCAAAAGGAGATGTGATCTTTACGAAGGTTAGCACATACTATTTCTGGACATTAAGTACCAATACTAAACTTTAATCTTTCTCTTTCTTTGGATAAATGACTAAGCACAAGAAATACAGTGGGTACTACATGATTGGGGAGATGATTTCTGCATAAAGCTATTAAAAAACTGTTGGACTGCATTACCAGAGAACGGTAAGGTGGTGGTGCTAGAAACCATCGTCCCATAGCAGCAGAAAATTATACTGGTACAACCACTAGTGTACATAACCAGTGGCAGTGAATGTTATTGTTGATCAGCAAATTACTGACAAAATGGTTACTGCAAGTATGAAAACTTGTAATATGCAGAGCTGAGGTTCAAGTTTATCTGCAAATCTTAAAGGTTTTGACCGGCTGTCTTCAATTCTTGCATCTGGAATTTGAAGATTATAAAACTTACTCCAAATGATGGCCTTGTAACTTGGTATCCTTTAGTTTGTTTCTCTATAAAGCTTCCTGAAAGACTCTCAATAGGCCTTTGTTAGGTAATTGTGAGCATGTTTGGAAGCTTTTTAGAAAACAGACTAATGTGATCCATAAAGTAGGTTCCCATTTGTGGAGGGTGAGTGAGTTTGGTGGCAGTGTATGTAGATAGGAATAGTGAGGAGTGAAAGACGAACATACTTGGTCCTATCTATACACTGCTATAGGAGGATAGGATGGATTCTCAGTCAAGGAGTGTGTTCCCAGATGTTGATGCCACTTAGCTTGCTAAGATGGAAATGTAGGTGTTCTGGTATATCCCTTGACTTGAGAGACTGAGTGGCTATAGCTTTCTTAATGATGCCTCTCCATTCTTCCTTCTTGGTCATTGTGGATGTGGGCTGAATGATCTTGGAGGAAATCGGAGTAGGAAATGTAGTTAAGGAGCTATGGTCTGGTGCAATATGGGTGAATCTATGATGATGGTCTGATGCTGCTCAAGAGAAATGCTACTGAGTAGAAGTATGATATGTTTTGGTTAGTTACTCTGTGTTGTATCCGACCTCTGGTATTGCTTATCAAAGTTATTGTCATATGTTATCTGATATCGGATAGGTATTAGTTTGGTTTGTTGTTTCTGGATGGGCATGTCCATTCCATTGGTTACTAAGTTGTTTGGGGGTGTTTGGTATTAATATATTCTTCACCCTTTGCACCCCAAAAAAAAATTAAAAAAATGGTAAGACCTATGTTATGTTTAATCTTGATGGTGACATGGTGATGTTGGCTATAAATTCTAGTGGCAAAGAGAGAACAGCTAGAGAATATGAGGCCTTAGCTATAGAATCTGGATTTGCTTCTTCAAAAATTGTTTGCCCGTTAGTTTTTATTCAATAATGGAATTCTACAAGTGATCTAACCTGAAATTGCTACAGGGTGCTTTGTTGAAATTCTGTTATGTACTATGAGTAATATCTCTATGGTCATTTTTTGTAATGCCCATTATGTTAGTAATGGTTGTAGCTAGCTAGAGATGCTATAGTTCCTTGCTACTTACCTGCAATACTATACATCATATCTCATACATAACGAAACTTAGCAAAGTTTCTTATCAGTAAAACCTTGTACACATATGTATTATAGTAAAACCTTGTACACATATGTATTATAGAAGAATAATCTAATTATTTGTCATAAATGAGCTTGGTCACAAGTAGTTGACTCGGGTTGTTTTCACCAACGTCTAGTTGGACAGTTGGTTCCACCAAGCAATTCCCGGCCCGTATTATCAAAGAAACATTGGCCAAATGTGTTGCTGAATGGATATAACATTCTTAAATTTACTGGTATCACAAAGAGCCAAAGACCGCTAGTCCAATATCAATCGACTATTTATCATCATATCCCAAATTTAATTATATATTACACACTGAAAGTATTATCATACATATTTCAGACTAAACGTATCCCGCTTGATTAAAACGACAATAAACACCACCCTGCCGCCTTATAGAAAAAGAAAATATACCAAACTATACTCTTATTATGAGTTGACTCGGTAAACCACAATGGCTAATACATTTGACTCTCTAGATAAACAGTCTACTCCTATTATGTAACTTCGCAACCAAAACCATATATTTTGAAATGGTAAATATCAGTCAATGTCATGCAACATTATAACTATATATGTGGTTTAATATATTTGGTTATTTCCATAACTTAACAGAACTATCATGGCTTGAAGAGGCAACCATTCCAGTAACAGGTGACTGAGCCAAAGCAGCAATTATATCGTCATGAGCTGAAACCGTCATGCTCTTGTTTTCAGCCATATTCCATAGCTCCAAAGACTGGTCAGACATTCAAAGAACAGCAAGAAAAGAAAAGAAGACACTTGTCAATGCGTGGGATACTTTGTGTGTTGAAAGAAACGAAAAAGGAAGTGAAGGTCATTTCACAGATGATGAAAATAGCAAGTGGAATAATTATGAAAAAATAAAAAATAAATAAATATATAAACTTTTAGGTCGGAAAATGTTATATAGTGATTACTTTGTACCAATGTATGCAATGTATTTATATAAACATAAAATGCAACATACATTTCGTTTCTAAACAAAGTATCGCATTTTTTGGCACTTATTGGTGAAATTTTCTACAGATATCATATAGAAATAGCACGTGAGTGTTTTAATCAATAAACTGAAAGAATATGTCATGTTCTATTCACTTTTACCTATATCTGCTATGCAACATGTTTAAAACAGTAAATGCAACATACAGAGTATGCATTTGTTGCATCAAATAGTACTAAATGATTTTAGAAAGAGCATTGCATAAATTGTTAAAGGTAATCAATAACTTGGATGCTACAAAAGAACACTTACCCGCATCCCACCAATTACCAAAAGAGCAGAATAACTTGGATGGAAGACACAAGAATAGAACTGGTTTCCATTCGAGCTAAGCTCATTAATGCACTCTCCGGATGCTACTGACCATACTCTCACACTGTCCTCACTGACAGACGCCAAATATTCTCCGTTTATATCCCAGCACATGTAGTTTACAATTCCCATGTGTCCCTGAGAATCAGATGATGGTTTGAATATTAAAACCATGAAAGATTCATAAACTTGACGAGCAGTACTTGTCGGTTTTGTGATTACACACCTGTAAGGAAAAAGTTTGTCTATCGGTCTCAACATCAAAGATGGACACGATTTTAGCAGATGCAGCTGCAAGTAATTTTCCAGTTACAGGCTGGAATCGCACTTGTGCAGTACCTCCCTGCAATACCAAGAAATACCGGGCAGGTCAGGTGGTTTGGATACTTGCTCAAACGGATATGGGTAAAATAGGTAATTTTTGTTAAGGCCATGCTGGGTTGGCAAAAAATACTGTTTGTCTAAACTTTTATTAAACTAGAATTTCTAGTAAATTGGAAATTTTAGTACAATGATTTTGGAAGTTTTTTGCAAAAGAAATACACTTTGCCCGAGAATTTTCACCCGCTCAACCGATTTGACCTTTCCCGTTTCAGACTTTCAGCTATTTTTTTTTTAGTATTATTTATCCACTTGATCCAAATTTATAAACAATAGTTGTTACATAGAAAACTGCATATTTAAAACTCATGGTACAAAAAACGTAAGAGCAAAGCCAGACTGAGCTCCTGACGAACCTTAGAAACACGAGTGCATCGGAACGGATTCATATTCCAATAGTGAATTTCGTTTTTACTATCACAGAAGCAAAAGAGATCAGTCTTCTTGGGATGAAAATCTAGGGACATAACATGTGAAGTATGCCCCGTTTGTGCATGCACACAGTAGCTTGGCTGCAAATAGAGAATGCAACTCATTAGTAAAACCAACCTTTCGAGCACTTCATGTTTCAATATATAATATAAAAGTAAATGTGGCAATTTCAACCTAATTATATGAATGGGTCGAATCAGGTTATGTTATATGTATAGCCGGTCAAACAGGTTAAACTGAAACTTAGTCCCAACAAATTCGGTCCACCTTTCCCTAGATGCATCCAATATTAGCTGCATCCCGTATTCCAGCAAATTGATTTAATATATGTTAAAGCAAATATACAAGAAAATAGATCTTACATTAGTTGCATCCCATATACGCACAGATTGATCAAGAGAAGCAGTTCCAAACTGAGTTGAATTTGCTCTAAACCGGACATCAGTAACTAACATCTGATGTTCTTCAGCAGTGCTCTCAGTTTTTAGGGTATCCATGTTCCACAAAACAGCCTGAATATAATAACCAAACATTTAAATGCACTACATATCTCAGTAAAGAAAAGCAAAACAAATAATATTGGGCTTTACCTTTTTGTCATGACCAGAACTGGCAAGCAGCTTTCCATCTGAAGAAAAATGACAGCACAAGACCTTGTTTCTTGTTCGTATACAACCAACTTGCCCAAAAGAAAAACCTGTTATAGAATATTAAGCAATCAGTCGAGTGGAACTACAGAGTAATAGTAATGAAACAAGCGAGATGATTTAATACCCTTAGAAGATTCTGTCTTGTGCTCGGTAAGGGTCTGCTTTACTGTACCATAAAGTTCTCTTCCATCTCCTTCTTCTTGTCGCAGAAAGGATTCCACATTATCATCCAGAGAAACATCCCCAAAATGCTCAATATCATCCTGCATTATTGAACAAAAGAATAACTGAAAGTGTCATCACCATAGCCTCAACTTGAAATAATCTGGCCGAGTTGAAACAGGCCGGGTTGGATCGAGTTTACACGCATACACTGTTGACTATTTTTTATAAATAACTACAGTAATTGTTTGAATTATGATTACAAAAAATTTACAACATATGATTTTTTTTTTTTTTTTTTTTTCTTCCTTCCAGAAAGAAATCTAAATATTTGAATAAAAGTGATTTATGAGGTTGAATGAGTTAAACTTTGGAAACATTCAACCTAACCTATCTAGCTAATTTTTTTTGATTTGGCCCATTCAGCGTACTTGAGATAAAGCACAACCCAAATTGACCCATTTATAAGTAAACTGGATATACATTGCAATAAATTCTAAAAAGCTAGCAAGTGATCTAAGAAAAGTCAAACTTTATACTTTGGTAAAAAAAAAAAAAAAAAAAAGAAGGTTATCATGTGCTAAGATAAGCATACCAGCTGATTTGTTGACGAAGCAAGCCCACCCGTCCCATCAGAACCGTACATCATCATGCTTTTTGGTACATTGTTTACATGCTGCACGCTGCTAGCTGTGGTTATTCCATCACCAGGTGTATGGGTTGATGCAGGGGAGCTTGGTGAGTGGCCGACTGTATTCCCTGTACCCGTACTATTAGCTGGTCCAGAAGAAGAATGCTGTTTTCTTTTTCTGTTACTCTGCTAAACAGTTTAAAAACAACCTGTCAATGATAATTAACTCTATCCTTGAGGCTTTAACTTTAACAGCTAGAATGATAGTTTCATATCTAATTAAATGTGCAATTGATTGGGAATAGTCTAGAATCACAACCTGTTGCTGCAACAGCTCCTGCTGTTGAGAGGTAGATTGTTGCATCTGAGGCATCTTCATCTGTTAATTGTCATTTAGAAAGTCAACGTCAAAATTAAGGCTATAATGCAACCAAAAGAGTAAATCAATAAGGAACATCATTTGAAGACTTGTAAGGCCAGCATATGAGCAGTTGGATACTTACATTAAAGGTGTAACAAGGCTATTAGATTTTGTAGAAAATCGAAAGGATTGTCATTTGAAGAAAATAGCAAAAGATATTCACTACCAGGAATTGTTCATAATTAATATAGTTTAAACTGTCTACAGAAAACGGAATGACTGCAATAAGTTAATACGGATCAACATATTCCAGGCTTACAACAATCACTATTTACTAAATTGACTGCTACTTACTATCATCTGAAGCCAACATTATCAGTATTTGATAAATTTCTACCACTGGTTGTGCATATTTGGATCATAAAAAGGAAATCTTAACCTTCGGGGAATTCATTTGTCCCGGGGAGCCTATGGGTCCATCATTTCTTGTACTTTGACCATCTTTCATACTTAGATTGCCTCTGGCTAACCCCCCAAGCCCATAATTTGGCGAAGCTCCATGGTTACCTTGGGCCTGGGCATGTGCTAAAACCTGTTGCTGTTGTGATGCCAAATAAAACTGATTTTGGTTCTGCATATTGGGCTTTTGTACTTGCAACCCCATACCAGGGCGTAAATTGTCTATTCCCTGCAAAAACACGTTATTACCAATACCATCAAACTAAGTAATAACATAAGACACAAGAGAGAAAACCCATGATAACTTACAGTTAGAGGCCATCCCTTTAATGGAAGGCCAGTAACACCTTGATTCAATCCTGAATAGATGGAGATGAACATTAAATGAGAATTCATATGTAGCGTATAAGAGTTTTAATGCTGTTGATAGTTGTAAACTCAAAGAAGTAACATTTAAAGAAATTTTTCTTAAATGGGAACTAACAAAAGGTATTAGGCCTTGAAAAATACATCTACGCCAAATACCAAATCGTCTCTTGGGTAAACACATAGAAAAACACACGTTAAACCAATCAATACTTGTTATTAACTCACAAAGACTCAGTAAATATAAGATTCTCCAGAACCATAAATCCCAATGAATATGGATAATAAATTATAGTCCATCTCTAGCAAGTTAAAGTGCATGTCTAAAAATTACCTGCACCACTGAGTCCAGACTTTGACTGCAAAATTGCCTGTCCATATATTGATGAAGGATCTGTAGGCATGGATTTCTGTGTATTACCCAAATTTATTTCTTGTTTAATTTCCTACAATTAGTAGATACTCATGAGCCAAAACATGGGAAAAAGAGCAACCAAAATAATTTAAGGGGAATGCAAAAGGATTAGAAATATACCGTATTCAACTGAGGCCTCCCTTGAATTTGGTGCAAAGTTGAAGACATGTTTTGAGAATTTCCAGGTATTAGAAGGCTGAATCAACAACAAAAACCAGCGCATTATAAAGACCCGACCAACTTTATGCGAGAAAAAGAACCAAAGGATAATTTTAATTGATGCGTAAGTATATACCCTTGATGATTAGCGGCTGACTTCAGAAGGGTCATCCTGTTGGCATCAAGTAGAGTTGGGGAGGTATCAGAAACCATAGAGTGAGATTGCTTCATGGGTTCCTCTATCTTCACACCGAGTGTACTCGCTGATGGCTTTCCCATCATTCCATCAGTATTTATAGAATTTACAGAGCCACCAAGTGGAGGATGATTAGGATCCCTTCTTTGTAAGTGAGCGTTTCTTTGCTGCATTAGATGCAGCTGCTGCATTTGCATCTGTTGTTGATGCTCTTTTGCTTTCATTTGTTGCGTCTGCCATTTGTTTCAAAGTGAAAACAAGATTACAAAAGCGAAAAAATAAGAACAATAAGAATAAAAAAATTCATATCACTAGAAATACACACAAGACCAGTGAAAATCACACGGATAGGGGAAAAAAAACCTGTATATATGTTGCAGCCGCGTCAGAATGTTTCTCATTTGTCCTCGCAATAAATATATCCCAAAAGACAGACCACCATTCCAAGAGGAATCCACCAGGAGCATCAATAGCTGTGAAATTAATAAAATCGAAAACTCAATTATGTACTCAAAATCTATACGTATTGGGTGTGTCTTCAGGTATATTAATGACTTTCTAATTTCATTCTAAGTTCCAATCACCCTTTTAAAGAAAATGATTATGCCATGCCAACAAAGGAACTAAATACACGGTTTAGCCATCTAGCTACACAAATATACTGATAGTAATTCAGTCTGCCTAAACAGATTATAGATGAAATTGGAACCAAATTGGCATGCCCCTTATAAAATCAAGTAACTCAAGACGATCAAATTCAGCCTTCAAAAAACCTCTTTTATTGAATAAATCTTTCCAAAAAACGAGGCTAGTGGAGCTCACCAAGGGCCTCAGGCAACATGAGCATGCAAGTAAGCTCATACTTGCATATCGAACTGCATTGCATTCTTATGAAAGCATGAACATTGAAGTTGAAACTTAAATAAACATGTATAAAGGATGCCCACATTTGAAATATGAAAACATACCTACAGGATCCGTAGCTACCTTCCCTTCCGTCATGAAAGCTTTAGCAGACGTGTGCATCTTTCGTTTTAGTAAATAGTCGTGGATGTAAACATCCAGCCTACCAAATAGGAATACGAAAGACGTTAAATCAACAAATGATTACCATATACGAACAAAAACGATTCTTATGTATCCCAACACTAATCCTTACAACAAAAATAGGAAATATTTACATACAGGTCATTTCTTAAATCACGTTTCACGAAACAGTTATTAAAGCCGATGTGCCAAATATTTAGATATACGCCAACTAGACAATGCTGCAATTACAGTAATAATAATAATAATATTCCCTGGCTCATTATCCAAAAAAATAGCCAATATTCGACGTCTGAAAATCAAAACGGATAATTGCTTTTCAACGTTATAATACAAACGCCATCTTTCGTTGTTCAGAAAAAACTCATAGCTACACTAACAAACCTAAAATATAATCTAACTAAAATAGTAAATTCCAAAACAACTTGAGTTAAGCTAGTGATAATTATCAGTTACGAAGCGGCTAAACTAAATTCAGAAAATAAAGTAATAAAAAAAATCCAATTGTGAGATGTGCCCGAAATGAAAATAACAACACATCCATCAAATACAAGCCATCTCCAACGTGGCCTAGAACTAAGGCGTCCCTAAAGTCTCAGAAGAGACCAAGGTGAAAAATCTTGGATGACAAGAGAAAAGTCCGGAAAAAGCCACGGGAATACGGATTAGGCCGCGTCATAATCCTTCTCCTTTTATCCATCAAATACAAACAAAAAATAGACAAAATATTTGAAAAAGGGTTTTGGTTATTAGATAGCAATGAACTTTTTCAAATGTACGGATTTTGTACATAAACTCTGAAAAAGTTGTGTAAATGTAACGAACTTTCATAAAGTGTTACAATCTGCACATTTTGATGACGTGTCACCATTTATAACATGACACGTCATCAAAATGTGCGGATTGTAACACTTTATGAAAGTTCGTTACATTTACACATTTTTTTCAGAGTTCACCTACCAAAACGAGACAATGAAGAAAGTTCGTTGCTATTCTATGACCAAAGCCCACACTTACAGTACTATTTTTGACACTCCAAACATATTGATACTCATCAATATAATCATCCATCCATACATCCATATATATAAAATGTAGAATTCAGTTAAGTTACATAAAACTATCAATAACTAAATCGTAAAAAAAACAGTAAATAAATAAATAAAAATATAATCACATACATCTTATCAGCTTCCCAATTCTGCGCCATTATTATCAATTCAAATTATCAAAAATATGAATCAATATTCTTCCTTCCAACAATCTCTACAAAAAATGAAAAAATCGTACAGTAAATATATATATTTTTTTAAACAAATAAAAGAATTATGATCAACAGCTCTATACCAGTACAGCTGAACAAATTCTGCATTGCTGACGTAATCAAATTCTTGTAGAATTTAACACAATTGAAGTAATAAAAAAAAATGTATATATTGTTTGATTATGAAATTATAATTTGATGATGAGAATTTAGATATTTTTTTAGAGTGTGTGTGTGTGTGTGTGTGTGTGTGTGTGTTTAGTTAGTTATGGAATGTGAAGAGATGACAGGGGGACCCGAGAGTGGGTTTATGAAAGAAGGAGGAGAAGGAAATGGAATGCCGAAGCTACCTATATAAAAAGGTAGACTGGGGGGCCCGGACTTTGAGCTTAGGCTCGGAATTAAATTTGGAAGCTTCTTTTATTTTTGTTAAGTGTGGTTGTTTTTGGAACACAATATTGTAATAAGATTTAATTCATATTTTCTGAAAAAGTAATTTATAAAAGATTTTAGAAAAATAATTATTTATAATCATTTAAAATTAAATGCTATTTTATGTTGTTTTTAAAAATAATTTTCAATTATAATTTATCACTTCATTTTCATCTATAGTTATATATCTTCAAGAGATTCATAAGCAGTTACTTTTGTCAAATATATTTGTACTTGAAAATGCAAATACTGCATGTTAAATATACATGTGCTCGAAAATACAAATGTTGCATGACGATTATTTATTCGGCTTATGGCTTTATTGACCTCAGAGCTTATGGCTTATTTAAGTTTATAATGTAAAATATATAGTTTTGCAAGGATTTTGTTATTTGTACCCATAAAAATCATGTTTAATAAATAGAAATATGCATTAAAGAATAGCATTTTTAGTTGGTCGAAAATAATTAAATTCAGAAAGTGAACGGTCATTTTGAAAATATAAGCAATTTATGCATGTAAAAAAAATTAATGTAGCCTTTAAAGATACGTTTAGCATTTTATATTTTATAAACCTGGAAAAATAAGCTTGCTAGCTTTTTTTAGAAATTCAATAAGCTTATAAATGACACTGATAAATCTAACAGCATTCACTTAATTATAAATGAATCTTTCTCTCTACGTAGTTGCCGATGTTTTATTTTTCTCCACCAGTCGTTATTTCTCACCAAAAACTACACATTGGTGAATAGTTGTCATATAACAAATAAGCGTTTGCGTTTATTGTCTTGTATGATACCTTATTTGGTCTAAAAACATAACACGCAGCAACAATAATCTCTTTTGCTCTAAATCTCTTACCTTACCATTAGAGTCTTTGTTTGAATTAAATAGTTGTGAAAATTTCGTGAACTCAAAGCATGTAAAGGCGAAATAATACAATCTAAAGTGTTTTCACACGATTTAACATCGTGATTGTTTACTCATTATTTCATTTCACACACATCCAAAACCTAACTTAAAAAGATTAATTAGTGGAATTTAAACCTTATGACAGACTTTACTCGATCGATGTCATCTGCATGTATAGGCATTACCTATAGTCAAGGTATTTTATGGTGTTCGAAGATAACATTGTGTGCCATTCGTAGTCCAAATAAGCAATAAGCATAAATGTTGTGCTAGCGCCGCAAGAAGAAAAATGTAACCTCCTAGTTCTTTTACTCTTCCGTTGCTTGATGGGTCCTGTGTATCATGCATATGTTTTGTTCCCATTCAATGCCTTTGTTTTTGTATTCCTCAATTTTTAGCTCTTTGGTGAATTTGTTTTATACGTCATCAATACATTTTAACCTTTTTCACACTAAAAAAATAGCCTTAATGAACTAAGATATGTATAATTAAGTTTATAGTTACATTTGTTATTAGTGCGGACATTGTGAAAGATATATAGAATGTAGTGTGAAAAGATTGGTTTCAGATAAACATTTGTTATTAGTGCGTCCATTTGTTGTTAGTGCATGTACCTAGATTCGTTATTTTCATCTACTTGACAATAAAATATAGATAAAACTTTAGTAAAATTGACTTTGCAATGACATAGTCATCAAGCCAATGAGGAGGTAACAAGTACATGTCATTTTCACTTTAACTTTTAACACGAGCTTATGAAATTAATAATTTCTGTTTGTTTAAACTAAATTTTCAAAAAGGTAAGAGTAGGTTCGGTATTTAGGCATGGAATAAGGTTCGGGTACTTATAGTGCAAAACATTCAGGCTTTTACTAAAAGTCGAACAAAACAATTTGATGTGGGCCAGGGATTGCGAGATTAAAGACGGTAAAGGTTGGCGTTTGTGGAGGGGTGTGAGTGGGATCAAAGTGGGAAGACGTGTAAGATGTTTAACTAGTGTCGGGTTGTGTTTGAGAATATAATTTATTCTCAAGTGGAAAATATAAGCTCATATATCTTTTTCTTAATTTATTTTGGAATTAATGCTTAGTACTTTTTGTTTGTGTGGTTACGTAGTTGAGTTGATGAAAATGTGATCATGTATAGAAATCTCAGAAAAACTGCATTGGATGTCACAATCAAGTCAAGTTCAAGTAGTCTTATTCGGGTTGAGTTGATACAACGTAAACTCGAACGTGACATTTTAATTCAATCCAAAAACTCACCTTAACTCAAAATAATTGGGAGTCATATACATCTCTTCTAAGTTTCATAATTATATAAAAGGATTATGTATTGAGAGGATACCAAAGTATTAAACTTTTATTATTTAACCCTCATTTATCAAAACTAATTTATAAGTCACCAATTTATATGTTTTATTTCGTTTATATTAATTTCGAATAATTTTTTACTTAAAATCTTTGAAATAATGAGAATAAAACTAAATTTAACATTTTAAAACAACATAAATAATTATTGAAACGAGATGGGTCGATAGCTTTTTTTTAAGTATAAAGTGGGTCGATAGCTTAATTGAACTTCAATCAATACCAATTATCCAATCATAATAGTAACCAAAACATATACTGCTCCTAAGTATTATTTATAATGAAAATGTAATGCATATGACTACCAGTTGGTGAGAAGAAAAGAAAACTGGTTAGGTGAACATAATTTTATAAGACTCATAGTACTCATTGAAGTAGTGCGCAAAAACATTTAGATAAGTGACATTTTTTCCTCTCATTAGTGATATGTCCCTCGTTGTGAAACTCGTGAGTGGGTTACAAACAGTTTAATAAAAGAACCGGTTGTAGCTGCTTGATATATATATGACCTTTTCTACAACATAACTACATAAATGATAATGGCAATGCTGGTCATCGGGTTCAAACCGTTACCTATTGGTCAATCTATCTCACTGGCAACTCCTTCTTTAACAACAATCTATTAAATACTACATAATCCTCTAAACTTAAAAACGCCTTAAACTCGTATATATTTCATAATGAAAGAAACCCTGTACATACCGTTCAATACTTTTTTGAAGACATGCCATCCTTTTAATCAGGAGCAAGGGCGGATTTAAGGGCAGTGTTGATATTAGGACTTTGTATCAATCGCTTTTTAGTACAAAAGTTTCTGATTTGTTGAATGGAACAGTCATGTTTTTCAGTGACTCGCTTTCTTTTATGCTGTCAACAAAACCTCCGTTTTCTTTGCTGCTGATGAGCTTTGTTTGTTCTCATCATCATTTTCTTCTGATTCTTCACCAGATTTGTCAGAGTCGAAGACATAGTTGGTTCAAAGGTCGCTGTTCTCAGAGTTTGATTCAGTTAACTCACTATCTTGTTGCTTTGACTCAATCCCATCTTCTTGCTGTGATTCAGTGGCTGCGCAACTTTGTAAGTTCATTTTTTTCTCCCTTTGTTGAGAGCGGCAATTAGGCGAGACTTAGTTGCATTTGAGGAGACTTGATTTTATGTTTGGTTTTATTTATGGTTGAATTGGATTTTGATACTTTTAAGTTTTCATTTGGTACTTTCATATCTATTGAAGATACCTTTTGGATTTTTTTTTTTTTTTTTTTTTTTTTTTTTTTTTTTTTTTTTTTGGTATTGTTACAACACTTTGTGTTCGTACTTTGCTTTATTTATGTGCATGTAGTTGTTCTCGATATAGACACTAGGTGTTGTGATGATATCCATGAAGTTACATTATCGCGTTTCCGCATTGGCGAGGTGTGACACCCGTGGGGTACTACGATCCTTTTGTAGATGTCTGTTAACGACTGTAAGGACAACAAATTGTTAATAATTAGTACAGCTGAAACTATTAGCCGTAGACTGTACTCTGTAGACTTGTTTACTTATTTGGTAATTTTATGGATAAAAATGTTGGTAGTTACGGACACTATTACCTGCTGCTGATGTTCGTGTAGGCTCAACTTTTCTTGCAGCTTGTAAAAATAAGGATAAAACTACCCAAAGTGCTATGCCAGATTGTCATATTCATAATCTAAGCTGGTGTACTGCCTTAGCACATTAATCCCGTATGGCAAGATTATTAACACAATTAGACAACGAACACCTTGAAAAGTAAAAATGCAAAACATGTTACCAAATAGGAAGTGCTTATTTGGTGCCTTGGGGAACTTATTTTGTAAACAAAAATGCATTTGTAATCATTAGCTAACAGTTTAAAAAAGGCTTATAAGATAGTCGGAAGCGTACCTCAAATTTCATAAGGAAAATTGGTACACTTTATTAGCACGGGAACTGGAGCCGCTTTCTTGGTGTTTTTCGTTGAAACCTGTTACAAAAACACAACAGCAAGTTGTAAACATTTAGTATCATAAAATTTTCGAGTATACATGTAGGTCTATTTGACTTTTCAGGTTGTTAGGCGAGTCGGAACATGAATGCAAACACATAAACAAAAGCTTAAAGTCACACCTGAACCTCTATACTGCTTCCGTAAACCCCTCCGACACAAAACTAATAAGCCTTTTACCACGTCACCCTCCCTTGATACTTACCTGATCAAGACGTAAAATAAACACATCAACCAAATACCGACAAACACATAAATCATATAAACCAAACACAGTTGACAATTAATTTGCTATTACACATAGCATGAAACTAAATTATATGGATAGTCAATCACTACCGATTTCACTTATTTCCCATAAATTAAATATTTTTACAACAAAACATAACAATATTAGAAACGACCCATTTCAATACAATCTAAACCCATATAAAAAACCTATAGAATCAAAACACATATAAATGACATAAAAAAATCTCAGATTCAAACAACTATGAAAAAATTTAAACATGAAAAAACCAAGCTTTTTTTTATCAATAAAAAACAATATTTAATGTTTAACTTCATACCTTGGTTTGCGATTTTTTTTTTTTTTTTAGAATCAAGACCCCTATTTTCTTCATCAACTCTGTAATGTAGACCTCATCATCCACCTCCGATTTCGCTGCCGAATGTGACCTGTTCACAATAGATGTAAAAAAAATGAGGCGATGATCGTAAACCTTATCATTCTTACCTTTGCATTTGGGTTTTGGATCAAAAAGTGTGTGTTAATATTTTATAATAATTAATCCGGTTGTTCTACAATTTGTGTCGCCATTGATGGTTCTAGAATTTCTCCAGAATGATTGAGGCGGTGGTATGATTGGATCGGGCCTTAGCCATGTAGAAGGCTGAAGAAAAAAGCGAAGAGCCCATGACAATACACGACGTCGTATTACATGCTCTGTAATACATATAGTAATGATGAATTTTACTCATTATCTAAGTGCAACTTCATTTAGTGATACAGTAAACAAGGTTGCAAAAATCGCGAATCGATAGTCGGATGATCGACCACTTTTTAGCTTGTAAATCGGTTTAGGCGGGATTAATCGGTGATTAATTGGGTTGGCATTTTTGGCAAATTTTGGGTATTTTCTTCAAGTTTTGTGTATTTCTGACGAGTTTTATGTATTTCCGCAAGATTTTTTTCTAAAAACAACTTGTAATAGATTTAAACAGTTACTATAAGTGATCAAAATAAGTTTACGGTACTTCCAGCAAGATTTGTAGGTTTTCGGCAAGTTTGACCACCATTGACAGTCGTTGACCATGGTTGACCTATTTGTTTGACCCAATTACATAAATCGGCAAGATTTGTGGCCCTGTAGCGCCTAAGGTGCGATTAATTGGCCTTGTAAACTTTTTTTTGCAACACTGACAGTAAAATCTCTATAAATTAATAGTGTTGGTACTGAAATATTTTATTAATTTGGCGAGATATTATTATATCAATAAATTAATAATTTATTAATTTAAAGAGGTTTTACGTATAACCTTTAAATTTTTAAGTCTAATATACTAGCTAGTTACACTGTATACTCATAAGAGACAAAAAATAAATTTGAAAAACACGTTCCAATTAACATTTTATGAACTCAAATTCACACTTTGTGAAAATAAAATTAACACTTTTTGTTGCAATACGAGAAAACAACCCACCAACTCTTTAGTGTAATAAGGAGATTTTAAAATAAACTTAATATAGATTTGAAGTTCAACAAAAAATAAGTGACTATTGATTTATTTTTTACTAAACAATCTTAAGATTTTGAAGTGTATCTCTCACATACACACATATATACATATATGAAATTTTTAGTAATTATTATTTTATAGCTTCGTTGGGACTAATATATATATATATATACCGGGGTTTTATAAAATTATTATCTTATTATTTTATTAATTAAAGTCAAATTTGTACTGTAAGTTAGGACTAAAAAATTATTAATTTTATCGAGTTTTATTAATTTATAGTATAAGTTTTACCGCAATTTTTCATAAATTAACTAATGCAAGGGCAAAGGCAAGTGAAAGAGGGAGTGGGCAGTGCTCTTTACAGTGGGCCAAATAACACAATTATCTAATGTTATATTTTACCGTCTTGGGCTTCTTTTTTTTTTGGGTTGCCCTCTGAACCAAAACCTCAATTCAGAATAAAGCTTTGTATAACTGATAAAAATAGCGGTGTTCATCGGTCAGTTATCGGGTTATTAGGTTTATTCGGTTCGCTTAAAAAAAATTATAGGTCAAATCAAAAATTAAATCGAACCGAATTCAAATTTGATTCAAGCGAACTCCTATAACAGAAAATCGAACCGAATAGCCCAAATTACATAATTTTAATTATTTTTTCAGTTAATTATATATATTTTTAGAACAAATTTTTTAAGCTTAAATAATGATATATTTATACTAAAAAAGAGTTTTAGTAAACTTTTCTCATATAAATACATAAAAAAAATGTTATATTTATACTAAAAAAGAGTTGTAGTATTATTTTATTTATTTATTTATTTATTTTTAATATAAATACATAGAAAAGAAAATATATTTTATAAGAATTCGATTTTCGGTTGGTTTTAGGTTTTCATTGCCAAAACCATATCCAAACCGATAATCAAATATTTAGTTCAGTTCGGTTCGGTTCGGTTATGACCAATTCGGTTCCATTACGAATTTGGTTCAGTTTTTTCCGGTTTCGGTTTTCGATTACTGTGGATATGACCCAATCCGTGAACACCTCTAAATAAAAATGCTCTTAATCTTTTACACTCTCTTTTTAAGTTTTAGAGCAAAGTAAAATGAAATAAATAAATAAATAAATAAATAAAATATAAAATATGAAATAAAAGGAAAAGTAAAGGAATGATTAATTCGCATGTTCTTGAGATAAAAGAAATAAAAACCGAAGTAATCCTAAATTATTTTTAAGTTGGAGGAAAAAAAATAACATGTTCAAATTACATCTTTTAAAGGGGCATATTAGCCTTTACACATGATATATATAAGTTCTTTTTCTCTTTCCTTCCAAAAATAAGATGAAGATATCTTAAAAAAATTCTTCTCATTTTTTTTCCACTTCCTTTCTTTTCTTTCCTTTCAAATTTTAACTTATGAACACAATGTAAATAGATAATATAATAATAATAAATAAAAAATGAAAAAAAAAAAAAAAAAAAGACTAACCTTGAGTTTTTGTATTCTAAAGTTCTCTGTCTTCTTTTAATTTTCATGTTTTTATTTTGAATTTCATATTATAATTGTGTAAGTGTGTTTTTTTTTTTTCAAGAGGTAAAATATATTATGTTAGCGTCTTAAAATGATCTAAAAGAGGAAAGGGGGGGTAATGTATTCAAAAAGGCAAAGGGATTGATTACCCCGTAGTGGGTAATCAACCATTATCGAGTAAATTAGAGATTAAGTAATTGATTACACACCTTACTCATTCTTTTATATTATTTTTCTTTTTTCATACTTTGAACCAAGCGGGCCTTTATCTTATTGTTGTTTGAACTTTGTTACTTGACACCAATATTATAGGATATCGTAAAAGAACAATTTCACTATCATCCACATCCGAAGATATTGTTTGCCAACGCTATGTTTTTGCTCAAACTAAGATAAACTAAGATGTCTTTGCCTTTCAAAAAAAAAAAAAAAAAAAAAAAAAAAAAAAAAAAAGATGTCTTTATTTCTCTTCCTAATAAATTCTTTTGTACCTTTTTACGATAATTAATTATTATTATTATATATATATTTTTTTTATAAACATTATTATTATATTTTTAAGATGAAGCCTTTTGTTGTAGTTTCTTCTTGCGGATGCACATTTATTTTTGCATTTTTTCATAAAATTAGCTTATGTTTTTTAATTTTGGGTAAAATGCAAAAATGGTACTTAAAGTATCACGAAATCGCAGAAATAGGACCGAGACAAAAAGTCACGCAAAAAAGCCACTAACGTTACTCAAATTTGCAAAAAAAACCACCGAGAGCCCTTTTCTGTTAGTTTTTGCGTTAAGTGCCTAGTCATCGATGGTAGTATTGTCTTTTTACTGTTTATCATCAACCCATTGCAAAAAAACCACCCTCTACCGCCACCACCCCCACCCTTGCCCTCCCTAAACACTATTCATCATCTTCCCCATTATCCTTTTACTGTTCATCATCTTCCCCATTGATAACCAGTTTTGGCTCCTTCGAGAATGGAAGCTGATTGTCGAATTTATCATACATTGATACAGAAATGGGTTCGCAAGGACAGCCCACCCTAAACAATTATTAGCAGTTAATAGACATTGTTGCTATCATATAAAAAACATAAATATACATGTTAGAATCTGATAGGTGTCTTACCTGAGATTATGATGAGATATCTTCTTGGTAAGTGCTCATTTGTGGACCTCACTTGATGCTTTAACTCGAACCTTCACCAAACATTGGGTTTATATACACGGAGGTCACTAAAGTTTCAGAAAAATTTGCCCTAAAGAAACAAAGTTTCATTTTGTGCTTTTAGGTTACTAATGTAAATGTTACCAGGTCTTTATATTACTAATGTAAATATTACCAGGTCTTTATATTACTAATGTAAATGTTACCGGGTCTTTATGTTACCATTGTTTAATCAAAAAAATTGACCCCTCTCTTATTGTAACAAATGCAATACCCGTGCGTTGCACTGGTTCCATGTCATATTAACATAAGCTTCTACATCAATTTCAAGGGTTACAAGAGTCCTTTGCTTAAAAATCCTTCAAATCAAGTTCTTAAGGGTTTGTTTGGGTTAACTGGTTCCTCTGTGATCCAGTGTGTTATTGCTGTTACCTTTTGTTGTTGCATGTTTCTTTAGTGTACATTGTTTGTTTGTAGGAAAGTCAAAATTCACTTGTACCCCTTGTTCTCAGCCACTGTTTGAACTTTTGTAATCACAATCATCCATGTTAGCTCATTAGTAGTTAAACTAGCTTTAATTAGTCTCAATATCGCCTAACAAAACATAATCAGTCAATTTATTAGGATCAAAGTTCGTATAAGTCAACTTAGCTCAAAAGTTCATAAAGTCAAAATAGCACTTTGGTCAGTTTTTATAAAAATGGGAGAATTTCTCTAGGATTCAATTTTCACTTTCAGCTCCTAAATTTTTGGATAATCAAACTTTAGCTGCTTATCTTACTTGGACTATTTTTAATATAATTTTTAGATTTTTTGTAAGAGCTTATTCCAGGGCTTCTTTTAGCCTCTTTTCTGAAAACCTCCCCTGTGTCAGGGGTGTTGAATCAATTTCTTAGGCTTGCATCTTGTTCCTTATTGTATCCTATCTCTATATCTTTGTTGTTTTTGATAGCTTGTTGTATCACCTTGTTGTGCATATG
Source organism: Artemisia argyi (assembly GCA_030686995.1). Taxonomy (NCBI): domain Eukaryota; kingdom Viridiplantae; phylum Streptophyta; class Magnoliopsida; order Asterales; family Asteraceae; genus Artemisia; species Artemisia argyi. The sequence goes on from CM060683.1 coordinate 159,376,803, forward strand.
TTCATTGCTCAGTTTCATGCTTATTTGCTCACTTAAATTGTCACATGAATTCATTACCACTTAAATACTTACACTGAGTCATCAGTGTAAGTACTCAAGTTCATAAGCTCGCCCAGAGCTTATTTGTGGACCTTAGCTTGTGAGCTTTGGGTTTTTGGAAAGCCCATACAACCAACTTGTTAGTTCATGTCTCCATTTGGCTTCTAGCTTATTGGATAATCTTGGAATTAGCCTTGAACTTGGTCTGCAGCTTGTTTTGTTAACTGTGTGAATGTGAATTTGCTTATTTGTAATTTTGACTTATTCAGTTGGTATTGCTTGTTGTTTTAACTTCATTTGAGTTCATCCAAGTTGTTTATAGCTTCTTTTCTAGTTTGTGTCCACTGTGTGGCTTATTTCAAGCTTGCATTCTCAATTTAGCCCATTTTAAGCACTTCTAAGGAAATAAGCTCACCAAGGGCTTATTTTCGAGTTCCACCACAGTTGTTTTCACAAAAGTTGCTTGTTTTCAGTGTTAAATTAGTGTTATAAAAGAAAAAAAAAAAAAAAATCATCAATCACAAAAGTTGGCATGGGTACAACCGGTTGCCCTTCCACAAAATGACCATATTGTTGCAAGTTTATAAGTATGATGACCAAATTAATAAACCCGATTACATTAGTAACCTAAAAGCACAAAATGAAACTTTGTTTCTTTAGGGCAAATTTTGGTGAAACTTTGGTAACCTCCGTGTACCATAACCCACCAAACATTTCTCATAACTTGAATCTTTCTGATAATAGAAAAAATGTTGCAGAAAGTTAGAGGAATTACCAAATGTAAATACTAAATTAGATATAACCCTACAATTCAGTTTACTCATAATAAAAAAGGTGAATGTGTAAACACCAGCTCTACGAAATAGTGGATGTGACTTGCATTTTGGTTGAAATACATATAAACCATTTAAATTTCTTCTTGATGAAGGAGTTACACGTCCAGAGTAAATGTTTTCATCTTGAGATTTCTTTGATTTAGAATATGTTATTGAAAGTGACATTTGAAAGTTATCTTTCATCACGAATTTCTGCTCCAAATGCTCTGTGGGTGTCCGAGACTTGTAATTTGCAGGACGAACCACTGCGACAACATGAAATTCAAGTCCTTCAGGTAACGACTACAAGAAGAAATCATGATAAAACATAAGTTAAACAGAGAAATTGAGTAACTAATAAGATATATGAAGATTTGAATTGATGAGATAACCACCTCTATTCCCAATTCACGACATTGTGCTGAAGTTAACATCTCGATCGAGGAAGAAACTTTCTGATTTTGCTTATCAAGTTGGTCAATCCATTCAGAATCATCAACATTCAACAGCTAAACACTATAAAAGAATTTACCAATTAGTAAGTCATTGTTTTTGTTTTTTAGCAAGTACAAAATTCCTAACCTTTCCAGAATCAATGACGTTCATTGGGATTGACACAGATTTTCGCAGATCAAAGTTGGGATTTCCATCAACAGAGTCAAGTACAGAGCCATCAACTTGTGCTTCATATTTATTGTACAATGCAGGTAGGGTTACCGACAAAATTGTTCCTGAAATCACAGTTGAATTCAAAAACATGTTAGTAATTACACAGTTGCTAAAACTTAAATATATGGTAGCTGGTTTAAAAAATACAATAACCACAAACATCAAGAAGCTAATGCTAACATAATCAGAGTTAAGTTATATTTACAGAGTAATGTTATATCCTTGTAGAACCCTCCAAATGAACATTTACAGAGTTATGTTACTGAATTTTCCAATCGATATCTTGTCATCATTTTCACTATCACATTGTCACATCTCCATCATCATCTATTGACAAAGTTAGAAGTCATGTTAAACCACAAGTCCACAACTTGTTAACATGGGATTCTTTTTCTCTGGAGAAATGTAAAAAATGTTAAAATTTTTTAAAAATCTAACATCAATATGATTCAGAATTAGGGTTGAAGAGCAATGCCTGGCGATAGTATGGAATGCACTAATTAAACAACAAAAATACAGATGGATAAAGCTCTACAATGACACATGTTAGTTTCACTGTTTCAGTACACCCCTTAGACTCTTCAGGAAAACTGACAGGTACTTATGGAGTGATACCTTATTTAGTTATTTTATTTATATTGGTTTTGTTGGTCCCTTTTACTTGGTTATCAATAACTAAAAGGCTAATGTAACCAAGATATATGACTTTTAACACAGATGTATAAATGATTAACAATAAAGGAACGTAAAGATAAGAGACAATATTTTTCAACGTTTAATTCTTTATTAGAAGTTAATCAAAAAGAATCGTACCCAAGTGTTTGCGGAATAACACTTGGGATTGAAACGACAAGTGTAGTATTGACTCCTCTCTAAACTCAAAACAATGTTTGATTGACAACTGAGGTCACATTGAGCTATCTCAAGGACTATGTTGTTCTTTGGAGGAGTAAAAGTGGTTTGTGAAATGTGAATGCTTTGCATTAATTGCACAAACTTGTCAACTTTTACTCCTCATTTATGTTGCCTATTTATACACAAATATGAACAACTCTAATATACAATGGACTTAAGCATTCCTTAATAAAATCTTGATAGATTTTATTCTTTGGCAAGGGAAACATCTTTGGGTTAAGTCCAAAAGGTGCTTTCTGATGACAGATCGGATTTAACCATTTGGGGAAAGTTTGACCTTAAAGTGATAAAGCACTTTAGTAAACCAGTTCAAACTTTCCCGCCCAGTCCCGCCAAATCTCCAGTCTTCAAGTCATCAGTCTTCAGTACCATGATAGTTGTTGAGGAGTCTTGGGGTTCAGTGAGTTATTGTCATCCTCACTGAACCCATCACCTTCTTCTTAGCTTAGATCTCACTCACTGAGTTCCGTCTCACTGAATGGAGAACCTTTCTTCTTAGGCTCGGTCTAAGCATCCTGAAGATGACTCACTGAGTTACTGTTCACTCAGTGACTTGTTTACACTTAGGTGATTTTACGTTCAAATCCTTGTTAGAAGAAGATTGGGGAATTCAGTGACCCAACAATCTCCCCCTATTTGAACATACAAATAGCCTAAGTGTTTCTTTATTCAGTGTGAGTTGGCAGGGGTCTTCATCTCTTACTGAATGTTGATGTAATTATAAGTAGGACACATAATTTAAACAAAACATCAAAGTTTATTAATAGTTATTACAAGTCCTACAAATTACAAAAATAAAAAAGATAGTTGTTGTTGCAGATTAGATGTTCAGGTGGTAACCAAGGGCTTCAAGCATTGCTTTTTTTGATCTGAGTAGATGTCTTTCAGGATGTTCATTTATCATTGTTTCTAAGTCCTGGCAGAATCTTTTGTTCTCAGTACTCTTGATGGGGGACGCCAACATGAGGTACATGAGCATTGCTTTAATTCCTGCCTTTTCCATATCAGACCATCTTTGGAAAGCTAGGTTTCCATACTCATTAGTAAAACATAATCCTCTTTCAGGTGCTTCAAGGACCGCATTGTTCACAAAAGTGACCCCTTCAGGAAGTGACCTGTCACAGTCCAGCCCTGGTACTTTGATCTCAGGCTCCATCTCAATATGCTTGCTTTTCCTCCTGGAAGCTTTTGATGGAGCAGTCTCTGTTGATGAAGCAGGAAGAATGGAGGGAATGTTTAGTGCTTCAGGCATTGCTTTCAGTCTGTCATACCTTTCCTTCAGTGACTTGAGAAGGTTGGGTACTACAACATTGTTCTTCTTGGCAATGATGGGACGAAGCTCATCAAGTTCAGTGATCCTAAAGTCAGCAAACCTGAATGGTTTGTGAATATCCATCACTCTTTTATCTTGTCCCCTGAAGACAGTGATTATTGCAGGATTGGTGTTGCGATGGATTTGAATGTCAGTGATGATTTCAGGTTTCAGCCTTTCTTTCATCACCCAAGTATACCTTTCAATCCTGGTCTTCCTTATATGAGCATCCCTCTTGAGCTTTTCTTCCCTTTCCTTTTTGAGAGCACTCATTTCATCTTCCTGTGCCTTTTTGAAGGCTGCACCAGCTTGCTCAATGGCTAGTGCCTCAGTATCCAGACCAATCTTTTCAGCCTCCTCATGAATAACCTATATCAGAGCAGGCTTGCTCATCCTCTCTTTTTTAGCCTCCTTTTGTAGTATCTCAATTCTTTCCATGTGAGCTTGAATTTCGGCACTGGTGAGATGATGTACTACTCCATTGATTTCAAACGGGACTCTGATAGGTTCATCAGGGTCATATCTGACTATGGTTGAGGCAGGCTTGAGCACAATTTCAGGTTCAGAGATGGTAGCAATACTTTTTCCTCTGTCCTGCCTGAGAGTTGAGGAGACTGGTTCCTCTTGTGGTGGAACTTCAGTGATTGGAGTGACATGCTCCCTCTTTGTGTGAGAGGGCTGTCCAGCTTCTTGTTCTTCAGTATAAGGGACTTCAGTAACATTCTCCCCCTCAACATTTGCCTGAGCGTCAGTGATGGCAAGTGTTGGAGTTACTGACGTAGAAGTAGACGTACCCTTGAAAGCTTGAAAAATTTCCGTCATCATGGACTTGATTTCCGCAGTATCCTATTGAATGATAGATACTTTGGAGTCAAGTGCAGCCTGAGAATTTTCAAGGGTTGTCATCCTGGAACCCATTGTCCATGCCAGAGAAGTGGACTTTTGGGATTGAGCTGCCACTGATTCTTCCAATGTTGTAAAGGAAGATTTGAGAGACTCCACCGTTGAGCTGAGACCCTGAACATTTGATCCCTTTAGCAAGCCAAGTAACTAGTGAGGGTCACTGAGTTTACCTGATAAGTCTCAGATGCCTGAAGTAGCTTCCTGGTTAGCTCAGGATCATCTTTGACTGATTCTTGAACAGACTGAACCCCTGTATTCAGCTTGTTGAGGGATTCCAAAAACTGGTTGAGTTGAGAGACCATTTGTGTCAGGGAGTAGGTGACTGTGGAATTCTGTTCCCTGACATCATCATTAAAGTCTTCAACAGCATCCTTGAGTAGGTGGTAATGGACTGCTTGCTCAGTGTGCATGTTAAACACTGTTGGGAATTAAACTAATGCTGTTGGAGTTCCCACTGCTGGAAGAATACACTAGCAGTGGAAACATTATTCCCACTGCTGGAAGAATACACTAGCAGTGGAAACATCATTACCACTGCTAGTGCATATAGTTACCACTGCTTAGTTTATACCTGTTATAGATAAGTATAGAAAAGATCTTGAGAATATCTTATTTATTTATCATTATACTTATCTTGTAAAGGACTCCTTGTGTCTTATAAAAGGAGATCCTAGGATTAGGGTTTAACATCAGTTGTCATATAGTTTTCTAATACGTTTTCTTAGAGCTTCAAGGTGTAACCCTAGTGATATCTCAGATCACTCGTATTATTATTATTAATAATATTGGAGCTAGTTGTTTTGTTACATTCATTGTTCATACATAAAACTGTTTCACTTACAATCAATCTTCTAAGTATCATTAAGTAGATTCCGCATACTTAGTGATATCACTCAAAGTATCATTATCAACACAAGTTCAAGGTGTTCACGATCCAACAAGTGGTATCAGAGCCAGGCTTTGATACTTTGAATTAGAAGATCCAGAAGAACAGTTTACCTACAAGGAAGATGGCGTTTTCTGACTCAGAGGTACATTCTATAATTAGTTGTGCTAAATCTTGTTCTGCTTTAAAAGAATATGAAAAACTTAAAGTGCAATATGATGAATTAATGCTAGAGTTACATCATACTAATTATAACTTAGCAAATCATAAAAGAGGTCTTGCTGTGCTAGAAGAACAGATTTTGCATTATAGAAAAAATGAATCTAAATTTAATGATGATATTGCTGTATTAAGAAGAGATTTAGATTTTAAGATTGCAGTAAATGAGGCTTTTAGAGAAGAATTGGAGAAAGCTCAAAAGGCTAATGAAAATGTACAAATAACTTGTGATACATTAGCTTATCAATCTAAGAGTATAGATAAAATTTGGGAAGCTCAGGTGGTTAATAAGGCTAAGTCAGGTGTAGGTTATAAGTCTGTTCCTCCACCATACAGAGGTGTTCCATCACCTCCAGGTATTGATCTAGCACACACAGGTCTAGAAGAGTTTCAAGATGCTAAACTTGAATATGGCCCTAAAACTACTGAGAATCCTAAAGTTGAAGAGACTAAAATGAAGAATGAATGTTTTGAAAGTGCTAGTGACACCTCTTTGGTAAATGAAAATGTGTCTAAAGCTAAATCTGAGATTAAGGTAGAAGTGAATAATGTTCCTAAAGTGGCTAACATTGAAAACAATAAACCAGTTAGGAATACTGTTAGATATGCTGAGATGTACAGGTCACAACCTAGAGGTAACCAAAGAAATTGGAATAATATGAAATCCCAACAGCTAGGTAGTGATTTTGTGATGTTGAATAAAGCATGTTTTGTATGTGGTAGTTTTGATCATTTGTCTGCATATTGTGAATACAATCCTTGGAAAAAGGTAACTTCAAGGGATACAAGGGTATTTTGGAACAAACAACCTAGAGTGAATAAATATGTTTCAAATCAAACTCACTCTAATGTTAAAATAATACCCAGAGTTGTTATGATAAGGTCTGGCACTAAACCTCTTTATCCTGCTAGGCCAAACAAGACTCTTTACCCCAAGCAAACTGTTCCAAGTGCTAATCCAAGATTTTCAAATCAAGCACAAATAGTTAAAAAGGCCTTTTTCAATAAAACAGCTAGGTATAATCAAAAATTGATGCCTAAAGTTTCAACTACTAAGCCATCAGTTTCCACTGTTAGGCCAAAAGTTCCCACTGATAGGCAAAAGAAAGCTGTTAAGGGTAATATGGGAAATGGCATGAAAGCTACAGCACAATGGGTTTGGAGACCAATAACAGGTGACAAAGCATCTATGGTTTTAAAGAAACACACTTATATTGATGCAAGAGGGAAAGTCAAGTCAGTAATGGCTTGGATTTCCAATGTTTAGTTGTCTGTTATAGTATGTTTTGTTAGTCATATTCATTATTGTTAAAAGGAAAATATTTTGTCTTGTATTTTCTTGGTTTTGGACTAACAAATGCAGGTTGATAAAGCAAATGATTTGGAGCTATCAGTGATATGTGAATTGGACTGTATGCTGATATAGAGTTTGGAGTGTGTGAACTGGACACACAACAAATGGTAATTGGTTCACCATGTCTAACCCACACCAAGAACCAACTAGTCCAGAGCAAACGGCTACTGGTAAAGACTTATCAAATCCGTTTATGGTTGATAGTTTACCAAAAACTAGGTTATCAACTCACCATACATCCATGTGATCAAGAGTTGGCTAGTCCATAGCAAACGGCTCATGGTAAAGACATAGCAAATCCGTTGATAGCTGATAGTTTGCTAAAAACTATGATAAGAGCAGCTAATTTTACATGTTTTACTTTCCACTGCTCTTTGAAAATTCTGTTGAGTTTTACCACTGCAGGTTCACAGTTACCACTGAAAGTGTAAATTTTTCACTGTTGATCTTAGCAACTAATCCTTAATATGTGTAGATGCAGGATATGACAGTGTTAACATCATTAAAAGCTCTACCATGGCAACACCTAATGTGTCTCATCCTTTTGGATTGGATACAGATGGTGGAATCCCAAGCCAAATTGAAATATTGGGTGGTTCAGGAGTACTTCCTAGTTCAACTAGGGGAGAAACTGAATCTATGCTCCATGATGCACCTCTCCCAGAAGTTAACACATCTGGAAGTGCTGAGGGTAGTTTGCAAATTAAGGAATTGATGGAACTGTGTACCAAATTATCATAAAAGGTGGATTCTCTTGAAGAATATATTGCTGCAACAAAGAAACTTTATGGAAGAGGAGAGTAAACACAGTGGAATCTTCAAGTTCTTTTGAATTATATCTAATTGTGATGATTTTGGTGGTGATTCTCCCAAACAGGGGAGGAAAAATGATGATAAGGTCAAAGAAACTCAATTTAATGCAGATATGGAAGTTATGCTGCTGCCAAAAGTTTAAATTTATTCTGCTGATAGAATATCAGTTTCTACTGATGGTATCATGATTGAAGCAGAAGAAGAAAGACCACCAATGAAGGATGGACAGCTGCTTAGTTGAAAGAAAAAGCTAATGAAGAAATAGAAATGTTGCATACAGAAGAGTTCATAAGTTTGAAAGATGAGAACTGCATGATTGATAAGATATGTGTTTTGAAGAATCCCCCCCAACATCAAGGAGGAAGTTTAATTCAAGAAACTTGTGGATTTGCAGAGGAATCACAAGTTTAGGGGAGGATTGTTGGGAATTAAACTAATGCTGTTGGAGTTCCCACTGCTGGAAGAATACACTAGCAGTGGAAACATTATTCCCACTGCTGGAAGAATACACTAGCAGTGGAAACATCATTACCACTGCTAGTGCATATAGTTACCACTGCTTAGTTTATACCTGTTATAGATAAGTATAGAAAAGATCTTGAGAATATCTTATTTATTTATCATTATACTTATCTTGTAAAGGACTCCTTGTGTCTTATAAAAGGAGATCCTAGGATTAGGGTTTGCAACATCAGTTGTCATATAGTTTTCTAATACGTTTTCTTAGAGTTTCAAGGTGTAACCCTAGTGATATCTCAGATCACTCGTATTATTATTATTAATAATATTGGAGCTAGTTGTTTTGTTATATTCATTGTTCATACATTGTTTCACTTACAATTAATCTTCTAAGTATCATTAAGTAGATTCCGCATACTTAGTGGTATCACTCAAAGTATCATTATCAACACAAGTTCAAGGTGTTCACGATCCAACAATTGGTATCAGAGCCATGGGGCTCGTGATCGTGGGATTAAACAAGGTTTGGTTTGTTGAAGAAAAGAAGAAAATTCGAATCTGGTTCGTATCTTAAAAACTCACTGCAGGGCTGTTTTCAAGGCGCGATATCTCCTTCGTTAACCGTTGGATCGGGCTGAAATTTTTACTGGAGGTTCTCTACATGACAAGGAAGAGTTCCACCGGAGGGATCTTTAATCTGAGCTCCCAGTAAAAAGATATGATTTTTCTAAAAGTCTGCTGCAGAAAAGTTTGTAAGTCGAATTTTTAGGGTTTTCTTGATATCAAACTTCTATTTTCGCTATTTATTGAATATATTCATTATGGAAGTTTGGATTTATGTTGTTTGGTGCCTAAAATTCATGGAAGAAAGAAGTTTTGGAGAAGGTACGAATTGATTTTTAGGGTTTCTAGATCTGCTATACATGCTTCTACTAGTACTTTCATTAGACTTGGTGAGCAGGTTTTAAAACCTGTGATGAACCCTAATGATGATGCTGGAACAAGTTATGATGAACCCTAACGATGCTAAGCTGATCGAATTGTTTAGTGCTTTGGAGTTGTGCAAACCCTAACTCGCTTAATGGAGCTGCTATTATTTTCAGTTTGGGTTTATGATTGGTTGATTGAAGATACTGGTGGTAAAGATGTGTATAAGCTTACTGGTCATTCAAAGCTCACAACTGCTGCTTATATAGTTACCACTGCTCACTATCACGTTTCCACTGCAAGGCTAAAAGTTACCACTGCAAGGCTTAAATTTTACCACTGCATGCTTATACGTTACCACTGAAGCCAAAATAGTTTCCACTGCAGCTTCAATACTTACCACTGCTGCTCGTTTGTTTCCACTGCCGATGATTCAAAGGTTCGGTTTAATTGGTGGAAAGAGGAGCATAGATTTTTGTCGTGTTCTGCATGGTTAACTGATTCAAATTACGTGGGGTTGAGTTTAAATATTAACTGATCTGTTGTCTTGCATAAAGTCGAGTGGTATTATATTGAATAGTTTGTAGGACAGTGCATCACGTGGGATGGTTAGTGTTTAATCAGTATGATTGGTAGCTAGATATATTATGTTCATCCAATTGGTCAGTACCTATTACCTCGTACTACAAACTCAAGTGGATCAGTGGTGATTAATTGATAACTCAATACGATTTGGTTGTGGGGTACGAATACTATTTAATATCGTGATGGTTTGGATTTATTTGTGACACACACGAAGAAGATTTATGGACGGTTTGTGCATATGCTCTCAATCAATAATATTCCTACTTGTCAAACCTCGTACTAATTAATATTAGGTTTGTGTGCAAATATCTTTGGTTTATTCAAAGAGATAGTGGGTCGGTGGCTTTTATTGTTGAAGATTGACCATGGGGGATATTAGTAAAGATTGAAAGAACGCTTATCAGAGTTTGGAAAGATTATATGTTGGTTCCAACACACACACAGGGGAAGACATACTCACAAGAGTTATTTCGGTTCTTAAAGATTATAAAGGCTCGTTCTATTTGATTCAATTGATTACGAAGAAAGGTTTTTATCACCTATTTGAAGTTGAAGTGGAGGTTCTTGGATGCGTGTTCTTATCATATCTCAAAGTGAGTATGACACTTTGAAGATAACTTGTTCGTTCATTCAGGTGACTACGAATTGACAAACACTTGAAGGAGTTACATTATTGTGCTCAGTGATTTTTGTCAAGAGATTGCGATCTCCCTATACGTTAAGTATACGTTCGAAGTCAATTTTAGTACAAGATATAAGACACAAGTTTGGGTGGTTCTACTTCAGCATCAAGTTGGTTATACTTAGTTTTCTTCATTAGTAATCATTACATAAGAGCCTACAGAATTGAAGATTCAAGAGATGGTTAGCATATGGGTTTCAGGGGAAGCTTAATGTCTAAATGTTTAACCATTTATGTGCTACATCGAGGTGAAGGTTTTTACTACTGCTGGTTATTATTATTACTTCTAGTTTTGATTTCTACTGTTTCAAGTCCATTTTTAGATGCGGAGAACTTAATTGTGGGCGACTTTGAAACATTGGAAAGATGAATTGGACGTGTAATATTGATTTGTGGTTGTGAAGATCAAGGTTGCATACATTTGTCCCCTATTTGATGATGACAAAAAGGGGAAGAAGAATACTTTGAAGATTGCAGCTTGAAGATCCTTGATGATATGCATGGTTTAAGGGGAAGACGACATCTTTCATATACTTGGTTTTGTCATATCAACTAGGGGAAGATTGTTGGGAATTATACTTTGAGTTGATATTGACAAATATGAAAGATGAAGGACTTATGGAGACAAAGGAAGAAACTTGCAAAGAAAGAAAAAGATTACAGCATATCTTTTATTATTCTAGTTTATTCCTTGTAACCCTAGTATCTCTATTATATAAAGAGATACAGGGAATATGTTTTAGATGTCTTCCACAATGTAATATACAGAAAACGTGTGTGTGTGTGTCTAGGGCTGGAAACGCCTAGACTTGTGTATACAGGTGTTTAATGGGAAACACCTAGGGTAGATTGATGTTAAGCCTCAACTATCTTTGATAGCTGTTAGGATGTAACCGTGCTACACTTGATCACGTAGCATTGGGGCTTTGGTGTTTGTTAGAGTAGAGATGATGACGAGAAACCTTGTTCAATAATAAAGATGTTTTATATATTCCGCTGTGCATGATTGTTATCTTTATTATTGTTAACCCTAGATGAGCTATAAACGATCTTATCAATTGGTATCAGTGACCCCCCTGTACAAAATGTTGGTTATCTTCTTGATGAATTTGGTGAAAACTTTCTCAGTGAGAGGAGCTTGATCATCTTCTGAGGACTCTAATGTGGAGTTAGTTTCAGCAGACCCAATGTCAGAGGGTTGAGGAGACTGAGGAATTGGTTCAGGGACTGTCTCCTCAACCACCATATCATCTCCAGCTTCAAAAATCTCCTCATCAATGTGAAATTCATCATCAGAGAACAGTGCAACCTGAGCATCAGCCAGTGAGTTAATCTGCAACAAAAGGTTATCCGGCTCCTCTTCATAAGAAGACTTGCCTTCGTTTTGGCCAGGTCTCGACCCCTCTAATCCGGTAGATTGGGTTTTATCTACCTGGTCCTTAGAGCCAGTTCCCAAGTTGTTGGCTCCTCCGGGAGTGGTTATGGGTTCCATATCAGCGGGTGGCCTTTGTTCCTCTGAATCTTTGTCCCCCGTGACCCCTTCAGACACTTATGGGTGTTTTTCAATGTCATCCTGAGGAATCGTGAATGTTGTGTCCCTATCAGCGGGTTGTATGTTTCCCTCTGAGTCTTTGGGATGAGTTTTTGTGCCCTCTGACAAAAGCTTTGATTTTCGAATGTCCTCATCAGGCACCTGAGTGGTTTTGCCCCCTTTCCAACAGGCTTCTTCTGGCCTGTTGAAGGTTTACGGGCGAGAACTCAATGTTGCTTGGGTTGTGATTTACCCGAGCCTTTGGCAGGATGTGAGTGTTTGTGGGTCCCCTTCTCAGTGAAGTAGTGCTGCCCCACCGAGGATATAGGACCCCTTGCTCCCTGAGACCCTGGTTGTGATGTCTCAGAGCCTTTAGCAGGATGTGGAGGTTTGGTTGGTTCCAAATCCACTGACTTGTTTATGTCAGTAGAGCCTTTGGGAACGGGTTCGCCCGAGGACACTGAGTGTGATGTCTCAGTGCCCTCCGTTGGCCTTTGTTTTGGGGCCAAAGATTGGCTTATGATCCTGAGGGTGTCAGCAGTCAGGGTCTGTTGTTGTTGCCCCCTTTTGTCAGGCTTAGGGGCAGAGGTCTCAGTGGCAGGTGATTTGGGTTGAGCCACCTTCCAGGACCCCTGTCCCTTCTTTCCCTTCACCTTCTTGGTGGGAGAGGGAATTGGTGATATGAAGTTGTCACCCTGAATTGCAGTTAGCATATATGTGGTCAGGGCGACAGGTGTTACCTCAATAGGGTCACGAGAGTAATTTGCCTTATGTAAGACATCAGGTTCAAAGCCAACACTGTCAGGCTTGATATACTCGAACCCTAATAAGTCATTCAGGGCACAGGAAATGAATCTAGGGTAAGACATAAGTTTTTGCCTAGACTTCCCACCCAATTTGGCTATGAGGTCCCTGAAGATAATTTCTCCAAGGTCAATCTTTTTACCCTCAATGAGACAATACACTATCATTGATTGAGTAGTGTTTAGTTACTCAGTAGAGGATTTATTCCCCCCAAGGACCTGAATTACAAATGTCATCAGGATCCTCTAGGGGGCAGGGAACCATGTTTTGATAATGGGGGCTTTGGACAGAAGGGCCCCTGAAGTTACATCAGGATGATGTTTATCATAGGGCCCAAGTTCCAAGAGGAGTTGTCTAACATCCTCTTCAGTGGGTTGGGCTACAAAGGTCTTAGCATAGTCAAGGCCTGTGGCTTTGACAAAGGTTTTGTAGTCAAGAGTAAGGAACTTAGTTCCATTATTTACTGAGAACCTAATTTTGGCCTCCTTTGGTGCATCGGGGTTTTCAACCACCGCTGTGCACCAGAATTCCCTCAAGTAGTCATGATAGATGACTGAGGGGGTCTTTGTAAATGTGGTGGTGAGAAAACAGTTTTGAAGGAACTTCACCACATCCCTGTATTCAGGGAACCCTTCGGGGTAGGCAAAGTTCCCCACCACATTGTTTTTGGTGAGATCTACGCTTTCCATTTGGAAATCCACATTGGGTGCGTATTTAATGAAATTAGAAGAAGCCATTTGAGAAAATGATGGTCTGGTTTTTGAAAAAGGTTTGGTATCAAAGAAGAAACACACTCAGTTTAATCAAACAGATTTTTGAAAACAATTTTGCAAGAGTTTTGATAAGTTTTTTTTTTAAAGCCTGTGTGTTTTTTCTTTGTGGGGGGTATTTATAGGAAATGGATTAGGGTAGTGATGTTGCAGATATCAAAGATTTTTTGTTATTAAACCAAAACGGTATAATAATGTGTGTTTGATATCCACATTAATTATCACGATTCCCATTACCCTATTTTCTCTCAACATGATGGGGTGAACAGTTGTGTGGCTTGGTACACCCGGATCAACCACTTAACCAAAAGATGGTCAATATAGTCAAACCTTGCATGTGCATCATTTCCGGTGAGTATAGTGTGTCCCCGAGTCGTTAAGTCCCGACGAGGTGTGAAATGCGAAATCGAGAATCGATTTGTGATCGGGTGATTTGAATGGGAAATAAAGAGAATTTGGGATTTCTAAACAAAATGAAGCAAATAATAACTCAAAATAACTCAAATAAAGTAACTACGAAAGCACGTAAAGCAAAATTAAACTAAAACATAATCTAAACTTAAAACGTAACGCGTAAACCTAAAAATGTAAAGTAAAAGGGAAATTACCTAATGTAAACTACATATATGAATTTGAAAATGAAAAACTATTTAAAAACTTTTAAAAACCTTAAACGTAACTTAATTTTACCAAAAACGTAATGAAAATAAAAAACGGGCCGTTACCGGGCTCGGTAAAGGCTTTAAAAGTGAAATTTAAAATCTAAAAAGGCTACGGGTACCAAATTACTTTTCATACGTACTAAATGACAAAAGAAAAATTTTCAAAAAAGAAATTTGATTTTTCGACTATTTTTGTATTTATTATGAATTAAATAAAATTTAAACTAAATAAATGATTTAAAAATAGGAAAAGTTTTTAGAAAAATCTGAAAAATTTCTGGAAAATAAAATGAACGATAAAGATCCTAGGAAAAATAACAGGAGGGGAAGGGAGACCTAATCAACAATAAAAAAGCAAGAAATAAGCGAAGACTTAACATTAAGCTAAATAGGCAATAACACTATAAATATAAAAATCGCAAACTACAACAAAGGCATGGCAATAGAGCATCTGGTAAGGGGGAGTGTGTTTCTTCTCAACTTGTCCTTAGTAAACTTAGGAGGCTAGGTTTTCACCCTCAAGAATAGTATCGGAGCTCACGGGGTCTTTGAAATCAAAAACTTCCAAATATTCGTAAAATCTTCACAAGGTTTTGACAAATACTATTTAAAAGGTTTATTTAAATTTTACAACAAGCAAGTTTTGAACATTTATTCATAATCAACATACATATATATTTTTTCATTTTTCATTTTTCATTCTTTTTTTTTTTTTTTTTTTTTTTTTTTTTCATTACTTTTCATTTTTCATTTCATGGCTTTTTACTAACAGAGCTTCACGGGGTAATTCCAAGACCTTAACACCTTTCAGAATTAAGGATCCAAGGACCGATCTCGAACCGTAGTTTATAGCACTTATTCATACCCAAAGCTTTAACTTTTGCAACTTTCAAGCAACATCTCACTTTCATTTTGTATTGCATTTTCATGAAAGTATGCTTGTTCCAAAATTTAAATAAAACTTTGAATTAGTATGTGTCAAAACCGTATAAAAACTTTGTTTTAACTAACAAAATGATTTTTGTGTTCAAAATTTTGAAAATAAGCACGTTATTAAGTCAATTTAGGAGCTCCTGGGAGAGAAAAGCCATAGATTACTTATATAAGCTCTAAAGAAAACCTCTATTCCACGCTTAGCATTTTCATTTGCACAATTCGTAAAGATTTAGCCTAAAACGTTAAGGAAAGCAGCTAGATCAACACTCTAGCAGAGTCGGGATTCCCCTTGTTCTAGCCTAATCAAGTCTAAGCTTTCCACAAATACCGAGGTATTTATGTATAGCAAATTATTATTTATTGTGCAAAGCACTTCTTTTTCACGTAATTTTTAACTTAAATACGATAAAAATTTTAAAATTTTGGTCAAAACGGGGGTACTAGGGACTAGAAGGGTACAACATGTGAAAACTTTTGAAAATTATGGGTCAAATTCGCAAGAATTCCCCCCCCCCCCCCCCCCCCCCCCCCCACACACACACACACACTTAGAATTGAATATTGCCCTCAATATTCAACGTACCGGCCCTTAGCCGAAACTTTGAACGGAAAAAGGTAATACCACCATCCAAGTGTGGAAACGGAAATCTTGATTACACGAAGTATTATAAAGAATATCCCTGGGTTAGCAAAAAGAGAAGATCGGATATTGGGCGGTTGGATTGAAACAAGCGCAACAATCATCACGATCTACGGGATTTCCTGAAAACAAGGTCAAATACACAACACAAGAAGGCAAAGTAAGAAGATGAAATGGATAAGCATGGGTTGCCACCCACGAAGCGCTTTGTTTTTTATTACTGAGTCACGAGCTTGACTCGACCCCGAATTCATTCGTTCTTGGGGAAGCAAGATGTGGAAAAGAAAATCTAAATCAGACTTTCATTCAAGATGTTTGGATAAACATTGAAGTACGTGAAAGATCCACTCCGATGAGATATAACCGGCTCAAAAGAAGAAATTGAGATGCCGGGGTCAAAGATCGTATCTTCACTTACAAAGGAGTGAAGAAGAGAAGAAGTCACCGGATAGGTGAAGAAAGGAAGAAAGATCTTGATAACAATGAGGAAAAGATCTTCATCCTCAAGATCAAGGTTAGTTTGCATTTCAATTTCATCATTTAAGCTCATTTGGTTTGAAAACATCCCGGGCGGGAGGGTTGGGTTAAAATCTTCATTGAACAAACTTTCATGATTGAGTACATCTCCCCCCGGGTCATGATCTTTATCAAGATCAAGGTAATCATACTCCGGCGGAGTCATGATATGAGTGAGTTCACCGGAGAACTCCTCATTAAGAGGATCAATCATATGATGTAAATTTGTGAGCTCTTGTTCCGTTACGGACTCATCACTATCCTCCATTTGAATATCAAAGATTGGGTTATCTGAAATTAAAGTAAAATCATAATCGAAATCAAACAGAGGATTGGTGATAGTCATTTTGAATGTTTCGGAATCAAGGTCATCAATATCCTCTTCAAGGCTGACGATCTCGGAATGAGGAAGTGATGCATCAACATATTCGATGTCTTTATAAGATAAAGAATCGTCATCACTATAATCATTTTCAGAATCGGAGAAAGTCTCGAAATGATCTTTCGGATTGTCAAGAGGAGGTGAATCATACTCCTCTACCATATCAAAAGTATATTTATCAAAATCGGGTAAAGAATCCTTGAGCTCGGGCTCCAAAGGATCTGACGGCTTAACAATCTCGGTTGAAATAGAATCATCATTGACAAGAGAAGAATCGACCCCTTCCAAAACGGTGTCACTTCCCTCAACCGGTGTGAGAGAAGGAAGGGAAGAGTCGGAAATATGTTTAGATATATCAAGATGATCATTTTCAACAATTTCACAATTACCGTTAGAATTTTCCCCGGACTCACTTGGGATTGGGACAAGGTCCTCAACACTAGACGATTCCGTTTCCGGAATAGTGCTAAGATGCTCGTCCCCCATACTTAGATAGTCCTTGGGTTCTACGGGAGGAAGAACGGGTGCTATTTGGGGAAAAACATTTATCAGAACAAGTCTATCATCGTCATCATCGGAATCATCGTCATTGAAAAGAGCAGCATTACGAAATATGGCACGAGTTCTAGCTGCTCGTTCTTCGGCAAGTAATTCTTCCATGCTTTTTTCATTGCGAGCAGCTCGTTCTTCGACTAGCAATTCTGCAATAGATTTCCCAGAATATTGACGAATGACGGGAGATTGTGGGGGTGAAAAATTTTCAATGTCGGAAGTATCAAAACTAGAAGAAGGAATAGGTTCATAGAAGAAGATTTTTTTATATAATAATAATAATAATAATAATAATAATAATAATAATAATAATAATAATAATAATAATAATAATAATAATAATAATAATAATTATGAAAATAATAATAATAATAATAATAATAATAATTTTGATAATAATATTTACATAAATAATAATACTACTAATACTATTACTAATAATAATACTAATAATAATAATAATTCTAATAATACTAGTAATGATAATAATAATAATAATAATAATAATAATAATAATAATAATAATAATAATAATAATAATAATAATAATAATAATAATAATAATAATTATACTAATAATAATAATAATTAGGCAAAATACTAAATGAAAAGGTTTTGTCAAAATATTATGTGGGATGTTATTAAAAAAAATGAAATTTGGTTTTTGAAATGGTTTTGGGAAAATGGTTTCAAGTTTTGTTTTTGAAAATGATTTTATATTTAAGTTTCGGGATTTAGGGAAATTTTAGGAATTATGGTGTCGGGTGAAGATATTTTGGTATTTTCGAGGTTAGGTTAAGGGCAAAGGGTGATAAGGGTTTCGGTTTGGTTTTCCATGCCTCCCCCCGATGCATGTCCCGGGATTTCTTTGACTCATCAATTCTTTAATAAATGCTCCAAATAGTGTCGAATCGATCCGGTATTGCTCTGTTTAGCTCCTTTTCCCATCCAAGCTCAGTTTTGCTCACTTTTGCCTTGTTTTCAATCCATTTGTACCTGAAACATACAAAAACACACTCCAAGGATATTTGTAACATTATATGGTCATTTTTGGGTGTTTTTGGTCGTTTTGGTGGGTTTTTCGGGCCTAAAATGATGAGTAAACGACCATTCATCATGGCTCTGCAAAAAGGCACTTTTGCAGAGTGATATCATCACAACTTTTTGTGTGTGAGAGAGCATTTAATGCACAATGGTATTTGGTGAGAAAAATATGGGGGCCCGAGATGTGGATGCCAGTTGTGTAAGCGACATATATTCCTATATTTAATAGGAATCAGTTACCTACCTGGGACGTTTACTAGCTAAGTACTTAGAGCATTTAGTTAGGGTATTCAATGCCTTTTGACATCTTGAGCCCCCTGAATGATTTATCATTCAGGAATGGTTTTGTTCAGGAAGGGTGTGATCAGGGACCTAGAGAATTTACATCAGGTTGGAGCACTTTTGATCAGTTGCCTGATTCTATGTCCAACATGCCCAATTCAGCTTTCAATCTTGTGAAAGTGGGTTCATCCAAGGGTTTGGTGAAGATATCAGCTAACTGATACTTAGTGGGGATGAAATGTAATTCAATTTCTTCATTCATGATGTGGTCCCTGATGAAGTGGTATCTGATGTCAATGTGTTTGGTTCTTTGATGAAGTACTGGATTATTTGAGATGGCTATGACACTTGTATTATCAAAAAAGATAGGTACCATCCTATACTGAATGCCATAGTTACTTAGTTGGCTCTTCATCCATAGTACATTTGCACAACATCCTGCAGCAGCCATATATTCAGCTTCAGCTGAGGACATGGCTACTGACTGTTGTTTCTTTGTACTCCAACACACAAGTTTACCACCAAGAAATTGACAGGATCCTGAGATACTTTTTCTGTCCATATTGCATCTTGCATAGTCAGAGTCAGTGTACCCTTTTAGATCAAATCATAAGCATTTTGGGTAATACAAACCAAGGTTTGATGTACCCTTCAGGTACCTGAAGATTTTCTTGACAGCAGTGAGATGAGACTCTTTTGGATCAGCCTGATATCTTGCACACAGACAGACTGAGAATTGGATATCAGACCTAGATGCAAGTAAGTACACAGGGAGCCTATCATTCCCCTGTATTGGGTTTGGTTCACTGATTTGCCAGTGAGTTCAGGGCCAAGGTTGTTTGGAGGAACCATAGGAGTCTTCACTGAGGAGCAATCAGTGAGCTCATACTTCTTCAGTAGGTTCCTCAGGTATTTTTCTTGGCAAATGGATATTCCTTTTTCAGCTTGTTTGATTTGGAGTCCAAGAAAGTATGTGAGTTCACCCATCATGCTCATTTCAAACTTTGTGGTCATCACTTTTTCAAACTGTTTGCAAATTTTGTAACTTGTTGAGCCAAAGATGATGTCATCAACATACACTTGAACCAGGATGACATCACTTTTTGTTCTGTAGATGAACAGTGTATTGTCAATCTTTCCTCTAACAAACTTTTTTTGATCAGGAAGGCTGAAAGAGTTTCATACCATGCCCTGGGAGCTTGTTTCAGTCCATAAAGGGCTTTTTTAAGCTTGTAGACATGGTTGGGGTATTCACTACTTTCAAAGCCAGGAGATTGTTGCACATAGACATCATCTTTGATGTTACCATTTAGGAATGCACTTTTGACATCCATTTGGTAAACTTTAAAGTTCATGTAGGTTGCATAGGCTAGAAAGATCCTGATGGCTTCTATTCTAGCAACAGGCGCAAAGGTTTCCTCATAGTCTATACCTTCCTGTTGATTATATCCTTTGGCAACCAGTCTTGCTTTATTATTGACGACTGTGCCATTCTCATCAGTCTTGTTTTAAAGACCCATTTCATACCAATGATTAGAACACCCTGGGGGCATTCAACAAGGGTCATGACATCATTTCTGTCAAATTGTTCCAATTCATCTCTCATGGCCTGAACCCAACTTTCATAAGTCAGGGCTTCTTTGATATTTTTAGGCTCTATTTCAGAGAGATAGTCAGCATAAAGACATATATTGGCTGAGGCTGCCTTGAGTTTTGAAACCATGCTTCTTGTGAGCATGCCTTCAGTGGGTTCACCAATGATGTTCACAAGCTCAATAATTTTGGATCTTGTCCAGCTATCCCGAGGTTTCGGATAGGAATTTGAGCTTGAAGGAGCCTGATTAGGTTTAGGCTCAGGAACATGAGGTGACTCATCAATATGTGCTTCAGTGACATTTGTGGGAACAACTTGCTCTGAGGGTTCCTGAACATTTTGTTCAGTGGTTGCAGTCTCATTGGAGACCTGATGAGTTTCAATGAACTCACTGATGGTTGGTTGGGGTAGGTTGTCAGGGATGATATAGTAGGAGACATCAGCATCAGCTTGGTATTGGGTTGAGGGGTTGTTCTCAGGATGATATTCATCAGGGGGATACCTTGATGAGTCATCAATACCAATTTCTTCAACTGAGGAATTTGAGAACCTGATGGATTCAGTGCTCTCATCAACAATAATGTGATAAGTTTCCTCAGTTTGTTGTCTCCTTGTGTTGAACACTCTGAAGGCTTTGGAAACCAAAGAATATCCCAAGAAGTATCCATCATCAGCTTTAGCATCAAATTTACCCAAGTGATCCTTGTAATTATGAATAAACACAGGACACCCAAATACATGAAAGTAGCTAATGTCAGGGTCCTTCCTTTGAATATCTCATAAGGAGTCTTATTGTGCCTTTTCACAATGATTGACCTATTTTGAGTGTAGCAAGCTGTTTTGACTACCTCAGTCCAGAAATGTTTTGAGAGGACTGAGCCATTTAACATTGTCCTTGCTGCCTCAATGAGTGTTCTATTTCTCCTTTCAGCTACTCCATTTTCAGGAGTATAGGGAGAAGTGAAATTTTGAGAAATTCCTTTCTCATCACAGAAACACTCAAGGTCTTGGTTTTTGAATTCAGTGCCATTGTCAGTTCTAATTTGTTTAACTTTGACATCATTTTGATTTTCAAAATTCTTGACAAATGACATGATGGTTTCAGCTTCCTGACTCTTTTTGGTCAGAAAGTAAACCCAAGTGTATATTGAGTATTCATCTACTATAACCAGAGTATATTTCTCATGGTGAATGGACATTGGACTGACAGGTCCAAAAAGGTCCATATGGAGAAGATGTAGGCAGCTCTTGATAGAAAAGGTTTGTTTGGTTTTGAATGATGCCCTGTGGTGTTTTCCTTTTTCACAAGCTGAACAAGGCTTGTCATTGGTATACACCAGGGATGGAAGGCCTAGAACTTTGTTCTGTTTGGCCAGGTTGTTGATGCTCTTGAAATTGAGATGAGAGAGTCTCTTATGCCAGAGCCAGTTGATTGTCTCACTTGCCTTTGAGAATAGACAAGTCCCATTTTGAGTCAGGGATGACATGTCTAGGACATAGACATCATCCCTCCTAGGGGCAATCAACACTACTTCCTTGTTGGCATTAAAGATGGTCCCTCTCTTGTCATCAAACTGAACTGTGTATTTTGCATCACATAGTTGGGAGACACTTATCAGATTGTACTTGAGACCATTTACATAAGCTATTCTTGTAAAAACTATACTATTGCAGTTTACAGAACCATAACCTTCAGTGGAAGCTGATGAGTTATCACAAAATACTACTTTGGGTCCTGGTTCTTCCACATATTTGTGCAGATAACTTTTCACACTAGTCATACTTATAGAGCATCCACTATCTAGGTGCCAAGTAGGATCCCTAATGTGTTTATGCACAAACAGTAAACTGGGTTAGTTTTTCTTGTTGACCCACCTTCTAGTGGGCTTAGTCCTCAGGGACCTTTTGAATATATTTAATGAATCATGGTCTGAAGTTGTGTGTACTGAGCTTTCACATGTTTTTCATTTTGTGGAGGTTGATGCCTCAGTTGACTGAGAAGTGTTGGTGGGGTTTTTCCTTCTGGACTGAATGATCTTGTCATGTCCCTTGGTTTCATGGGAGGGATCTCCACAGATGTCACAACAATTTTTCATCATACAATCATCAGAAAGATGATCATTGAAACCACAGTGAGGACATGGCAAGAAAGGCTTAGCCTTCAGTCTCTGTTTGGAAGGTATGGCATACTGATAGCCTTGGGTATTGTATAGACCTTGCGCTTTTAAAAAAGCAGTGTGAGAGATGTGATCACAAGTTCTGTGGTCCTCTTGTTTGCATATCATGCAGAACAGGACTCTGTAGCATTTATCAGTGATGTGATTAGGATAATTGCACAGTTCACATCTCCCTGAAGGTCTGGGTGTGGTTTTTGGTTTGGAAGAACTTGAGGATACTGATGGGTTTTTCAATTTTGAGTCAGAAGGTTTTTTAGTGGACTCAATTTTCTCACTCAGCATCCTGACAAGTTCAGCAAGCTGATCAAATTTTGAATCAGTGCTTTCAGGTTTCACTTCAGTAGGCACTGAAGGTTTGTGGTGTTCAGTGGGTGCAGGAGCAGGTCTCTCAGAATAGTCTTTCCTAACCCTGATTTCTCCTTGGGAGAATGGGGTTGAAAGACTGATGGTGCAAGGTCAGAATTGGGTTCAGCTCCCTGAAGATGTTTCAGTGGAGGGAGTGGTGATTGAGAATCAGACTTAGACTCAGTGATGGACTTAGTAGGACTAAGTTCATCAGTGACTCCTAGCAACTCCTTAATAGCCTGACTTTCAGGCTCTAGAATTCTTCCAGTGTTAAAGTTTGGCAGTTTACTGTCATGATTGATTCTTTCAATCCAATCACTGGGTTTAGGAGCAAGTTCTTTGCTAGAGAGTATGTTGGCTGACAGAAAAGTTGTTGAATGGCTACTCTCCCCAGACTCTTCAGTGAGTTGATCTTCACCCATAGCAACCTTTTTGGTGTTGGGTGTGAGACTTAGTGTTTCATAAAGTTTGGGGTTTTTCTGAGTCCATTTCCAAATAACAACCTTTTCTTTCTTAAGTTCTTCCTGAAGAGCTTGATTTTGTTTTACAAGTTCAGAATTTTGAATTTGAAGTGTTACACTTTCAAGCTTGGCTTGTTTTAAAGCAAGTAGTTCATCTCTACATTGATTTAATTCAAAACTCAGTTTGTTAAATTTTGAAAAAAAATTAAGTCTTTGCTCTTCAACGTACTTAAGATCAACATTAATATAATCTAAGTAATATTTCCAATCAGCATCATCATCCATAGAAAGTAAAATGTTTACCTTTCTCATTGTGATGTTAACCCATTCTCCATCTCTTGCATGACTCTTTCCCACAACAAGCTTGTTGTCATCTGATAGGGCCATCAGGGCTTTGATATGAACTTCTTCATTATCATCAGAGGACACTTTAACTTCATCCAGTCAAAGGTTTCAGCAACAAGCCCTTTGTTCTAAGCCTGAGAAGGCTTTGGAGCCTGAGGTAGTTGAGTGACTGTTGAGGATGATTCAAGAAGGGCAAGTTTGGCTTTAGCCTTCCTGTATTTCGCTTCAAAGTCAATTTGAGGGGGTTTTTTTTTCAAATCTTTGACTAGATTGAAGCAACTTGGGTTAAAACTTGCTGGGTCCTGAAAAAGAGTTATTTCCTGAAAACTTGAAAGATGGTTCTGAGGTTGTTTTTGAAAAACAATCTTTTGCAAAATGGCCCTTTTTGCCACATTTAAAACACTCAGTGTTTTCATTTGCTTTAGAAGGAAATTTGTTTTTCTTAAAAAACCTTTTTGAGTTTGCAAGGAGTGCCCTTTCATGAAATTCAATTTGAAGATCATTTAGGTACTCCTCACTGGTTCTTTGGTCAACCTCATCATCGGACTCATCTTGGAAGTCCTACACAACACCATTGGAATAGAAAGCAGTTGATATGGATGTAAGGTCTTTTTGGTCTCCTGAGCTTTACCAGGGTATCTCCTGGTGATAAGATTGTCTTCATAGACAAACTTCCCATAAATAGCAGGGAGCTCAAGGTTCTGAATATGGTTAGCATTTCTCAAACCCTGAGAGAAGTTTAACCACTTCTCAGGGAGACTGTTGACAAACCCAACATTGATTTCATGCTTTGATAGAATAACACCATCATTGGTCAGCTCATTCAGGAGGGTCTTATACTGAGTATAAGTCTTAGAGAGACTTTCAGAATCTTTGGCCCTGAAGGTATTGTATTCAAGCTTCAGGTCCATGATTCTATTCTCTTTGGTATCAGAAGGCCCTTCATAGCTATGAACCAGGTCAGTCCAGGTCTGCTTGGCAGTAGGACAGTTAATCACTGATTCCATTATATCGTCAGGAAGACATGATATAATGATGCTTTTCAGGCGCTGGTCCTGATTGACCACCCTCCTTTCATCTGGGGTCCACTGAGCTTCAGGTTTGACTAAACCTTGGGCAGTTGTTGGGACAAATGGACCATCATTAATCAACTTAATGTAATATGGTTCCATCCCAGTTAAGTAGCAAAGCATTCGCTTTTTCCACTTGTTAAATTTTCCAACTTCAAGTCGAGGGGCAGTTGCTGAATAACTTCCACCCTTTTTGTCGACAAGTTGGGGAACATCTGAGTCAACCATGGTGGGATCTTGATTTTAAAAACTTTTGAGCACTCTTTTAGTTTTGGAAACAGATTTTGAAAAGTTTTATAAACCAGAGGCTCTGATACCACTTGTTGGTCCCTTTTACTTGGTTATCAATAACTAAAAGGCTAATGTAACCAAGATATATGACATTTAACACAGATGTATAAATGATTAACAATAAAGGAACGTAAAGATAAGAGACAATATTTTTCAATGTTTAATTCTTTATTAGAAGTTAATAAAAAAGAATCGTACCCAAGTGTTTGCGGAATAACACTTGGGATTGAAACGACAAGTGTGGTATTGACTCCTCTCTAAACTCAAAACAATGTTTGAGTGACAACTGAGGTCACACTGAGCTATCTCAAGGACTATGTTGTTCTTTGGAGGAGTAAAAGTGGTTTGTGAATGCTTTGCATTAATTGCACAAACTTGTCAACTTTTACTCCTCACTTATGTTGCCTATTTATACACAAATATGAACAACTCTAATATACAATGGACTTAAGCATTCCTTAATAAAATCTTGATAGATTTTATTCTCTAGCAAGGGAAATTTCTTTGGGTTAAATCCAAAAGGTGCTTTCTGATGACAGACTGGATTTAACCATTTGGGGAAAGTTTGACCTTAAAGTGATAAAGCACTTTAGTGAACCAGTTCAAACTTTCCCGCCCAGTCCCGCCAAATCTTCAGTCTTCAAGTCATCAGTCTTCAGTACCATGATAGTTGTTGAGGAGTCTTGGGGTTCAGTGAGTTATTGTCATCCTCACTGAACCCATCACCTTCTTCTTGGCTTAGATCTCACTCACTGAGTTCCGCCTCACTGAATGGAGAACCTTTCTTTTTAGGCTCGGTCTAAGCATCCTGAAGATGACTCACTGAGTTACTGTTCACTCAGTGACTTGTTTACACTTAGGTGATTTTACGTTCAAATCCTTGTTAGAAGAAGATTGGGGAATTCTGTGACCCAACAGGTTTCCCTTCTAAAGTTAAGGATATGATAGACAGAAGACAAGAAAAAGATAGTGGAGGCGTCCAGACGCAAACAGAATACATATTTCTTACGCTCTTGTCAATTTCCAGGGACAAGCGGTTTATGACTTTATCAAGATGCCAACTTTTTCTTACGTGAGTAGGCTACAGGGCTTGCTGCTTCTAAAAGTTTTTCAGAATCCGAGTAACACCATACCCGTTTTACAGAGATGCTCAAGTGTTCTCTACCAGTTCACTGATTGCAATTCTCATGCTAACATAGTAACATACACCAGTTACAAGGCCATTTATCTCAAGGTTCTCTACCTTAAATAGAATTACGAAAATGTGATGCATATGGAAGTGACATGGTTCAAATGCACGATTGGTCACCGGAGAAGATGAAGATGAAGGGTAAATGGTAGTTGTGTGGTTGTGGTGGTAGAGGGTGGTGGTGGTGTTGGTTGTGTGGTAGTAGAGGGTGGTGGTGGAAGTGGCGGTAGAAGGTGGTGGTATTGGTTGTGTGGTGGTAGAGAGGGGTGGCGGTGATGGTGTGAAATAAAAGATAAACATTAAATTGCAAATTTAGTCCCTGAATCAACAGTAGCAATGAAATGACGAAACTACCCTCGATGACATGGCACTTAACGGAAAATGCCTCTCGGTGGTTTTTTGCAAATTTGCGTAACGTTAGTGACTTTTTTGCGTGACTTTTTGTCTCGGTCCCATTTTTGCGATTTCGTGATACTTTAAAGACCATTTTTGCATTTTATCCTTTAATTTTTGTTGTTGTTTTGTTGCAAATTGCACAGTATGTGCTTTTTTGTTTGCTTTTTACTGAACGACTTTTGTGATGGTATAATTTTTTTGCCCATATGTTATAATTTTCCACCACTGCATATATGTCAAAACACTCAAAGATGCCTAACAAATACCAATTAATCATAAACACACTAATATACCCTTAATCAACCTACAAGTACTGATGAGTGATAACAAATCTTTGAACGTAAGATTGACATAATTGACTAACTTGGGTTTAGATGAACTTAACTGAAAGAAGGCAAAAGTCACATTTACGTGGTCATGATTGGTCTATACACCTTCTTGAATAGATTTTGGGTAAACTGACGTATGAAATGATGTATTTCTAGGGTTTTAAGTTAACAAGAATGTTAATTGAAAATCTCTAGGGGGTGTTTGGGGTTGTTTATTGAAAATAGATTATGCTAGATAATTAGTTGTTACAAAACATGATTTTGAAACACAGTATTTGGTTTTGATTATGTTGTTTCATGTCGCAATAATCATATAATCAGTTGTTTTAGTATTTAAAAAATCAGATTATTTATTGAGTTAATATGTTAAATAACCAAAATAGACAATTATTCGTATTATTGAATTATGTAAATAATCAGATTATTTATTGAGTTGATATTAAAAAGCCTAAACCCAACATATGTTGTAAGAGTGATAACAATATATTATGTCTGGACTTTTTCTAAAAAGTAGAAAACTAATATATAATTCAAATGAATGTACTAGTAAATATTATTAATTTCGTAAATCTTAAAAGCTTAAATTAGTAATATGAGTAAATATGATACTCCGTAAATTATTATTTAAATTGAGTAAATATGACAATATAAAGATTAAATTGGAATATATGAAATTATCCCAATTTTGAACACAAGGCTGGGTGCAATAGAAGGAGTTGGCCGACTCTTTTTCTTGCTCCCGATCGATCCCCACTATTGTGGCATGATGGTCAAGAATCGGTTGAGCTTTTTTTTATTTTTTATTTTTTTTAATGGTGGTCGTGACTACGACCGAGTGAAACAAAGAAAAAATAAGCAAAAGTACCACCTTCCATTTTATTATTGTTTGATTCCCTTAAAAAAAATCATTTCACGTTATAAATACCTCACTCAAACCACAATTCAAACCCAATTTACCTTATCATTTTATACACAATTTATATACACTTTCATCAATATTTTAAATGGCTTGTTCGCTTTCACACACTGTCAATGAAATAAAAGCTTTGGTTCATAAACAAATCGAGGAGGATAAAGCTCGTCAACTAGCCTTTATGAACTTAGCCGTAGAATTTGAAAGTGCATCTGTAGCTAAAGAAGATTTGAGGAAAGCGTACGAGGAATGCAGTGACATTCCACAAGAGAAACGTGCTTTGATCGACGCTTATTTAAATCAAGCATCTGATTTCGATTACGAGATGCATAATGATTTGTTTAGAAAGACAGAAAAAATAGAACTACAAACGAATTATAAATTTGTTTGGATGCATGTTAAAGATAAGTAGGATTATTGTGTGTTTGTATTGTTTTTTAAATTTCGTATTGTAATATTTATTTTTATTTAAATGAATAAAAATTTATTTTCGTGTACGAAGAACCAAAGTAGAATACGAACTTTTATTCATTACACAAGCAAAGCAGAATACGACATTGAATGAAAATAAAAACTACGATACATAAATACATAAGTTATTCATCCATAGATTAATCTGAATTCGGATACTCGGCGGATGCAGAATCATAATCAGGATACTCCCCGAATTCCAACCTGAAATAGTAATCCTCAGCTTGTTCTTTCTCATGTTGCTCATCCAACTCTTGTTGACGCCTTGCATTTTCTGCATCAACCCTTGCTTGTTTCCATAAATTTTCTTGATGCCTCTTCATTCAGAAGAAGTTGCTATTCTTGTTCCTTAGTAAGAAATCCTTCAGCATTTTCATAACTTTTAGTTTCATATTCATCAACTGGTTCTTCAACGGTTGGAAATGACTAATCAGTTGACATGGATTGGTGATGTTGTTGTGATGATGAACCGTATTCGGGGTTTGAGGGGCGAGTATTTCCAAGAATACCCGTTTCTTCGGGTGTCAGGGAATTGTTTCCGGGAGTGTTTTTTGAGATATTTTTTTTTATCAAATGGTGAAGTTGTGTGTGTGAGATGTGTTATTTTGTTGAAAATGTAGTAGATATATATAGGGGGAAAAAGATATGTTTTGTTTTAAAAAAAAAATATATTTTTTAATTTAATTTTATTTATTTATTTATTTTTGAAAAAGAAAATGATGGTCGCCTTTACTGTGGCAAAAAATCGCCTGTAGGTCGCGGGAGAAAAAAACTAACGTGGCGGGTACAATAATGGCCGTTGCTTGTCACTACTATGCCAAAATAGATGTTCTGAAATAACATTGCAGCGAGCAAGAAACGAAAACTCGTTGATTACATTTAGCTTAAAAACTCCAGTAAAGGCCATTTTGTTTGTGATATATCTTGTTTCACCAGTATTCTTAGACAAGGATGGTATAGTCATTAGAGCACAAGGTAGGGCTGAGCAAAAACAACCCAAAATCGAATTGGACCAACAAAACTGACCGAACCGATAAGACATCCTTTATTTTCGGTCTCGGTTTCATGTTTTTCCTATTTTCGGTTTCGGGTCGATTTGATTTGGTTAAGTTCGACCCAAAACCGACAAAAACACACGTAAGCAGAACCGAACCGAGAAGGCACAAAACCGAACCGAACCGATCATATTCGGTTCGGTTTCGGTTCATGTTTTTCACGAAATCGGTTCTCGGGTCGGTTCGCTTTGGACCTTTGCTTAGCCCTAGCACAAGGTATCGTGGCTCAAGCTAAATAGCAACCTCAACATCTTATTTTTAATACTCACGCACACCAAAATACCCCTCTTTCATGGCTTGAGCCATTTTCACCTTTTGAGACCCACCATACTTAATTAACACACAACATTCACACGAAAAAAGTTAAAAAAAAAAAAAAAAAAAAAAAGCATAAGCCAAGTGAATGGCTTACAAATTGGCACGAGAGGGTATCGTGGCTTGAAGATTGGTGGCGCAGAAACAAGTCCTAAGTGGGATTTGGCTTGAGTTTGAGCCACGGTACCGGATGCTCTTGTTTCACTTTGTTGTAGTTCAATCTAACATAATAAGAGTACTTTCGAAAAACTTTACCCGACAAGAGATAATAAACACTACTCAAACTAGTGAACATTACTTGTTACCGTGGATAAAAGTACAACAAACAAAACATTGTTTATTTTTCAATTTTCAACGTGTTGAATAAGAAAAAAACAAAACAAGTTATCATATATTGGTAGATTCTAGAAAGTAATAGACATTGAAAGATCCACCGCCCGAGTTGTTGGGCCTTAACTACCTTCTTTTATAAATAGACTTACAATCACAGATTCCGATTTGTTCTACGCTCATCTTATTTGACTCTCTCCCATATTTCAGGTATCAACATTACTATTCTCCCTTAAAAAACATATATCATATATACTCAATTGATATATGTTTAATTATATATAACGCTTCGATTTATATTTTGTTTTATGTAATAACTTGTGGTTCAAGAATAACTGATCTATTATTATTTATTTAATTGTAAAACTTTGACCCAATGCTTTGGATTTTAATGAAGATTGTGTGATTTGTGGTTTAATTGTAATTGTGACTGATTTATTGATATGTGTATAATGTTTGTTTAATTTAATAGTTAACGGTTTGGATTTCGATTAGTTTCAATTGCTAATGACTTGATGCAATTTGTTGAGGCTTTTAGTTGTATGTTGGTAATTTTAAAAGCAAGTTATTCAATCAATTTTCGTGCGATTTAATGTTAATATTGCTATGATGCCTTACATTTTTATCAAGATACACGATTTGTGCAACATTATGTATGATATGCAAGTAACCAAAAATATTTGGATTAAGATATAGTGCTCCAATCTGCTGCCTGCCATTTTATATGGGGATTTTCTTGAGTTTCATATATAATTTGTGCTATTAGCATTCTTCTATTGAGATCGGAATACTGAACCATAATAGGGAATTATAGGGTGTGTTTAGTTGAGAAAAATTTCTATTATTTTCTATCTCTAGTTTTGTAAAAATTTGGAAGGGAAATTTGTCCACTTAACACTTAAAAAATATAGAAAACGCTAGTTAATGTTTGTATTTTGAATAGGATTTGGGTTACAAAGCAAAACAAGGAAACAACAAACTTTTTTTTTTTTTTTGTTAAGATAGGAAATAGGGGATTTTTGTTTTGTGAAGATTTCTTTGGAAATAAAGCAATTTGAACGTGATTTTTGTTTTCTTTGTTTTGTACAAAACATTTTGTGAAAAACATGGGTGTTTTCCACTACTAAATGCAACCATAGTGTTCCATGATTTGCGTCTGTTAAATTGCTAGATCTTCTATATATCACCGCATTTTTGTGTCCTTATTGTGCTTTCTCTGGTTTGAACAGAGCTTACTATCAGCCAATTGTAGCGAAGGCATACAAGAAGTAGATTAATAGCATCAACGACATTCATTCATTTAACTTTATAATCAAAAGATGGCAGAGGTACAAGTCTTTACCTGGTCTTGGATGTCAAGATCTATTGTTTTGGGATACTAAATAACCACTTGAAAATTGTATTCACAGGAGGGTTACAAGGTTCAATTGCATGTATATGATCTAAGTAATGGCCTGGCTCGCCAACTCTCCATGTCATTCCTGGGGAAGGCTATCGAAGCTATATGGTAACGGCTCTATTTCTTTTCCTTTTTGTTATCTTGATTTCTTTCTTGCGGATTATGATTAGTTTAGAGGTAATGGGCTGGTCAGCAAATGGGTTGGGTCGACCACCAAATATTTTTTTTGAGGTCTGTAGGTGACTGATGTTTTAAATATGATTGAAAACTTCTATTATAACAGGGGTAATCTAATCATATCTAGAATAAGAACTAGGAGATTTTAATTTTTTTTTGAATAACTTAAGGTGACGTTTAACCCACTTTTGACCTGTTTAGCCCGTTCCAACTCAGCTAAAAATATTCTAACTATTTGGCCTAACTCGTTCAAATTGCCGCCTCTCTGTTACAATGCCAATTAACCATCTGTTCTGAAACATTAAACAGGCACACAGGTGTGGTTGTATATGGTACCGAATACTTCTATGGAGCTGGGATCCAGCAATGTCCAGCGGGAAAAGCACAATACGGGACTCCACTCCGAGTGATTGATCTTGGTGTCACCCATGTCCCAAAGGATGTGTTCGAGATGTATTTACAGGAGATTGGCCCGCGCTACACAGCCGAAACTTACAGTTTAATGACACACAATTGTAATAATTTTAGCAACGAAGTTGCACAGTTTTTGGTGGGTGCCTCTGTCCCGGACTACATTCTTAACCTGCCTCAGGAAGTCATGAGTAGCCCTATGGGTGCCCTTATTAGTAAGTTAACCTTTCAATTCATGTTTTTTAATCGTCATAAATTTTATATGGATTCTCACAAATATTGTATCAAATTTCTATGATTTCCAGTGCCTATGATACAAAACTTGGAGATGACAATGAGGTCAGGTGCTGTCCCACAAGCTCCTCAATTTAGACCATCTCCAGCGAACACAATTCCTCCAACGACAAAGAAAGTAGACAACACATCAGCAAAAGGCAGTGATGCCAAGTCGAAAGAGGAAAACGTGGTCTCACCTGCAGTTGTGCCAGCTGGAACATCAGAAGAGAAACCAGTAGCCGCCGATCCTCTTGGAGATGCAAGAAGTAAAGTGCAAGAAGAGATTGGGAAAGAGTTTGCTGCAATGATGGCGAGTGGGACCCTCCGTGCCAGCGAGGCTGCAGCACTTGCAACCAAGAAGGTGATGCAGAAATACGGGCATATGAATGCCGCACAAAGCTGATACAAGTTTTGTGCTAAAATCATTATTATTCAAGAATGTACTTGTTTGTGACAATGATTTAAGTATTAATTATTTCGGATATAAATTAATGAAGGCACGAGTTCTTGCGCAAAGATGTTAAACTTTATTTACTTGCGTTACATGTGAACATTCGAATATTGTATTATCTTTTTATCGGGAACAAACTTTGGTGTGTTTTTGGTACGCAAAGATTATCTCTGTTTTACATACTTAACCTAGTATGTTATCCTGCACCTGAATTGAGTCATATTGATGGTACTGGATCTTGCGTAATAGAAGACAATGCTGCAACTACATCACTTATTGACGGCCGGGCCGATGCACCCATACTGAGGCACATGGCTGCTATGGTTAGCACTTGGCTTAGATCAGTTTGTGGGTAATTTCCCTCAAGAAGCGGATCAACAAGTTCTGAGTTTATCCTTGGTTCCACCTGTTTAAAAATGTTGATTGTTAAAAGTTAATAGATGCAACCTAGTTAGGGTCGTAGCAAGACAACCTAAAGACTAAAAACTTCTTGGATAAAAGTTCACTAAATCCACACTTGTCAATTAACAGAATTTCACTTTTGGTGTCTTGTTTAGTTGATGTCTTTACTAAAACTTCTTGGTTGCTACGAAAATCAGTCATATACTTGAGAGGAACGAAGGTTAAATCACTTGTATATGACTTGAAAGCACTAGTACTGACGACCGACTTGAGCAAATTCTCTAAATGCCCAAGTTGTTCAAACTGTTCACCTTTTCAAAAAAAAAAAAAAAAAAAAAAAAAAGACTTCTCAAAATAGATAAGACGACTTGGGCGACTAGTCGCTCAAATAAAATGTCACTCAAAAAGTCACCCAAAGTACAATCAGGAGACATTTGTCTAACATGTTTTATTTGTTTAGAAAAGGTGAACAATTTGGGTAACTTGGGCATTTAGAGAATTTGCTCTTTTTATAAAGTTCAGAAAGCCACAAGAATGATTATGTAATTTAGTCTGTCCTAATAAAGATATTAACCATGAACTTTACCCATTGAACAAGATGCAGCTCTTCGCTATTCCTTGTCAAATCAATAGCTCTTCTTCCCGTAACGAGCTCAACAAAACAACACCGTAACTGTAAATATCCGACTTTACAGTCAACTTACCTGTCTTTTGATACTCAGGTGCACAATATCCAAGTGTTCCCATTACTCTTGATGTTACATGTGTTCTATCCCCAACTGGACCAAGCTTGGCTAGCCCAAAATCAGAGAGTTTGGCATTAAAATCCTGGTCAAGTAGTATGTTAGAGGACTTCAAGTCGCAATATATTACTGGTGGGTTGTTTGATTCGTGCAAATATTCTAAGCCTTTTGCAGCATGCAACGCTACTTTCATCCTTGTCAACCAATCAAGCGGCTGCTTCCCACGGGGAAGATCTGCATATTTGAACCAGCTACAGCACATCACACAAACATTCAAACAATAATCTTACATAATGTATGCATAATACATGGTCTAAACAAGTATGTGAGGGTGATAACATATACTATACTATCAGAATATTAAACTAACGTTATATAAAAACGATTTAGGAGGTTAAAAGACACACTTGGGCGAGTTTTAACTCACTTGGCCCGTTCCCTTGTAACGAGATTTCTTTTTGTTTAGGCTCAATTGATCCGTAACAGATAATATAACCCAAATGGAGTTATTAGCAAGTAATTTGTAAAAATTGTTACATACTCGTATCTATTACAAAGTTAAAGTCATATACTATACCGAGTAGATGGTTTTCCAAAGAACCCTTAGGCATATACTCGTATACAAGTAATCTTTGATCTCCCTCCGCACAATATCCAACTAAATTTACCAGCCGTGGATGACAGAGATGGCTTAACATCATAACCTCTACAAGAAACTCCGCATTTCCTTGCTTCCCATCACGATTTAGTTGCTTCACTGCTACAATCTGAGCCAAGAAAACCCAATACTATGTGATAATAGTTATACAAATACATATGTCATATGACACAATAGCCAAATTCTTTGCATGTACAGGTGGTTCTTGAGATTTATTGATTACCTGCCCGGTTTTCTCGAGGTCTCCTTTGTAAACTCGCCCGAATCCACCTTCCCCTAGAAGAGATTCTTCTTTGAAGTTCTTGGTCGCTATCTCTAACTCCTTGTAAGTGAAATTTTTCGCTGCCACATTGTTGTTGGTTTGATTTGTAATTCCCGTCTTATTCCTTTTAGCTTCGTTACCATCTTGGTTTTGGGTTTCAGATTGGACTCTTTTCTTATTCTCTGCACAATATATAACAACACGCACCCTTTATGTTTTTTTAGAGTATGATGGTTTAAACTTTAAATAGCTGACTATTCTGAAAAATGTGATACAAATGGAACACTTACTAAATCGAATCAAAGGTACACAATGGAGTTTCTTTATTCTCTTTCTCAACTTCTTACATCGTTTCTTCCCTAGTGTTGGTATATGCGAAAACAGTTTTATGTTTCTTATCTTTTTTCGTTTCTTACCATTCTTCGCTTGTTTTGAATATAGTGCTTGAAAACACGAAAAACAATTCATGTTTCCCATCTTTCCTTTTGTTGAATCTTGTCCCTTGCAACACGAGAAACAATTCATCTTGCGTATCTTTTTGGGTGTAAAGTTGTGTGCTCGGAAGCATGGAAAACAATTCATCCTTTGCGTGTTTTCTTGTGATAAATCGTTCTTCTCTTGTGTTGAATCTCGTGTTCGGAAACACAGGAAACAATTCATTTTTATCGTCTTTCCTTCTCGTTTTTTAAAACACGAAAAACAATTTATGTTTTGTTTTTTTCGTTCTCTTCTGAAACACGAAAAACAGTTCATGTTCCGTTTCTTTCCTTCCATCGAACCTTGTGACTGAAAACAAGAAAAACAATTCATGTTTACATTGTTTTCTTGTTTTGGAAAACACGAAAAACAACCCATGTTTCTTTAGGCGGATAACCCGAAAACACTTTAATATCTGATCAAAATCCTTTGTTTTATCTCCCAAAATGTTGAAACCCCACAATCAAGATATGCAAAAAGCTATTGAGGTTGTAATCTAAATATATTATCCAAGAAAATCATCAAGATGTAATTAGATTTTAACTCAATAGTTGATATATGGAGAAGCAATAATAAATAAAGAAAAAAAACAATGGGAAGATCGATGGGCTATAGTTTCAAAGAAAGAAACGATCCTTTTGTTTTGATCAACAAAATGTTATTTATCCCTCATTTCGGGAGACAAATCGAAGAGAAAGGGTGGGAAGGAAAAAGATTTGGTTCAAAATACATCAAAATAGATCAGAATAGCTGGATTGAGAAAAAAACTCGATATTTTGAAAAAAAATTAAAGGGAAAATTGTCTAAAAATACATAGAACTTGATATTTTTTACTATTCTATGCATTTTTTTTTTTTTTTTTTTTTTTTTTTTTTTTTTTTTTAATGCATAAACTTTCTTAATCATCTTATTGAATGCATAAACTTTCTTAATCACCCTATTGTATGCATCGTTAGTCCTAACTGAGTTAAAATATTTGCATCGTTAGTCCTCATTGACTATAGAGTTAAAATATTTGCATCGTTAGTCCTTGTTAAGTTAAAATATTTGCATCGTTAGTCTTCATTGACTATAGAGTTAAAATATTTGCATCATTAGTCTTAATTGAATTAAAATATTTGCATTGTCAGTCCTCATTGACTATAGAGTTAAAATATTTGCATCATTAGTCCTCATTGACCATTCTTACATTTTTATCAGTTTCATCCGTTTTTATACGTTTTCATCTCTCATGTTTTTATCAAATCTTTTGCCACACTTTCTTTTATCAAATATTTTGCCACATTTTT
The DNA here is from genome assembly GCA_030686995.1 of Artemisia argyi. NCBI lineage: Eukaryota > Viridiplantae > Streptophyta > Magnoliopsida > Asterales > Asteraceae > Artemisia > Artemisia argyi. Next base: position 159,413,326 of record CM060683.1, read on the forward strand.
TATTCATTTTCGTTTACGATTTAGGGTTTAGGGCCTAAACCCTATAGAGTTAAAATATTTGCATCGTTAGTGCTCAGTGAGTTAAAATATTTGCATCGTCAGTCCTCATTGACGATTCTTACGTTTTTTTTCCTTTTTCGACCGTTTTTCATACGTTTTCGTCTGTTTTCTCATGTTTTCATACGTTTTATCAGTTTTCGTCCGTTTTAATACGTTTATATCCCTAAACCCTAAACCCTTCTGATCCGAATTATTAAAAGTGTAAAACACAAACGTTATTCGGAATGATGTTTTACATCAAAACTCGTGAGACTTTAATCTAAACCCTAAACTCTTCTGATCTGAATTATTAGGGTTTAGATTTTAAACCCTAAACCCTAAATCCTAAACCCTAAACCCTAAACGAAAATGAATAAAAAATGTGGCAAAATATTTGATAAAAAAGTGTGGCAAAAGATTTGATAAAAACATGAGAGATGAAAACGTATAAAAATGGACAAAACTGATAAAAACGTAAGAATGGTCAATGAGGACTAAGGATGCAAATATTTTAACTCAGTGAGGACTAACGATAAAAATATTTTAACTCTACAGGGTTTAGGGTTTAGGCCCTAAACCCCAAACACTAAACCCTAAACAAAAATGAATAAAAAATGTGGCAAAATATTTGATAAAAAAAGTTTGGCAAAAGATTTGATTAAAAAAGTGTGGCAAAATATTTGATAAAAACATGATAGATGAAAACGTATAAAAACGGACGAAACTGATAAAAACGTAAGAATGGTCAATGAGGTCTAACGATGCAAATATTTTAATTCAATGAGGACTAACGATGCAAATATTTTAACTGAATGATGACTAACGATGCAAATATTTTAACTCTATAGTCAATGAGGACTAACGATGCAATTATTTGAACTCAATTAGGACTAACGATGCATACAATAGTGTGTTTAAGAAAGTTTATGCATACAATAGGATGATTAAGAAAGTTTATACATACAATAGAAAAAAAAGTTTATGACATACAATAGTAAAAAGTGGCAAGTTCGATGGATTTTAGACAATTTTCCCAAAATAAAAAAAGCATTTAATAAACAATTAATGCACTCATAAATTTCCTTAGTTAACTGCGATTTTCACTTAATGAACATAAAATTTAATTTGAACATACACTATCATATGTGAGAATTTATCCTCTCTCTCTCTCTTCTTTTCTCCTACCTCTCTCTAGATTTTTTCCAGCCAAGCTCCGCTCTCTCAAATAAATTCCGGCGGTCGGTCTCGGCCGACTGTCCGGATATCCCTTTTACTTTTCCCTCATTTCAATAAAAATCCTTACTTACAGATCTGTCACTGCCCACTGCCGCCGTGCTCTTGCCGTTTGCTGCTGCTGCCGCTGTTTCCCGGACTCCTCTGCTCAGATCTGTTGCCGTCCGCCATCGATGGCTTGAAGCTGCCTTGGGTTTTGAATTTAGATCTGTTAGGTTTAGGTCTGGCTCATTTATGGATGCTTAGTTTTATCTTCTTTGTATGTTTTATGTACTTTATGTACTTTTGTCAAGCTACACCTTCATATGGTTGTGTCCACCAAAAGCTCACTCTGGTGATTCCCCCCACCCTTGTATGGTGTTGCTGTAGGATGTCACAACTATTTTGGTGTATGTCTTGTTTTGGCTTAACTTGTTATGTTAGATGTAACTTGTTATGTTCAAATTTCCTCCATTTGTGAGGTGTGAAATGAAATCTCTGTTAAAAAAAACATAAAATTTATTTATTTAATCATATACAGTAGTGTCTTGAGGACACTGTAAAGTCATAAAATCTATTTTTAAATTTGTGCAATGTGATGTATGAAGAATTCATGTATTTACAAATCGCATCTCATTGCTTCTTTTGCCCACAAATTTGGAGGCACTAGTTCGATGTCTTTAAATCCACTTTCGGATCTTATTGTTATAGTAATATGATATTTTTAGTATGGAAAAAAATTGATGGATATTTTCAATATTGCAACATTTTAGTTTATAAAGCAGAAGCGAAAAGCACATCTCTTGAATAAGAGAAGCTTGAAACACCAATGCACACCGGCTTTGGAGAGGTACCCTAATGACTGGTAGCCCGAATGGGTTATGTTATTGAGGGAAATGTTGGCACGTGAGGTGCATGTGCACAGCTTTAAGCTGTTCACGTGAGGTGCGTGACATTCTCCAACAAACTTCCTAAAATAACTTTGGCACCCTTTTTGAGTTTAAATACTCAAGTGGTGTTGTCATAGGGGGATTCTGAATTTGTAACTCATTTCTCATTTCTATTATCCACTCTAATCATTCAATCATTCAATTAACTCAAGAAGAACATTACATCTGGTATCAGAGCTATCTTTCCTGGTGGCTCAAAGTCTATTTCTATTCTTCACAACACCAATAATGGTAGATACAAAATGGATGATGCTATGAAACAGTTCATCACATAAACCATTAACATCACTGTACAGAGTGTTGGAAAATTTGGTGTAAACGTGTGTGAATGAGATATCCATTCTCAAAGTGAGATGTTTAGAACAAGAAGTTATGAATCTTATTTGCATGAGATAAACTTGCAACACCAAATTAATTGCATAGTTAATGGTCATTAGAACAATTAACTAGTCAATTATTTGGTTGATGGGTGTTTATGGTCATTAAATGGATTTAATGCGTGCCACTACACCATATGTTACTACTTGGTAGTATTTATACTAACCTTCTTGTTTTTCTAGAGAAGACCTAGAATACACACGAAAGGAAACAACACACTAAGATAACCACACAGCAACGTGTACTTTCATTTTCATATGAGATACACTCTAGTCCGATGATAATTTCAAGCATAGGTCACATCCGACATACAACGTATTGTTCCGATTGTTGTACCCTGGGAAATAGACACCTAATTGACGGCGAATCTGTTTTAAGGGAAGCGTGTCAAACATGTGTCTCGATCACGTTAAGCTTACTTTCTTATCGTTTTCCTTCTTTATTTGCTAATTATGTTTCGTTATGATTTTTCTTGCTTTATGCTTCTTGGTTGTATTGTTTAGATTTTGATTAGAGAAGTGGTACTGTGATACAATATAGAGTACTACTGTTACAACAATTCAAGAAGCCATTACTTCAGCTATTGCAGCAATGCAACACGAGATTGATGGATTATGTGCTCGTCAAGAAAAATTAGTTTTGGAAATGCAAAATCAAGGAAACAATGGTGCATTGGTGGGTGGAAATGAGGCAACCATAGTTAATGGCTATAGAAGCCTCACCAAGTTAGAATTTCCAAGATTCAATGAGGAAGAGTTCAAAGGGTGGTTATACAGATGTAATCAGTTCTTTGATTTAGATAATGTGGCAAACTTCAAAAAGTCGAGATTGCTTCAATTCATCTCTTTGACAAGGCTCTCGATTGGCATAGACAATTTGAGAAAAGGAATGGATTGGAGGTACCATGGGAGAGGTATGAAGAAGAAGTTCTTAAGAGATTTGGAGTAGTTGTGGAAGGTCAAATGGCTAATTTGAAGAATCTCAGACAGGATGGTTCAATCAAGGTATATCATTATCAATTTGATGCTTTGCTCAGTAAAGTAGACATTACTGAGTCACATGCTATTAGCATGTTCTTAGATGGTATAAATAATGATATTGCAATGATGGTGAGGATGTTTAAGCCTAGGACATTAGCTGACACCTATTGTTTTGCAAGTCTGCAAGAAGCTACTAATGAGGATAGAGTCAAGTCCAAACCGGTGTATTCAGGCTATAGAAGTAATGCTATTACTAGTTTTAGAAGCAATAGTGGTGGTAATATGGGAATTGGCCTTACCACTACCTCACAACAGTGTTGCAAGAACAGTGGGTGGTGGTGTTAATCAGGGGAGAAACCAATTAAGTAAGAAAGAATATGAGGTGAAAAAGGCCAAGAATTAGTGCTTTTACTGTGACAAAGATATATTTTAGGCCATAAATGTAATGGAAAATTGTATGTATTGGAAGTTATGGTAGCATTAGATGGTGAGGAGGAAGAATGGAATGAAGAGAATTGTTTAGTAGAAGAAGGCAATTCAAGTGTGCAAGAGCAGACACCTCAAATTTCACTAAATGCTTTATCTAGAATCACAACTTTCTAGACTATAAGGGTTAGAGGTCAAGTGAATTGTGGTAGTACTCATAATTTCTTAGACCTTCAAAAGGCAAAGCAGTTGGGATGAAAATTGAAGACTACTTGCCCTTTGCAAGTGTCTGTAGCTGGTGGAACTCAATTGGTTAGCAAATATAAATGCAAGTCCTTTCAATGGAAGTTACAAGGAGAAATATTTTAAGCAAAATTTCATGATCTTGCCATTAGGAGGGTGTGAAATGGTGTTGGAAATAAAGTTTTTATCCACTTTGGGGGACATCAAGTGTAACTTTTTGGAATTGAGAGTGAAGTTCAAGTTTAATGGGAAGAAAGTGGTTCTGAGGGGAACAAGACAACCTAAGTTGTAGTGTATGCAAGGTTAGCAATTACCAAAGCAAGTTGGGAGTCAAGAGGGTGAAAGGTATTCTGTTTGGCCTTCCATTTCTCTAAATTTGATGTAGGACAGTGGTAATAATGAGCAAATGCATATTGAGATTAAAGAGTTACTGTATGAGTTTGATGTTCCAAAATTCTTACCACCAAACATAAGTCTAGACCATAGATTCCATTTAAAGATGAGGTCACCACAGTTAACATAAGATGCTATAGGTATCCTCCTGCACATAAAGACAAAATTGAATCAATGGTAAAAGAGTCGTTGGACACTAGTGTTATAAGGCAAAGTAACTGTCCCTGCTCTTCTCTTTTAGTAATGGTTATGAAGAAGGATGTGTATAGAGGATGTGCATTGACTATAGATAAATCAATCCAAAAACTATCAAAGATCAGTTTCCTATTCCTATCATACAGGAGTTAATTGATGAATTGTATGGATCAAGGGTCTTTTCTAATTTGGATCTTAGGTCTAGTTACCATCATAATAGGATGCATGAGTAAGACATCTATAAAACAACTTTTAAGACACATGATGGGCACTGTGAGTGACTGGTTATGCCCTTTGGCCTTACTAATGCTCCATCCACTTTTCAGCCTTAATGAGCAATATATGCTGACCATTTTTAAGAAAGTTCACTCTAGTCTTCTTTGATTATATCCTAGTCTATAGTTCATCCATTGAAGATCATCTGAAACACTTAAGACAAGTACTGGAAATAACGAGGAAGCACACTCTTTATAAAAAAAAATGAGTAAGTGTATGTTTGGGACAACTCAAGTTGAGTATTTACGGAACATTATTTTTAGTGTAAGGGTATCCACATACCCTTATAAGATCAAAGCTATGTTAGATTGGCCAATTCCAACCAATGTAAAGCAATTAAAAGGATTTTTAGGCCTCACTAGTTACTACAGGAAATTTGTAAAAGGATATGCTGCAATTGCCCAGCCTTTGACCAGTTTGTTGAAAAAGAATGCATTCAAATGGTCTAAGCAAGCTACTATGTCCTTTAAAGAGTTACAGCAGGCCATGGTTCAGTCTTTAGTCTTAGCCTTGCCAAACTTTAAAGAAGAGTTCATCATTAAGATAGATGCATCAAGATTTGGTTTTGGAGCAATACTATAACAAAAGGGCCATCCTATTGCTTATCTAAGCAAGCCATTGGCTACTAAGAACCATGTAGAACCATAGAGGGAGGGTGAATACAGTCTCTTCGACTAATTTAAAGTTTAACAACTTCTAGTCTCGAAGATCAATGAGTTGTTTTACAACAATTACAATCACAACCACAATATATAAAGCGAGTAAAGAGAAACCACGGTATATACTAGTTCGGGATGAGGGTTTTATACCATTTATTCACCCAGTTGCAAATCCATGACACCGATACTATTACTAAGTATAATCCTTATGGTGGATTACAAACCGTTACAACTTTACTCCACCAATATGCACAAAGGTCGGCGCTCACAAATAAGAGCTACTCTTGATGGTATTCCACCCTTGGAAACTACCCATAAGAATTTTGTGATTCGGCTTAATCACTAAGACCACAAAGACTACTAAGACCACAAAGACTTCCCTTCCGGAAGTATCAAACCGCAAAGTAGATCTTCCCCGATCTAGGCTTGATCACCTACAAGAGTTTACAACCATAGAACCAAATTGAATAAATGATAGCTGTTTACTCAAATCAAGCCCAAACCTAACCAAGAGACTCGATTATAATATAAAGGGTATAGATAAGAAGACCCTAGACACAATTTACAAGAGTGAATTAGGTTCTTGTGAATCTCTCTTGCACAAGAAGTGATCTTTCAATTAGATAGAAGAGAAGTTTAGATCACAATTATGAAGTATTAGATTTAGAGGGTTGAGAGAAAAGAAATTAGAGAGAAATAATGTATTGGTAAGAGGTGAGTATCAAATGACAAGAGGTGGGTATTTATAGGCAAAAACCACCATTTCCAGAGGCACCTAGCGCGGTGGTCATGCGCTGGCGCACCATCCAGTGCTGGTGTAATCCCGGAAATTTTTGAGTTCTAGTTTATTAATCCCCGACTCTTGTTAAACCTCCAATTGCAGTCCACCTTTGACAATTCCAATAACTTTCCAACACTTAAAGTGGGATACGGTCAACCAACTCATTTAGCTAATGTTTATGTATTTAAAACATTTGGTGAAGTAAAAACTAGATTCTTAGGGGTTTAGTCCAATTTCAAATAGAAGGAGAAGAACCATTGGGCATTGGATATTGGGTAATAACCTTTGAGTGTTCTCCAAGGGTTGGTTATTACATGATCAATAAAACTTTTTCTCCCATATTTGAAATTCAAATTTCAAATTAAAAAACTAGTCATTGGAGATGTGATGGGTTAGTAGATGTGATATCTTGACTATGTAAGAAAGTGTGTAAGAGAGATGTGTAAGGGAAATTAGTTGGTAAAGTGAAACTTGGAGAGGCAGGGTCAAGATGAGTGTGTGTGTGAGTGAGTTGTCATTTGAATTTCAAATTCAAATTTGTAAGAGGGAGATAAATGTGTATAACTTTGTGTGTGTGTCATAGATGTGTCATAGGGTGAGTTGGCAACACAAAGCTTGGAGAGGAAGGAGTTGAATAAGTGTATGTGTGTGATGTAATTTGAAATTCAAATTCAAAATAGAAGGTTGTATGTGTGTGTATTTAGGCGTGTATATGAGTGAGTGAGTGTGTGTGTGATTCAGATTTAAATTTAAATATGAGGAAGAAGAAGAGTGTGTTTTGGCAAAGAGAATGTTTGTGTATTCTGTGTAGGAATGTAAAGGCACAAGTACAATTGTGTAAGAAGGAATGCAAGAGAATATTTGTGTGAGATTAATGTTTATATCACTAGAACTTGAAAGCAAGTATTTAAACTTGATAATCCTTATTTAACCCACAATTAATCATTCACTAATCATCTTGTTACAAGTAAGAAGATTGCTTTGCGTCAAGGTAAATCAACATCTTATAAATGAGAGAATTTCATTTACACAAAGTGAGCCCGACTTAAATGTATGATAAGGGAGTAAACCCGTTACGTGATTAGTAAAGATAAACGAAACGATTATGGTCACTCGAACATTTTCCTTTAAAGTTCTAGTGAAAGTATAAACCTCCTAGGTGTAAGGAAAAACAATTCTGCCTTGGCTCGATGCTTTCATAAAAATGTTTACGAGTTGGCGTTTTGTAAAATCGGGAGGACTTTGTTTTGGGCATCTCTTTAAGTCTAAATTGTAAAGTAAACTTCTCAAATATCATGTATGAACTTTAATTGAATGAAGCACCTTAATCGGGTAAGAGGAAAGCCGACTTGAAAAAACCGATGGGCGCCATATTGGTGGGCTGGGGAGGAGTGACTTGCGCCAGACCCAGACTATAGGTTTTTGGCTATCGCTTGTGATTTTAAGTGTCCAGAATGTATACTTGTTATCATTAAAACATTATAAGGGCCTTGGTCATTATTGCACCAACAATCTCTCCATTTTTGTTGATGACAAATGTATTTTCGAAAGCAAATAAAATTACTTCATATAGAAACCAGAATTGGGGGGGGGGGGGGGGGGAGGGGTTGAATAGTTTTATCGTTTTTAATTACGTTTTAAAACAAATTCTTTTCAAAAGACTTTTTGATTCTAAGTTATGTGGTATCAACCAATAATATATGAACACAATAAATAAAAGAATAGTAAAGAGAAAGAACAATCAAACCAACACGCAGAGATTTATAGTGGTTCGGCTGATCTATCTTCTCCCTACTCCTCTCTCCGAGTATCATACTCGAGAGTTCACAATCACTATCCAAACTCCCTTCAGGCGGAAAAAACCGTAGAGCGTCGCTTACACCGATATCCGACACTAAGCTAAATATCTAGTTCTAATCTTAGCTAAAATCAGTCTACACTCACACTACCAATATACACACAACACTTACGGACTTACACACAGTCCGGATCTACCAATTACAACAATGGAGACTAAGAGAGTTTAGATCGATAAGGGAATCGTAACAAAGGTTACGTATATAATGCCTATTCTATAACACTTCATTTTTTGGCGAATATGAGCGATCTTATCTTAGCACTTTGAAGAGTGAGGGAGTGTGATCACTTATAAAAAAATAACAAGTTAATGTGATCAAAGAAGAGAGGAAAGAGAACATAATTTTTTTTTGCTCAAGAGGTGTGAAAATCAGTTAGAAATGGTCCAGTATTTCTAGGCAGCTGGAGGAGCGTGGACAGTCCTAAATACATGGATGATCCTACATATATCTGGGACCGTCCCCCCCATAAGGGACCGTCCAGTAGGACGCTCCTCTTTTTGTCATGTTTTTGTGATGAAATGTTTTTCTGGTGAAGGTAGGATCTTTATAGGCGGGAAAAACCATATTTTTGAAGTTGAGTTGCAACAAAGTTAAGAGAAAATCATTATTTTCATCCTTTGTTGCTTGACGTCTTAGGTGGTAGAGGAACAGGGACTATTTCATTTACTGAATAATCCTTGATATACGATTTGTACATATCCCTAAGACGCATCCTCTGTCCCCTTCTTTGTCTTTGTATTCCCTTTTACCAATGGCCTCTAATGGCTCTCTTCCATTATTAGTTGTTACTTGGATCAACCATGTAACATTTATAAAGTGTTACCACTCTTATGGCTTATGAGATACTAAGTACTCATGAAGCTCTCACCATAGAAGGTACCTTTGAAGATTAACCCATTTACTAAGGACGCGTAAGTCCAGATAAACTGTCTCTGATCAAACATACCTAAAATTCTAAGAGAATTTGTATTGACAAGAGTGATGCGAATGAATGGTTTGAGAGTAGGTATCTAGAACTTCTTTTCACATAAGAACGATTTGATGTAATCAACCTTGTTTGAGAAGAGGATGTTATGGAAAAGGAATAGTTTGGTGGAGTTTTGCTGAGGATCGGGTTTGAATAATATATGCCAATGTTCAGACCCATTTGGTATTATTAGTCATCATTCAAGAATGGATCTAGATCATGGGAGTGATCCACCCGCTCTGATACCACTTTTTGGTCTGATATATTTGTGCAACACCATGGATTGTATGAACAAAAGCTTGAGGAAATGGAAATAACTTATGTTCATTATAAATAAGGGCATGGTTACACAATCTTGACATTGATTAACTAACAATACCCATTTGTACATTACGACTGTATAAGTCTCACTTTAGAGGTTGAAGGTGAAGGCTTTTACGAGGGATAGTGGCAGAATACTATTGCTGGTAATGACAAATGCTGCTCTTCAAGTTATGAAGAAGAAGATCCCACATAGAAGAGGAAGTGTATTCTAGAGGTGGAATATATTACCTATCACTACTACTAACCTCCCTTTTATAGACAAAAGGGAGATACACTGTTAGTAGTTACAAGAATAGTAATAACTAAACTAGACGCAAACTGGAAGTAAGGTACACGTGCACTCGTATGGGTAGGGTTGCTTTACTGTGCTGACAACTTTTGTACATGTAAGTTGTTTTCCTTGCTTTCGATGAATCCTTATCTTCCCAAGGGTTTTCCCGCTTTACTTTTCCTTAAATTACTCCCGCCTAAGCGTGTTCGAGTACTCCAGTCAGCTCTAAGGATACACTTTGCAAGTATGTTAAAAAAAATAAGTGTATCTGATAAGTGCAGCTGGTTCTTCTGCAAGGCTTAAGATGATAAGTCATTTTCAGAAACTTAAAGACATTCGTCAGTTCTTTAGGTCTCAGGAGTTTGTCACTTTTCTGCCCTTCGTTAGCTAACTTCGATATTAGGTTACAAAGTTTTCATTCGGTTTTGGACTTTGTCTTTTGCAAAGCAAGACTGTTGTGGACAAGAAGATATACAATATATCAGTGGAGTTATCCTCAGATATGTGAACACTCAGTGAGTCCCTTAGAACGGCCATTCTTCCATTCAATGGCTTTTGACTTTGACTTCTCTGAGGTTCACTCAAAGGTGTTTTACCTTTGAGTCACTTGGGTAGTCGATGATGATTAGCTGTGCTGATCATTCAATCAAGGATAAACTTTGCTCTTTGGTTTACGTGTTGACTCTTTCAGAGAGAGAGAGTTGGATCTCTGATGAGATCAGCTATCCTTAACTTAGGTTTGATTTAATGTTTCAAATACTTGTGAGGGATAATTTGGTCAGAATTTGACTCAACAATATATAATACATATTTAAACCCAAAATGATCTTATTAAATGCAAAATGTCGTTGACGGAATCTTTGTACTGTAAAGTGCAACACGTTCTTTATTTGCCAATATTGATACTCAATGTTACACGTCTGTTACATCCTAGTTCCTATTACAACCTAGCATGAATACAGATGGCTAATAATGTCAATGTTCCTATTATAATCTTCGCACTATAAAGTGCAACTTAGGTACACCAAATAATTTTAAAATCTATAATATCTTTGTTTGCATGTTCGTTAAATGAATTTGATGCCTAATAGTGTCACCGTTCATTAATTATTATCTAATAATTCTGTTTATGGGTAAGTTAACTAGAAAAAAATCTTTAACCGAGTGTTAATCATTTGCGTTAAACAAACCAAACTCAGCTATTGGCTATTAGTAAGATATTTCATTAAAGAAAAATGACATTTTGGTCATGCTACAAAAGTATATATATATATATATATATATATATATATATATATATATATATATATATATATATATATATATATATATAGAGTTAGGATCAAATAGGAAGAATAATTAAAATAGGAAGGATAAGAAGTAACCACAACCACACATTTTAGATGCACCTACAAAAACTGGATGCATCTCCATTCAAATTTTCCCTCCCATATAAAAATGTGTGGCTAGAATTACTTCTTACCCTTCTCATTTTAATTATTTTTCTTATTGGATCCCTACCCTATATATATATATATATATATATATATATATATATATATATATATATATATATATATATATATATATATATATATTGAAATGGTGAGTTTGTTTAAAAAAAAAAAAGGTAAAATGGTGGGTATTTATAAGTAAATAAAGGTAGATTTTATTTTTTTATTTTTTTTAAAATTTATTTATGCATGCAACAGCTACATAGTACTCCCTCAATCCCATAATTATAGTCCACTCTGGACTTTATAAGTCTTCGTTTTGCAACTTTGACATTATATATTTTTATTTGTGTTATATAATACTTGATAAAAATTATACCAATGGAAAATACTTTTACAACTCAATCCATTCATATATTTTGCATCAAGTAATATATAACACAAATAAAAATATTTGGTCAATACTGAAAACTAAAGACTTCAAAAGTGAATAATAGACTATAATTATGGGGCGGAGGGAGTAGTAAATAAGGTAGAGTGTAATTTTTTATGCATGCAACGGCTAAATAGTATAAATGGGGCCCAGGAAATTACAAACAAAAACTATAAGTGAACAGTTCACCTATTTGCTTCTTGGGACTCGTTATTCGATATGCATTCACCTTAAGGGACTCGCGCCCTTGGTATGCAGTCTTATAGCTTGATGAATAGTAATATTGACAAAAGTCACCCTACTTCATTTTTTATTTTATTTTATTATTATTATTATTATTATTATTATTATTATTATTATTATTATTATTATTTTTTATTATAAACCAACACTTTTATTAACAATAAATATGATTTTACAAGAAATTGGTGGGGAGCCGAGAAACCAACTGGGCCCCCACACCTCTAGCAATAGCGAAACCGATCCTATTAAAAATATGAACGGCAGCCCGTGCTCCAATGATTATTATTATTATTATTATTATTATTATTATTATTATTATTATTATTATTATTATTATTATTATTATTATTATTATTATTATTATTATTATTATTATTATTATTCATGCTCATGAACATCTTAAAACCAATTTTTTTGCAAGTATACTCTATTTTATTAGTAGTATAAATAGGCCCCACAAAATTACAAACAAAAACTAAGTGAACAATTCACCTATTTGCTTCTTGGGACTCATTATTCGCGCGTGAATGTATGTTGGACAAGGTGCTGGCGCGTGAGTTGATGGATCTAAACACACGCCTTGTGTTAGAGTGATACTTTGAGTTATACTAACAAGTACGCGGAATATAATTAGTACTACTTAGAAGATTGATTGTGATTTTTTTTGTAAGTGAGAACAATTGTATATAATGAACACAGAGTATAAACCAAACTTTAAGCTCCAATATTATTAATAATACGAGTGATCTTGCTTATCACCAGGGTTACACCTTGAAGCTCTCTGATTGATACGTACATAAGCTTTAACCTAGGACCTCCTTTTATAGCACAAGGAGTCCTTTACAAGATAAGTATAAAGCTCTCTAAATAGAATATAAACAAGATCTATTCTATTCTTATCTATACACGAATACATAACAGTTATCATGTAAGCAGTGGTAATTATGTACTAGCAGTGGTAATGTATTTCCACTGCTAGTGCATTCTTCAGCAGTGGTTATCTTCATACTTAGCCGTGGTAACTGTTAATGTAATTCCCAACAATCCTCCCCTAAACTTATGATTTCTTTGCAAATCAATAAGTTTCTTCAAACAACCAGCATCTGTGAGGATATGAGGAATTCTTCCAAACACTTCATTTTCTTCTTAAAGCTTGCATAGCTCTTGAACACTGACCTTGTATCTTCTGTATCAAAGCCCTAACTTTCTCAGTGTCTTCATGAACTCTTATTCTGGTTGTCAACATTACAGTAAGAGTTGCAGCTCTAAGTGGATATCCTTTTCTGCAAACATGAATGCATCCACTCCAGCTTTTGTAGAAACATGATGAACCTCACATGAATCATAGTATGTCTATGTAGTATCAAGACCTATAGCTTCAAACTTCCAGTAGTTATCACTAGGATCTGGTTCATAATGTCTCCTTAAATCAACCCATAGCTGCATTTCCTTCACGTCTTTAAAGTTATCAGCCTTGAATCTTTCTTGAACCAACTTCCAAAGCATATTGAATGGCTCCAAACGGTCAACATAAATAAACCAAGTGAATGGTCAACAAGGTCAAACAGCTTAGAGTCAATGCTCCATGGAATATAGTGTTTCCCCTGGTCGTTATGTCCCGACGAGGTGTGATGGTATCAAAAACGGGTTTGTGATCGGGTGAATTTGGACAGAAATGGGTTATGCTTGATTACACTACTAAAATATGAAAGGAAATAATTTAAATAAGCTATATTAACAAGATTGTGAAATCAGAAAATCCAGAAACATTTAAAACTTAAAAACGCTTACGTCTGATTTAAATTTACGTAAACGTACGAAATAAAACGCGAGTTTTATTAAAAAAAATACCTACGGATATGAAAATTATATTTTTACAATCCTAATGATAAAAGAAAATTTTTAGAAAAAGAAAATTAATTTTTACACTATTTAATTATTTATTATTAATTAATTACTAAAATCCTATTTACTTTTAATTATTTAAATTACACTAAAACACAAATAATTAGGATTTTACTTAGAAAAATAAAATTTAAAATTGGAAAAATCTAAAATAAAATAAAACTAATTTTAAAACAGAAAATATATTTTTTAGACTTTTTAAATAATTATTATTAATTAAAAACTAATTATTAATTAATTTAAACTATTTAAAATTAAGAAAAATAGCAAATGAACAGTGAAAAATATGAAACTTTTTCTAAAATTATTTTATAACTACTAGAACCTTGGAAAATTATAAAAATGAGATTTGCTTATAGAATAAGCTGAAAATAAGCTAAAAAGATTAAATAGAAACTATCACTTAATTTAATTTTGACTTTTCTGGGATTTTCTTTTTTAAAACTACTTGAATACTTAAAAGAACAAACTTTAATGAAGGGAGTTTGGTTAAAACTCAAAAATAAGCACAAATGGATCACAAGTGCTTAACAGATTATTGGAACAAAGCTTATTAGGATTTTTATGAACTTGAAAGGGCTTATAATAAGCCACACAGACTGAACCAAGGGTGAGATAAGCTATAATGAGGATAAAGGAACTTGGAATAAGCCACTACAAAGAAATAAGCACAAGAAATAAGCTGAAATAAGCAATAAGCACATAAGCCAAAATCCAAATACAACACAGGCCAAAAGGGCCAACTGTCAGGCCTTGTGGGGCCCACAGGTGAGATTAGAAGCCCAAACTAAAAGTGGATCCAATAAGCTGAGCTTATTGGCTTTCCAATAAGCCAAAGGTTAAGCTCTGGGGCCCACTATTAAAGTCAGGGGAGGGCTTGGAAAATTGGCTCAAACACTGAGTGCTCAGTGCACACTTAGGAAATGGTTAACCTTAAAGGGTCTTGCAGCCCTATCAAATAAGCTGAAACCTGTAAATAAGCTATGAGCCTTGAAGTTTGGCTTATTGGCTTTCCAATAAGCCAAGAAACAGGAATTGGGGCCCACTAATGAGTGCTAGAGAGGCTATGGAAAGTTGGTAAAAAACTGGATGCCCTGGTGCGGGGGAAGGCAGTGGCCTGCAGGTTACTTTGAACACCCAAATAAGCCACAAATAAAAATCACAAAAATAAGCAAATGGTGGGATTCCAAAGCTTAACTGGGGGACTTCAACATGTAAAAATCTCAGGGTCTGAATCTAAACACAAAAATCATAACAATTCCCACAAAATTCGGGTTTCTGCCTAAACTTGCAATTTTGACTTTTTACATTAAACCTAAATTTGACTTATTTGAACTTTGAGCTTAATTTACTAACTGAATAAGGTGTATAAGCTTAAATGAAGCTAAAGTAATCTAAAAATACAACTTATGCATTAATATTGATGAGCTTGGATTCTAAAAGTCCAACGGTGGACTGTGAGGTTGAATCAAAGAGGTTTTTGACTTTTTGGTTAACAAGCACCTGGTTTTAAGTTATATCTAGCCTATATTTGCCTACTGTACCCAGCTCATGCCAAAACAACAACAAGGCAACAACAAGTACACAGGGAACAACTTAGATCCAAACACTCCCTTAAATCTGTTTTATAAATGAAAATGGATGATACTTGAACTAAGATCTAATCTATCAATCAAAAACTATCTAATAAGCTATAATGAAGCAAAATAAGCAATAAAAAGCCACAAATAAACACTATGGACTACAAACACAGATTATGCAATGAAATGTGGAACAAAAAATCTTACAATTCTATCCAAGCAAAGAGCTCAAGTACACACGGACCAAATACCACAATCCTAATGCTCCCAAGAGCTCTAAACCATGGTCTTCTTCAACTGCTTCCCTTCTTTTTGATTTTTTTCTTATTTTTCACTAGTTTTGTGATTTTTGGTTATTTGAATTACAAATGATTCTAATACTTAATTAACTTGTAGAAACTTATAAATAAGCTAGAATAAGTCCACAGAGACAGGAACTAATAACTTCCAACAATATTTTAATGAAAAAGGAATTTTCACTAAAAAAAATGGTGCAAACTGATTTAAACCAACAATCCTTGAAATTATAATTAAATCAACTTGACAATCAACTGAAAATGTGGATTACACTGTTTTTAGCTAAAATTATGCAACTGGAAAAGGAATTACATGAAAATGATTTAACCTAAACTACTCTAATCTATTCTAAGTTAACTACTACATTTTTCTTCTTTCTTCTTGACTTATATAAGCCCTGGGCATTCCTCTCTCTTTCCCACTTCATTTCAAGCCGTTGGATGACTTCAATTTGATCTCAGCCTTTTAAATCAATTTTGGCGGGAAATGGGGAAAGGGTAGTTTTAGTGGGGGTTGGTTTGGCAGTTAGGTGAATTTAATGAGGAGGGTTGGTGTATTAATGGAGGAGGGGAAATTGAGGTGGAAGGTGAGGGAAATGTGAAGGGAGCAGGGGAGCGTGAATTGGGGGAAGGAGATGGTGAATAGTGTTTGGTGTTGGGTTGACTGAGTTTGACCGGGGCATTTTTATTTAAAAATGGGAAATAGGCCGTGGGTGTTGGGCTTGGGGGTAGTGGATCAGATTTTTGGGTGGATTGGGTTATGGGTAATAGAAATAAAAGGGTTTGGTTTGGTTTGGTTTGTAATTATCACCAGGACCTTTTGTGTAATTTTCTAAAAAATGGAGGGCTGGTCATGCAATATTACCAAAGTTAAGGGTTAAACATGCTAAGTTCCATAATCCAAGTACCCTTGTTGAATAATTTTCCAATTTCAAACACCCAGGGACTA
Organism: Artemisia argyi; assembly: GCA_030686995.1. Classification (NCBI taxonomy): domain Eukaryota; kingdom Viridiplantae; phylum Streptophyta; class Magnoliopsida; order Asterales; family Asteraceae; genus Artemisia; species Artemisia argyi. The sequence continues at coordinate 159,430,139 of CM060683.1, forward strand.
AAACTGCCAAATTTGCAAAGTTAAGGGACCAAACTTGCAATTTCACCAAACTCTTCACTCAGGGACCAATCTTGCCAAGATGAGTAACCAACGGACCATAAATGATAATTTCCAAAATTTGACATCCCAGGGACTATTTTTACCAATTGTGAAACTTCAGGGACCAAAATTGTAAATTTTCAAAACTTTTTACCCAAGGACCATTTTTGATACTTTTTGACTTTTGAAGGACTTGGGTTGAATTTTCTTTCAAAACAAATGCTCAGGGACTGATTTTGTCAAGTTTTAAAAGTTAGGGGGACTGAAACTACCAATTATGCAAACTTTGTTCATTTTTCATCTGTTTTTACTCCTTTTGCATCTGAAACATATAAAACACAATCATGGGATATTTTCTGTATTTTGATGCATTTTCGAGTGTTTTTAAATGTTTTGCAGTTTAGATTTGACCAAAAATGATGAGTATTTACATACTCATCACATATCAAGATCACTTCTATCACATGCTTTAATAAGATCTTCAAATTGAATGAAGGATGAAGTTTCACCACCTAATCTTGTAATCTTCCATGTTGAAGCAAAATTCTTGGCTGTGTAAATTTCCCAATCAAAAATAGGATGTCTGACTTGTAGTGGATCTGGATAAAAGTCTTCTTCTTCTATCACTATCTTAGCATTCAGCTGATCTTCTGTATGCTTCTCAGATTGGAATTCTTGTTCTTGAACAAATCTTGTCTTCTTAGTGGTTTTCTGTTTAGAAGCTGTAGCTTTCCTTTTGAACTTAGGAAATCTTTTTTCTTCTTCTTCAAAATTTATTGGGATAAAATCACTATCTTGTCTTTTAACTCTGTAATAAATCCCTTCAATCTGATCATGTGACGTTCTTTTGAACTGAGACATTTTCCAACCTCCAACATGACAGCAATAAGTTTTCATCTCTGCATGACCTGTGCCTTGGTTGGTTGTCTTGACTTCTTTTGACCTTTTCTGACTTTACCAATTACATCTTGAAGTGCTTGTTGATTCTTCATTAGAATGAAATTAGTTAATTGAGCTGATCTTTGTTCGCCTGTTGAAGTCTTATCTGCAGTCAGTTCAATGGCCTTCTTCTTGACCATTGGATCATTGGCAATCATGAATTCAATTTCTTCTTCAGTTGGCACATATGTAAACTCTAGAGTTTTCTCTCTGAGTACTGTAGGTGGAAAAGTGGAAACTGGATTTGCTTCCATTGGTGCAGTGGTTTCCAATTTATTCAACCTTTTAGCCTCCATGAAACTTGCAATCTCTAACTCATCTTGTCTTTTCTTGTTTGCAGTTTCATCTTCCTTGCAACATCAGCATCATAGTCTATCTGAGCTTGTTCTCTTTTGGAAATCTTCCTTGGTGTGGTTTCTTTACTAGACATAACTGCTTTTCCTTTCTCCTTTCTAATTCTTTCAATTTCTTCCTCTGCAGTGGTAATATTTAGACCAGCAGTGGGAACCATATGATCATCAGTGGAAAGGTCAGCAGTGGAAGATACTTGCTCTGCAGGTGGATCATCATTATGAAGTCTTTCCTATGTTTGCTGATGAGGAATATCTTGAGTAGCAACTGCTTCAGTTTCATTGCTTGCTCCAACTGGTTCATCAAATTTCAAATCTGAAATGCCAAAATCAAAATTAGCATCATTTTCAAAGTCTATTATCCTCCCCTTAGTCTCAGCATCTGTTTTCCTCCCCTGTTTGGGAGAATTACCAAAATCTTCACTGAAATCCTCTGAGTCACCATCATGAGGTGAGGATGGGGATGAGATCACAATCTTTGCAGATCGTTTCTTCTTGAACCCCTGCACTTCTTCCTTCAAGGACTGAATTTCTGCTTTCAAACTGTTAAGATCTTTGGCATGTTGCTCCTTTGTCTGTGCCAAATCCTTCTCCAAAGATTTAACCTGTTTTACTAACCTTGCCCTCATCACTTCCAACTGTGTTACTTGTTGGGAGAGGTGAATCATAGGGCATTGGTTCAGTCTCTTCTCTAGTTGGACTAGGTTGAAGCTTGGAACCACCACTGCTTGTTCCTAGACCAAAAGGATCAGAAACATGCAATGTTGTGATGGGAGGAGGTGGCTGTTTTTGCCTCCTCTCACATGTGTGAGTAACTGGTGGGGTGTAATGGAGAGGTGGAACTGTAATAGTGGGTGTGTGTTGGGGTACAACTGGGATTGCTGCACCTTCACCCTGTACCTGTACAATCTTTGCAAGTATTTCAGGAAAAAGTGGTTTAAATTCCCCATTCCATCCATCTGAAGCCTTATCCATATTTTGAAAAATTTTTGGCTTAAGACAGGGGGTTTTATACACTCTTTTGTGGGGTTGCAGTGGAAATTCATTTAGCACTGCTTGCACCAACCTTGGATACATCAAAAATTTATAAGGACTCTTTACATTGCCTTTCATACTGTTAAAAATTAACTTTGAAAAATTGAAAGTCCTATCTGTAGCTAAACAAACCAAAGGATAAGCCATTGTTGAACTGAATTGTTCATAAGAAGTTTTCTTAGGACTTAGGCAATGCAAAAGAGTATGAATGAAAAATCTCCAATGGGGGCAAAAACATCCCTTTTTGAAAGTGATACGTGGGAATCGCACCAGGCTTTACCTCTCAAGGGATCTTGAGAAGCTTACAACTCCCACCAGGTAGTGTACCTGATCATTGTAGTATAGTATAGTGACAAGTACCGGGGGATTGATCGTTCAGCTAGGAATAGTGTCGCTAGGATTAGAAAACCTAAATACTAGTTCTAAAGATGAGGGATGATTATTTTTGTGTTTTTATATTTTTTAGAAAGCAAGTAAAAATCTCGGGTTTGAAGGATTTGGGCGGAATTAGTTGCTAGTCAACTAACCCAATACTAAAGATGCAATCAAAATAAAATACTAAAATTGAAAATAAACTAAATTAACTAAGGTTGTGAGCAATAAGTGGAGAAAATGTGTTTACTTAGATTTCACTACTCCCTAGATATCTTTTCTACGTTAATTACTTGTTATAGTTGCGTGGATGACGGATTGTATTCCTTAATACCATTCATGGGGTAGCGCACTTAATTCCCCAATCCTATGAGTGCCTACTTCACTCCTATGTCGAGCCGGCTAAGAAGCTCCTAACATGGGATCATTAGAATTTACTCATGCATTAAATACAACCAATAAAACCTAGTGCACGTCAGTTCATGTTTCCTAAGACGTTCAAGCATGTTACCATTTGGAAGTCTGCCAGTTTTCTTAAGCCTAACATCGAAATCATTCATCCAATACAACCATAAACAAGTAATCAACACATAATTAACATCTAGGTTTCATTAGATCCAAGCAAACACAAGATAGATCTAGCCTAGCATGGTAGAATTAAGACAAGAACAAGATATAGACAACCAACACATAAACATATTGATTGAATTAAAAGAATACTTATCTCAATTACACATGAAAGGGATCAAGGGCTTAGAACCCTTAAAAAAACCTGTAAAATTCGTACCAAGTTCGTACTTAGGGTTTCTCCAAAATTTCTCTCTTTTTTTTAATGTGAAAATTATAAAACTATATATAGGAAATAGGATCTGACGGCGTCAAGACAAATCTTGTGACGCCGTCATCTTGCCGCCAAAATACTTCTCGGACTGCCTTGATCTTGTAGGGATCTAAACCTTGATAGATCTCTTGAGCCAATGGATCGTTAGCTTACCAATGTAATCACTAGTAATGCTAAGTAGACAAACTCTGTATGCTTGTAATTATTGCGGAATATAATAACAAACACTATTACTAAACTTTGATCCTCTATGGATCTATATTGCTTTTACTAATCGTACTAAAACTTTGTTAAGACCCGTACCTATTACAATGACCTAGGGTTCCTTATATACTAGTGGAAACCCTAAACTTTCTTACAAGAAACGAATAAAAATAAACTAAACAAAGATATTCTACATATCTTGTACTAAAATAGATATTCTATAAAGTTCTATCTACGGATTATGTCCATCCATAGGATCTCTGAAATATCCGCAGTATCAAGTCTTCAGCAGAATCTAGTCTTCCGCAGTAACTCGTCAGCAGTATCTTTCAGCAGTAACTTGACTTTGACAAAAATCCTTACAATCCTCCCCTAATCTTGAATTTGACAGTGTTAAGTTCAAGATTTCTTGATAGATCGCCAAAATCACAAATAAAAGGATTGAGGATGAACACCAGCAGCAAAGAATCAACAGAATAAGAATCTCTATGATCACCAAGAATTGAAAAGCACCATTCTTTGCAGCAACATAAGACTAAATGTACATCAAAACATATAAGTTACAGACTATTCTCATCACATCCAGGTGTGTTAACTCCTGTGAGAGGTGAATCATAGAAAATAATGGATTTGATGTCTCTTTACCAATAGCCATCACTACTGGAGTAGCCAAGTGTTCAAAGGTACACTGATAACCACATGATTTTTAGCAAATCATCAGCTATAAACGGATTTGATATGTCTTTACCTGTAGCCGTTTGCTCAGGACTAGTCAATTATTGATGAATAATCATCTTGGTCAATTGAATACCAAATATGGTTTTCCACTGCCTTTACCACAAGCCATATACATGTGGGCTAGCCAATTATTTGGAATCCAGAAAGGAAAAATCCATGGTCAATTGACAACCATTTCAACTACTCAACAATAAAGCATAGGTGAGTTGAAAACCTTATGATTTTGAGCAAACCATTACAGCTATCAACAGATTTGATGAGTCTTTACCAAAGCTGTACCCTTTGGACTAGCCAACTTTTTGATGGAATAGTCAACATCAGGCAAGTTGATGACCAGAAAGAGTGTGATAATAATCAACACCAAACCTGCATACAACATACACAAAACTAATACAAATATGTTAGTTTTTTTTTTTTTTTTTTTTTTTTTTTTTTTTTTTTTTTTTTTTTTTTTTTTTTTTTTTAAAACTAAAAATAAACAATATACAATTCATTGTAGATATGAATCCATCTGAATACCATGCTTTGTTGCTAACTCCTTCTTAGTCAAAATACTTCTTCGGATGAACCTGACCAATTGTTCAGCAAGATGAAGATCATTTGCAGTCATATCTAAAGGAACAGATAGCTTTACTTCCAGCATGAGATTCATAACTTCCTTTGTGATTGGATAGAGAACATCAGCCCAGCAATATAAAGTCTTTCCAGTGGTTGTAACAATCATGTGAACATTAGGTAGGGGAAAGAACTTCCAATAGTCAACTACCCATGTACTTTGACCTTTCCATGCTTCAAACCTTATACCAGAATGACCTTTATAAGAATCACATAGAATCTGCAAATCACCCATTAAATATATCCCAATATTATCAGGAGAATGAGTTTGATAATACTTGGTAACCCAATCATAAAGTGAGAGAAGATCTTGTTTGTCCACCATATATAAAATTTGACTCAGAAATAAGAATGTCTTGGTAGATCCATCTTGTCTAGTTATGACATTCACATGACCAAGCTCAGAGTCAACAACTTCCCACTTCACAATTTTCTCCCATACAACAGTATCTTGACCATCATCAGAAGCATAATCAAGAAAAGTTGTACTATCTTCCAAAGGAATATCTTTTGGAGCCTTTCTCTTGATAGCTCTAGTCTTTCTCCGAGTACCAGTAACAGGAATAGAAGGACCATCATCAGATTCTTGTTTAGGTACTTGAGTGGAAATATCAGCAGGAACATCTGCAGAATCATCATCATCGTCAGGTACATCAATTGGAGTATCTGCTGAAGCATCATTGGTAACATGTGGAGCTTCAGTGGTATCAAGATGAGATTCAGTATTATCATGATGAGAACTAGTAGGAATCTCATCCACAGGAGCATCAGGAGTATCAACATTCTGAGGTAAGACTGAAGAAAAATGGACATTCTCCTGACCACCGTGAAAAGATCCAATAGACTCAGCAGGTTGAGCAGCAGAATCATGAATCTTGGCTTTCTTAGCTGGAGGTTCATCCAAAAGTCTTCCTCTAAACTCCAACACATCTTGAACCATTATACCAGAAGAATGATGATTGGAAATAATCTTGTCATAGTAATAGGTCAACTGCTGATCTGAAAATCCCCAGACCTTCTTTTGATTCCAGCCCGACCCAAACATGGAACAGCCCTGATTTTTGACAAATGTTCTCATATATTTCTTGATTTCATTCTTTGTCCAAGGTCTTTCTTTTTGATATTTAGCTTTAACCTCTGCCTCCTGTTGTCTCAGCAATCTTCCTCTTTCAGCCATCAGCTGAGCAAAATCTGGATTATCAACACCAATCTCAGATAGACCCAAATTGGGCTTGGAAGCAGCCTGTGCAGCCAAATTCTTCCACTGTTCAGCAGTAAGATTCCTAGCAATTTCATCAAGCTCCTTCTTTCTTTCAGCAGGCAAGATTGTAGTGTATTGAGGTCCCATCTTGTCCAAATCATCTTGAATTTTCTGAGCCAATGCTTCGGATGCTTTCAAATCTAATTCCTCTTTAGTAACTGCAGCATCCTCTTTAGCTTGCATATGTGCAGCAACATTCTCACTAATTTTCTCATAAGCAAGTTCCTTCTTAGATTTGACTCTAGAATGAATGTCTTGATCAAGCAAAATAGACTTTCCTTTATCTTGCTTCTGAGGATGATCAAAAGTCTGATCAGGAGCATCATGTTGAAGATCAGCTGGAATATCTACTGATGAACCAGGAATGCCCACTTCTGGCAATGAAGTAGAAAATGATTCCTTTCCTGACTTATCAGCAGATGTCTTCTTGACAAAAGATTCAGCCAACTTCTTATCAGTAGAATGTTTCCTTCGAACATAATGAGCAACACTAGGAGAATGCTTGCCAATGGAATCTGGAAGAACACTTGCATCAGTAGCATGAGCAACGTCAGCAGTTGGAGCAACAGATGGTTCAGGTCTAATATCAGCATTCTTCTGAACACTCCCCAAAGTAGTAGCAGCAAGAAGTTCAAGGCCTTCTAAGTCAATATTATCAGATGCTTTATTAGAATCCTCATCAGAGTCATACACCACACCTTGCCTTTTTCTTTGCTTCAACTTACCCTCCAACTTTTTAACTCTTCCAACTAAAGTCAACACAGCACTGCTAAGATTCTTGTTAGTAGATTTCAGATCATTCTCCAATTTGTCCACCTTTAATACATACCTGTTCAACAAATCTGATACAGACGTAAGAGTAACAGGACCTTCAACTCCACCAACAGGGATATCTGTGGTATTAGGAGCATCATTGGTCCTATAAGAAGAAGTACATAAATTTACATCTACATCTATATGATTCTCAAATTGAGGTCTCAAAGGACTGAGTGAAGGAAGTCTTGTAAATTGTGGTGAGTTTACAGGTTGGTCAAAGCCTAAATTCTCATTGAACTCATGCTCAGGAGAATTGATATCCATTGGTGAATGTACAGGTGTGGGTAGTCTAGGAGAGAGTGGAGGCTGAACATCAGAAGCAACTGAAGCATTTGCAGCAGGATCATCTTCAGTTCTATCAGGAGAATCCTCTGGTGCTTGAACATCAGGGGAATCCTGACCACCAGCAGCTACATCAGCTGCATCTCCATCAGGAGGATTGCCTACTGGGGCATCAGAAGCTACATTTGCAGCTTCATCAACAGCTGCTCCATCAGGAGCATTGCCACCAGGCAACATATCTGGAAGTAAGGGTCTATGTTCACCACTAAACTTAATTTTCATTTGGGAAAACATCTTTTTAGATAAACCCTTAACAGGCAAGTGAGTGGGATCATTGGTTTCAATGTCTAAAATAATTTGAAGAAACCTAGGATACAATAGATATTTAAGTTTGGTATCCTTAACATTTTCAAGCATAGCATTAAAGATATACCTAGAAAAGTTAAACGTTCTTCCTTTAGAGAGACATACAATTACAAGAGCAATGTCTGTTGAGAACTGATCCCATCCTCCAGACTTAGAACCCATGCATTGAAGCAATGTGTGTGTCAAGAATCTCCATTTTGGACAAAACAAATTCTTATACCATGTTTTCCCATCACCACTATATCCAGCATCTTGAAGCCCTCTAAGAATCTCACTCTTAGGTAGATCAATCACTCCGCCTTCATCATCCAACTGCAACCTGGTTCTGACCAACGACTCAGTAACCACATATTCTTCCTCATCAATGACAGCAACAATCTCTTGTGTTCCATCTTCAACAGTCCTTGTTTGTGCTGTATTCCAAAACTGTACCACAAGTGACTCATGAATAACATTTGGGTATTGAAGCAGAGCATACCTAATCTTGGACCTTTGAAGAAAGTCCATCATGCCCAAGTAATCAGCATCACCCTTTCCACGACCAAGAAAGGCATGTTTGTTATGATCTGGTTTGAAGTATAGTGCAGCCATCGATTGAGAATCAGAAATTAGGGTTAGAAGTTCTAAGAGATATTGAAATGGTTTGAAAGTTATATAGGGAGAGGGAATCAGTTAATTTGGGAGTGGGATATACACGTTGTGATTTATTATGGAAGTTACCAAACGTGGAATGAAACTGATATGAATAATTGGAAAGAAATCTTTGACCAATCATCAATTAAGACAAATCCCAATTAACTGACTCATCCGCAGCAACCAAATCAAACGGCTGAAAACAATTGGTCAATCCGCAGAAAATAGTCAAACGTTGACTATGGTCAACTGATCCATCCGCAGCATCATTCTGCAGAATCTACCCTTCAGTGGAAACCACATATCTTTAACAAAGATCTTTTAATTGAAACTTCTAATCACCCTTAATAATCTTCAAACTACCACGCATTAATGGTAATAAAGACACACGGTTCGGGAGTCTTATAAATAAAGACTAATTATCCCCAAAATTTCTTAACTGCAAATCAAATCCCTAATAATCATATCGGCAACCAAAAATAAATTCATGGCTTCCAATCAACTCATCATCAACCTTACATCAGAATCATCCGACACCTCTGACTCATTTACATCTCCACCACCATGGAATATGCCAACACGTCCTCGTGGTCTAACAAAGGAACAGGCTAAGAAGAAAAAACATGATGTGCCTCCACCAAGTTCATCATCATCTGAAGATCTTCCACCATATCCTTCTGAGATTGATGATCCTAATTATCAGAGAGAGTTGGAGAGAAAGTGGAATGAATTAGAGAGTGCAAATCAAGTTCGCAATCCTGATGAGTCTCTCATCTTCTTTACATCTTCTGATGAAGAGAATGATGTGAATGAGGAACTGTACATTCCTACAACTTCTGATAAGCCTCAATCATCACGTCCAAAGAAGAGAAAAAGGAACTCCCCATTACCAAAGACAAGAAAGGTTGTATTAGGTTTACCCTGTCCTCAGTGGCATGGACTTTTCAACATCAACAACAAAGGCAAAAAGAAGGCTGTGGAAGACAAGGGCAAGAATAAAATAGAATAGGGATTTGGTTGTATGTCTTGCACTTTCATTATCTTGTATTGTCCTTCTGAAGAATCAATAAGATTTGGTTTGGTTTTATGATTACTTGTTTGAATTCTTCTGAGTAGTATTCCCCTGAGTAATTTAAACTTGTCTAATCCATCAGCAGGAACACACTTTAACAATAAGATAAATAGTATCAGCAGCATGAGGGTCAAACCATTGACTTTCATCCGTAGTATCCAGTCAAGTGGACAACTTGCACACTTAGTAATTGCTGCTGACTCAACTACCTCCCATTAACTTACATTAACTAGCAATAAACCCACATCAGTTCTTTAAAAGAAGTCTTCAAGTCATAATCAACTCACCATTCCACAAGTAACACAACCTCTTATTTCACACATATACACCATGAATCCATTCCCCAATGTCATTGAGATTTCTTCTGACTCATCAGACTCTACATTTGACATTCCTCAAATACAAAGATCATACTACTATTTGACTGAAGGTCCTTCAGACTTATGTCCATCCCCAACCTCATCAGAGGAAACCACTGAATTTGCAGAAGCACCAGCTCCTCTAGCAAAGATTGTCCCTGACTTCACCCCTGTCACTGCATTCTTAACAAGTGAACTGGAAAGAGTTTGTTCAGAGATGGGAAGGATCTCTGTCCCTGAAGAGCCACATTCCTCAGGCAAAAGAAAAAGTCCATTGAAGGTGGTTCTTGGTCTTGCAGCTCCCAAATTCTGGAACAAGGACATGCAATCCAGAGGAATCCATAAGAAGATGCCAGACCCAAAGGACTTGGGTAAAGGGAAACGAAAAATGGATTAGGCTGTTTGTTGAGGTTGTGTTGTTGGTTGATTCTAGTTAAGGGATGTGGTGGTAGGATGGTGGATGTTTGTCTTATGACTGTTTATGTAATCTGTGTTTCTTCTGATGACTGATCATGATGTACCAAGCTTGTCATGAATAAATAAAATTTACTTTTAAGTCTTGACATCCTATTCCACTGAATGTAGACCATAGATCATCAGCAGGAACATGACCTGACCACAGCATTCACACAAAACACAAAAGCACAAAAGAACAACCATGAAATGTTACAAAATTAGTAAAACCTGCAAAAAAAAGTTAGTAAACATAATAATCTACATTAATACAACATGTATAATCCTCCCCTGAGGCATATGCCTCCCCTGAGGCTTATGCCTCCCCTCAAATATTGCATTCAAGGGTTGACCATCCCAATGTTAACAACTAGGTGATTAAACCTAGGTCCATCAAAAGCTTTTGTTAACAAATCAGCCACATTATCATCAGTATGGATTTTAAGCACTTGAATTAGATGCTTCTCATTTGCATCTCTTATAAAGTGGTGCCTAATTTCAATGTGTTTGGTTCTCTGATGAAAAACAGGATTTTTAACAATGGAAATAGTACTCTGATTATCAATGTAGATTTTAGTGTTCATAAAGTTAAACCCATAATCCAACATCTGATTTTGAATCCAAAGTACCTGACCACAGCAATTGGCAGCTGCCACATATTCTGCTTCAGTAGTAGAAGTAGCCACAATGGTTTGTTTCTTGCACTGCCAAGAGATGAGTCTTCTTCCAAGAAATTGACAACCTCCTGTTGTGGATTTCCTATCCAAATTAGCTCCAGCATAGTCACTGTCACTATAGGCTTCCAACACAAATGGTGATTCCCTTGGGTACCAAAGGCCTAGTTTGGGTTGGCCCTTTATGTACTTGAAGATTTTCTTCATTGCATTGAGATGTGAAGTCAGTGGAGTGACTTGATGCCTTGAACAAGCACTGACAGCAAAGGTAATATCAGGCCTAGAAGCTGTGAGATACATGAGTGAGCCAATCATGGACCTATAGAGATGAACATTCACAGCCTCATCTTGCTCATTTGGATTTTTAAGCTTGGGTGGTTCATAAGGAGTGGTAGCAGTCCTCAAAAGTTCAAAGTCAAACTTTTTCAAAATATCTTTAACATATTTCTCCTGATGAATAAAGATCCCTTCAGGGTGTTGTTTGACTTGCAGCCCTAAGAAAAATGTTAACTCCCCCATTGCACTCATTTGAAACTCACCTTTCATCAAATCTTCAAATTCCCTGCACCATGCTTCCTTTGTGGATCCAAATATGATGTCATCCACATAAACTTGTACTAGAATGATGTCCCTGGAGTTTTTCTTGATAAAGAGAGTCTTATCAATAGCACCTCGTCGATATCCATGCTCCAAAAGAAATGTAGACAATCTAGCATACCATGCTCTTGGTGCTTGATGAAGTCCATAAAGTGCCTTGACAACTTTGTAAACCTTTTTAGGATGATGGGGGTCTTCAAAGCCTTGTGGTTGAGTAACATACACCTCCTCTTCTATTTTTCCATAGAGAAAAGCACTCTTGACATCCATCTGATAGACCTTAAAGCCCATATAAGAGGCAAAGGCCAAAAACAGTCTAATAGCCTCAACCCTAGCCACTGGTGCAAAGACCTCAGTATAGTCAATACCTTCTTCTTGTCTGAAACCTTGAGCCACTAATCTTGCTTTATTTCTGACCACAATACCTCTAGCATCCCTCTTGCATTTTAAGATCCACTTTGTCCCAATTGCAAATTTTCCTGCAGGTAGATCAACTAGTATCCAAACATCTTGATTCTTGAATTGTTGCATTTCTTCCTGCATAGCTTCAACCCAACTAGGTTCACACAAAGCCTGTTTAATGCTTGTGGGTTCAACCTGAGACAAGAAACAAGCAAATAAACAATGCTTCTGATCTGTGTGGTTGTCTCTCTTCTGAGTGGATACATAGGTCAAAAATGCACATTGCCCAAACTTGGTATTTTTAATGGCACTCCTGGTGAGTACCATAGCATTTGGATCACCAAGTATATTATCTTGTGGATGTATGATGTTGATCCTTTTAGTTGAAACAGGATTCACATCAATGGAGGTATCAAGATTGGTTAAGGTAGGAGCAAAGTCTTCATCATAAGAAGCTGATTGAAAAATACCATCACTTTGCTCAACATTAGCAAGATCTGAGGGAGTGGGAAACCTGCCAAAAGGTTCATCTAAACATGTGGAAACAGGAATGGCAGCTGGGGCAGCAGAATCTCCATCAGCAGAATCACTAGTTGCATCTACTGATGTATCAGTAGAACAGTGTTTTCTGCTTGCTTCAAGAGCAGCTTGTCTTAAGAGAGCTTTAGTATCATGAGCAAATTCAAGACCAAGTCTTTTAGCTTCCTCAGCAGCTGCATGTGCTTGCTTTTTGAGTCTAGCAAGATCTTCTGCATATGTTGAATTTTCCACATCATCAGCAGATTTGGCATCAGAGGCTTCTTTGGTGGGAGGATCTGCTATCTGGATTGGTAGAGTAGTTACAACAATTGTTGGTTCATCACCTTCTGAATCACTGTCTGAATCATCCTGTAAGGTACCTGCATTTTTAGAAGAGGACACTTGTATACCTGCAGATGGGTTAGATGTGTATCTTGCATAACCCAAATAATCAGTCAGATAATCAAGGTCAAAATACCATTCATGACCCTTTCCCTGAACATTTACATTATCCTCCAGAAATTTCAGGTTCAGAGTCTCTTCTATCTTCTTTGCAGCCAAATTATATACCCTGTAAGCTTTACTATGAGTTGAGTAACCAACTATATATCCTTCAGCAGCTTTAGCTTCAAATTTGCCCAGGTGATCACTTGTATTCAGTATGGTCACCTGACAACCAAAAGGTTTCAAGTGTTCAATGGTAGGCTTCTTCCCTGTCAATAGTTCATAAGGTGTCTTGTTGTGAGGTCTAGTGATCAACACCCTATTCAAAACATAACAAGCAGTTCCTACTGCCTCAGTCCAAAACATGGTGGGAAGTTTAGAGTCAGCAAGCATTGATCTTGCAGCCTCTATAAGGGTTCTATTCTTTCTTTCAGCAACTCCATTTTGTTGTGGAGTTCTAGGAGTGCTATAATCTCTTTTAATACCCTTTAAACCACAAAGTTCAATTAGATTGGCATTTTTGAACTCTGTCCCATTGTCACACCTAATACTTTTAATCTTCTTATTAAGTTGATTTTCAGCTAGAGCCATAAATTCTTTGAGTGCCTGAAAGGTTTGATCTTTAGTCACTAAGAAAAATGTCCAACTGAATCTGCTGAAAGCATCAGTGATCACCAAACAGAAATACTTATGATCAATATTCCTGATGGATGTAGGACCAAAGAGATCCATGTGAAGCAGCTGCAATGGTTCTGAGATAGTGCTCACAGTTGTAATGGCTTTATAAGAAGCTTTGTGTTGCTTTCCTTTGTTACAAGCGACACAATTATGCTCATTGGTGAATATCTTGGAAGGAAGTCCATGAACAAGTCCATCTTTAGCCAGTTTATTGATGACTTTAAAGTTAACATGTGCCATCCTTCTATGCCATTTTGTAGATTCATCCAAGGATGCTTTAGCCACCAAGCATGTTAGATCACCTTCAGGTTTGACATCATTCAAGTCAAAGGTATAAAGATTATGGTTTCTAGGAGCCTTGAGTAATACAAGATTGTCATCAGGCATTTGGAAATCAGGTGAAAGAATGAAACAACCATCTTCAGTGAAAAGCACAGGAAGTTTTTTGTCACAAATTTGTGAAACTGAGAACAAATTGAATCCTTGAAGCTCCTTCACATAGTAGACATTCTCAAAATCCACCTTTGGAGTTTTAATGGTTCCTTTGCCTGTGATCCTTCCTACTCCACTTCCAAATCTCACTATGCCTCCATTAATTGGCACAAAGTCATGCAGCTTCTCTTCATTACCAGACATGTTTCTTGAACAGCCACTATCAACAATACCTAAGTCTTTATTAAGAAGAGGATGTTCCTACAACAAAAAAAGTTAATATACAACAACAACATTAATATGAGAGACTTAAGTCATAAATGACCTGAGCCTACCCTGAGAATCATTAACCCAAGAAGATGAGTTAGATCCACAATTGTTCCTGGAACCCCTGTATCTATTAGATCTGTTATAATTCCAAAAACAACCTGCTGAGGGTTTTTCAGCAGAATCCCAATAAGCCCTTCTTAAAAACATTGGGTCAACATATTCATGCCAATTATTCAATCCAAAAAATGATTTATGTTTAGTCCAAGGTCCAATATTAGTCCTATTATTATGCAACCATCTATTAGTATGAAAAGACCTATCAGCAGAATCATAGTGTTGTCTGCTGAAGTTACAATGTGCCTGAGATTCTAATGATGGTTTAGAATGAACATTGGTCCTTTTAGATCTAGTATGTATATTGGCAAAAGAAACACCCATCTTCTTGTCATGAAAATCACAATCCTTAATCAAATGCTCTTTACTACCACAAACAAAACATTTCTTTTTCTTAAAAGATTTATTATAAGCAAAAGATGTCTTATTCAACACAGAATCATTCAAAGAAACACCAGAAACATAATTGTTTTGTAAGTACTGAAAGGAATTGTTTTCAAAATTAAATAACAAGTCTTCAGAAGGTGCTGTCTTAGAATAAACTTCGTCAGCAGAATCTTCAGAGTCCACAGACTTGTAAGATGACTTGTTAGACGACTTGGGTGTGACTGACTTGGTCTTGGAATCACAGCTGGCTTGACTAGAGGTCTCTGATGTCTTGTCCCTGTTAGAACACGAGACATATGTGTTAGAATCAGTACTAGAAATAGTGCTAGGGGAGGTCTTGATCCTAATGCCAGTGTGTTCCTCTTTTTCAGGTAAGTCCAACTTAGTGAGCTTAGGGGTGCTAAGTGATGTGGGAGAGTCAGAGTTAGAAGTTTTACAAGGAAGGTTTGGCAAGTCAGTAGACTTTTTGCCAAACAGATGGTGAGAACCATCAAAGTCAGAGGTTTTAATGTTGGTTGGCATAAATACACCTCTAATAGGACCTGGTACAGCATTCATTTCACCTTCTTTAACATAGTTTGCTAAACCTGCTGGTGTAGATTTACCATTATCCTTCCTTGCCTCTAATCCTACATATTTTTGAAAACCTAAACCTATCCCTGAGTTAACAGCTTGACAACCATATAAACAACTAGCTAATTTATCACCTGCCATTAACCATTCTTTATGTCTAGTTACTTCTTTATCTAACTTCTCTTTCAAAGCATCTTTCTCACTTTCAATCCTAGCTTTTTCTTTTAATGAAAACTTTAATTCATTGCTAGTATTTTCTAAATTACTGCTCAAAACTCTAATTTTTTCATCATATGCTAACTGATTTTGCTGAAACCACATCTTTTGTTGTTCTAAAGTTTTTAAAGCTTCTTTGTAAGTAGCAGCTTCAATAAAACTAGCATTATATTTAGGTTTCATCTCATCATAAGCTTGTTTAAGAGTAGCATATTTAGAATCATGATCACAAACAAAAGTAGATACCTGAGGAGAGATTCCCATGAGGCTGAAATCACAACTAGCTATGCATGAGGCTTGAGAATTGCTAGTTGCATCTTCATGCTCGTTCCAGTCAGTACCAGCATCAACAGCAGTTATCAAGGCCTTTGATTCACTTGCCTCGACCTCTCTTTTCTTATATGCTGAGTATCTTGTATTAGCTTCACCCTTTTTAGTTGGGCACTCTCTTGAAAAATGCCCAGCTTCACCACAGGAATAGCACTTGACCTTTTTCCTGTCAAACCTAGCAGCATCTCTTCTATTCATATCAAGTTTCCTCCCAACCTTTTGCTCAAACTTTCGAACCTTGAGTGTAAGCATAGCCATCTGCCATTTCAAATCCAATTCTTCTAGGTTAAGCTCATCAATTTGTTCAAAGTCTTCATAAGCAAGTTGTTGCTGTTTATCAACCTCAGCAACAAAAGAATGTAGAACATCTTCTATCACATTGCTTGTCTTTGGATAAGTAATTGGATTAGCATGTGAAAAAGATAATGTGGTGACTGGAGGACCTTGATTTGGAATGGTGATTGGACCCAAGTAAGTATGTGGCATGTAGTTTGAGGTAGAGCTTACAAATGCAGATTGTGTAGGAGGGGCTGTATAAGGAGGGTTTCCCTTGACATCACCTTCTAAAGCTCTGAGCTTGTTGAACAAGTCATCAAAAGTAAGATAATCAAGACCTCCTTTGGTTTTGAAGGATATAGTCACCTGAGACCATGAAGGAGGCAAGGCTCTTAAGAACTTAGAATTGACCTCCTCATTATCAGGCCTTGCAAGGATTTGATTCAGTTGACTTAAAATCGTGTGAAACCTATCATATCCCTTGTGGATACCTTCCTCTTCAGTAATCTTAAATTCTTGGAACTCTTGCTTCAACCTGCTCTTCCTTATTCTCTTTGAATCTTCATTACCCCTGAACCTAACCTTTATAGCATTCCAGACTTGTTTAGGACAAGTCATGTTATGAAAATCACTCATGTGAGAATCAGGAATGGCCTGAAGCAAGATTGTTCTTGCTTTGTTCTCACGTTGAACTCTCATAATTTCTTCAGCAGTTACAGGTTCAGCAATTGTAACGTTGCCTTCAGAATCTACTGTTGTCTTTTTCTCACGGCTGCCAGTAAGAATTATGTTCCAGAGATTAAAATCAACGCTTGCTATCCAATTCTGCATCTTCATGGCCCAAATTTCGTATTCATCCTTCCTTAGCATAGGAAGCTTTGCATTGTTGTTTGAAAAGGCCACCTGTTGCAATTGTTGTGAGAGAGAGCCTGCGTCAGTGATAGCGATATCACCTCCTGGTTTGTCACCCATTGTAACAAAGTGAAAAGTTATGTGTTTGTGAAGAGGTTACAGAGTGTATCTTGTGGCTCTGATACCACTTGTAGGGATCTAAACCTTGATAGATCTCTTGAGCCAATGGATCGTTAGCTTACCAATGTAATCACTAGTAATGCTAAGTAGACAAACTCTGTATGCTTGTAATTATTGCGGAATATAATAACAAACACTATTACTAAACTTTGATCCTCTATGGATCTATATTGCTTTTACTAATCGTACTAAAACTTTGTTAAGACCCGTACCTATTACAATGACCTAGGGTTCCTTATATACTAGTGGAAACCCTAAACTTTCTTACAAGAAACGAATAAAAATAAACTAAACAAAGATATTCTACATATCTTGTACTAAAATAGATATTCTATAAAGTTCTATCTACGGATTATGTCCATCCGTAGGATCTCTGAAATATCCGCAGTATCAAGTCTTCAGCAGAATCTAGTCTTCCGCAGTAACTCGTCAGCAGTATCTTTCAGCAGTAACTTGACTTTGACAAAAATCCTTACAGATCTACTTTTGACGCCGTCATGTGTTATGCATTTCCAGGCCGTCATGCATCTTACTCTTTACGCCCTACTTTGTGACGCCGTCAATTCTGTACTGGGTCGTCATGGAAATTACTCTTGACGCCGTCAGAAATTCCTTCTTGACGCCGTCACCTACTGTTCCCAGCAAGGAAAATTAAGACTTTGGCGTTTTCTTCACTTTTATGCTCCAAAAACGTCCGAATTGCTTCCTTTTCCAGATTTTACTCCCAAAGTACCTAAAATCACAAAAGGAATGATTTAGGGCAATATTTGATCAAATAAAGTCAATTCCGGGCTTAAATGACCCGCTAAAAGTGGTTCATTTTTTGCCTCATCATATACCCTTACACTTGAGATTTGCTTGTCCTCAAGCAAATGCGCTTTTATTCTAATCAAAATACAAGTTAGGGGTCATTTAACACTAATATAAAAGTAATTACAACAAATAATCATTCCACTAAAGACCAAAGACAAGCACGGAGGTCATACACTAGCACCTCACAAATAGTGTTTAGATACTCACATCTCTCGGGTGTAATAAAGTATATATCACAATATGGAAATGGAAAACATCTCTCACTACCTGTCATAGCAAAATAGATTACCATAGGCTTGGGAAAGGATCAAACCTCCATCACATGGCGTAAGCACCTAGGATAAACTATCAAAGAGGTCTTTTAAAGGGTTGTAACGTTAGGTGTAGGGATATGAAATACACGGTTTTGTTGGGTAAAGGAAGTTTTTACTGGTGGCGAGTTAACAATCTTGGTTAATTACATGTACAATATGGCGTTGCTAAGCCAAGACTAGACTCGACTTAAGCTAATAAATGAAAAATAACAAAAACATAAAATGAACATAGAATGAAAAGGGATGGTAGTCCGTATGTTTTTTTTCTCTTTTTTCTTTTTCTATTTTTTTCTTTTCTTTTTCTTGTTTTTTCGATTTTTTTTCTCGCATACACTCTAACCATACCATCCAAAATAATACATCATAGGGAATGAACATTCCCCTTACACTTGAATTTTTACATACTTTACAATAAACTAATCTAATGACTCGAATTAAGAAAATCAAAACACTTGGAGCACTTTTAAGATTAACGCACATATGGGGGTAATATATGATGTTCTTCCCCATTACTCCATAAAATAAGTACTTTACCCATGAGTCCCAATCGTCCCAAAACAATATGTACAAGGATATGACTCGACTTAGCAACCATGTAAACAATTAGATAGTTAACTTAGGGTTTAACAAATAACAATAATGCACTAAAAATGAGCGCATACACAGAAGGCTAAGGCGATTTGGGTGTACATTTAAGTGGGGTGTAACAAATTCTTCCTTTAAGTAAAATGCTTAAAGTTAGAAACGAAAAGATAGGCTCGGAGGGGTGTACTAGGGGTTTCGTGTACTAAAAATGAGTACAACGCTAAGGTGTGGGAAAAATTAATTGACTTAACTAGCCAAGTAATATGACTTAAATGGTCAAGTAATTATGATACGGGTTTAACACAAGGGTGATCCTAATGCCTCTTATCATGTAGTAAATCCTACCACACGAATGTAGTCTCACTAGCGGTCTCAGGATGCATCACTAATGCAAGTTCTAGAATCTAAATGCTACCGGTACACTCATAAGCAGTAATAGTAAATGCTTTTCCTATCAAATCTAAAGGCGAACCTCACATATTTGGGTGGAAAATTTTTCTGAATATACGGTTATGTGCTAGTCATACAATCTCCTATCCATGAGACGCTTGCTATGGCTAAAGTTTCACTCATAAATGTTGTAAAAAATTTTAAATTTGGCGCTAAAATTGCACTAACAAGTATTTCTCATAGTTTTATTACACATCTACCATCAGACAAACAAACTCAAGCGAAACTGCATATGTAAGGTATCATCATTTTACCCTCCCCTTACACTTAAGATGAACATTGTCCCCAATGTTCAAGTAAAGAATGTAAAAGTGAAAAAGTAAAAAGAATGAAATCAAATACTCCCCTGATTCGCTCGGTATGGATAATAAGGTGGCCAGGTTAAATCTTCCTCCAAGAAAATGAACAATCAAAGCTTCCCTTCCAGAATATAAATCATCTTCTTGTGTCATACATAACCTGTGAATCCTGAGAAAATAGACAAGACAACCTCGCATAAAATCGGCGGCAACCTACATAAGTTACTAAATCCTAGAAAACAAAATAAGATATAATGCTTGTGGAATGAAGTTTGCAGATTTCCTGGAGATTATAAAAGTTAATAATTCACAAAAACCATAAGACTCCGTTAGAAAAACAAAACCGGTAAAATTTCCAGATTTTTACACGTGACGCCGTCAAGAATTAATTCCTGACGCCGTCAGAAGTGACCTGCAGAAATTCTTATGTTAAGTTTCCGGAAAATTTCTCGAAAAACTTGGTCTCACTTCCTGGAAAATCTTGCAAAACTTCATTATGACTCAATACAAGCATTTGACTCTAACAAATACGAATACACATGTTCATTTAATATTGTGGAGAATCATGATCGGTTTGTTTCTTAAAAACATATTTGGGGTTTCCCCTTACACTTATCTTTTGCAAAAATACTTTTAGGTGGAGTTAAGACTAGGCCAAAACAACAAAGTAAAGTATTTCCACTATTTAGTTGAGCAACATGATCAACCAATAATAAAAATAAAGCATGCATACGGAAGCAAATAACAAACAAACAAAATAAAATCACACAAAGCAAGGGTTGCCTCCCAAGAAGCGCTTTTCTTTATTTACGAGTCTTGTAGCTAGACTCAAGGTCATGGGTTACTACATGACCTCATCGTTGGTTTCACTCTCTAGGTCGTCTTCTAAACCAGTTTTGTATTCCGGACCTAGTTGTAAGCATTCTTTGTAGAAACCAAGCATCCTACTCTTCACATACTCAACTCCTCTACGTCTATCCTCCTCATTCCTATAATAAGCCGCTTGCTTGTGTTCTTTTTCTATATTAGAGAGGAGGCGGTATTGCTCAATCTTGTAGGGCATTTGATAGGCAACCTCATCATTTTCTTCCTTGAATCTAACTATCCCTAGAGTCGGTTCATAACTCGTCCTAGTGGCTTCAACAAATGGTTTTCCAAATATTACTTGGCTTAGGCAATCATCTATCACCGGACGAGTGTCTTCTACTATCATAAAATCGATCTCATAAGTGAGATTCCCTATAATCACATGTAATCCCTTCACTCTTCCTGCAAAATTACTTATCAGATTCTTATTGGGCATCATCCTAAAATTAAGTTGCTCCTTCATTACCCAATTGTAATAAGTCCTAGTCATGATGTTTACAGGAGATCTAAGATCAATGTAAGCTTTCCATATATGCATGTGCCCGATATTGCATGGTATGTTAATGTTAGAGGGGTCTCCCATTTTGATAAGGGGTGTGCCAAGGATATATTGTCTCTCGGGACTATCGAATAAATCCTTATGGTATTCCCGTTCTTCCTTGGTGGGCAACTTATCAAAGTACTTCTCTTTAGGCTCTACTTCCTCTAATTCCTCTTCCTTTTTATCCTCAACTTCCCTACTTTCATCCCTAGTCTTGGTTTCTACTCCAACTTCATCTTTGTCACCCCCTTCTATCTCCTTATCTATTGGCTTAATTGTGACAACATTGACAAAGTGGACATGTTTGGATGATGAGGGGTCCTTAATTTGGATTCCGTTATTGGTGTCCCTAGTGTCCTTCCTAGGTGTGGCTAACGCTTGGTTGTTGAGGGCTTTCAACAAGTTGTCAATCTTGTTGGTCATCTCCGTTTGTTGTTGGTTGAATTCGGTTTCAAACCTAGCTATGCGAGCTTTTTGAGATGCCATGAACTTAGACATCAATCCTTCAAGATTGTTGGTACTACCATAGTTGTTATAAGGATTGTTGTTGAAAGTACGGTTGGAGGGTGGACCGTTTGGTTGGTAACGATTAGGCGGATTGAAAGAATTGGGTTGATTTTGTTTCCACCTAAGGTTTGGGTGATTTTTCCAAGAGGGGTTATATGAATCACCGTAAGGGTTTGGCTCAGGCTTGAAAGTGTACCACTTATCTCCCGCTTCGTCGGTACGCGTGGATGTGTAGTCCGCAAAAGCTATTCCGGGGAGTTCCACACAATCACGAGTGTCGTGGGGACCACTACATAATTCGCATGAAGAAGTGATTTTGTTCACTTGGCTTGAAGGCTTAGGAGCTTCG
Organism: Artemisia argyi; assembly: GCA_030686995.1. NCBI lineage: Eukaryota > Viridiplantae > Streptophyta > Magnoliopsida > Asterales > Asteraceae > Artemisia > Artemisia argyi. The sequence goes on from CM060683.1 coordinate 159,452,183, forward strand.
TAAGATTTCATGAGAAACTTGACTTGGTCCTCAAGTTCCATGATCCTACGGTCGGGAGTGCTAGAATTGTTCGAAGGCAATGATATTGCCTTGACCGTTTTGTTCAAATCACGGGGATCATTCCAACTTTCGTTGTCATAGAGAGCAAGATCTTCTATGAGTTCCCATGATTGTTCCACACTTAGATCACGTAGCTTACCACCGGCCGATTGGTCAATGGCTCGCCTCGTGGAGAGATCGATATGGTCATAAAAGATTTGGACTTGGAGCCAAAGATCTATGCCATGATGAGGGACTTTTTGGAGTAAGTCCTTGAAACGAGTCCATGCTTCATAAAGAGATTCATTTTGACGTTGTTGGAACATCAAGATGTCATTTCTAAGCTTAGTAGTTCTCCCTGGTGGGAAAAATTGAGCAAGGAAACGAGTGGTGAGATCATCCCATGTGGTGATGGATCCCGCGGGTAAACGCTCAAGCCATTGACTAGCTTGATCCCGTAGAGAGAATTGGAATAGGCGTAATCGGGTTATCTCTCTAGTTTCAACACCTAGGTCTATGGAATCTACGATTTTTAGGAAGTCCTTAAGGTGTTGGTTTGGATCTTCGGAACGAAGTCCATGAAATGCACATCCGCTTTGCACCAACCGGATGGTGTCGGATCGCAAGGGAGTCACATTGGCTCCAGTGAGCTCAATGGTGTTTCGGTAGCCTTGGTGGCTAGGTCGGGAATACTCTCCTAAGGTTCGAGGCCTAAGGAGTTCTAGTGGTGGGTTTTGTTGTGGTGGGATGACGGGTTCAAGAATGTTCCCATCGTCCATGATGTCGGGTGGTGAAGAGTTACGAACAAAAACACAAAGAAATAAGATAGACTAAAGAAAACCTAAAAATAAAAATAAAATCTTACTAGAAAGGAATCTAGCAAGTAGACCTAATAAAAAGAGATTCTAACCTAGACAATAACTATTCCCCGGCAGCGGCGCCAAAAACTTGATATGTGGGAATCGCACCAGGCTTTACCTCTCAAGGGATCTTGAGAAGCTTACAACCCCCACCAGGTAGTGTACCTGATCGTTGTAGTATAGTATAGTGACAAGTACCGGGGGATTGATCGTTCAGCTAGGAATAGTGTTGCTAGGATTAGAAAACCTAAATACTAGTTCTAAAGATGAGGGATGATTATTTTTGTGTTTTTATATTTTTTAGAAAGCAAGTAAAAATCTCGGGTTTGAAGGATTTGGGCGGAATTAGTTGCTAGTCAACTAACCTAATACTAGAGATGCAATCAAAATAAAATACTAAAAATGAAAATAAACTAAATTAACTAAGGTTGTGAGCAATAAGTGGAGAAAATGTGTTTACTTAGATTTCACTACTCCCTAGATATCTTTTATACGTTAATTACTTGTTATAGTTGCGTGGATGACGGATTGTATTCCTTAATACCATTCATGGGGTGGCGTACTTAATTCCCCAATCCTATGAGTGCCTACTTCACTCCTATGTCAAGCCGGCTAAGAAGCTCCTAACATGGGATCATTAGAATTTACTCATGCATTAAATACAACCAATAAAACCTAGTGCACGTCAGTTCATGTTTCCTAAGACGTTCAAGCATGTTACCATTTGGAAGTCTGCCAATTTTCTTAAGCCTAACATCGAAATCATTGATCCAATACAACCATAAACAAGTAATCAACACATAATTAACATCTAGGTTTCATTAGATCCAAGCAAACACAAGATAGATCTAGCCTAGCATGGTAGATTTAAGACAAGAACAAGATATAGACAACCAACACATAGACATATTGATTGAATTAAAAGAATACTTATCTCAATTACACATGAAAGGGATCAAGGGCTTAGAACCCTTGAAAAACCTGTAAAATTCGTACCAAGTTCGTACTTAGGGTTTCTCTAAAACTTCTCTCTTTTTTTAATGTGAAAATTAGAAAACTATATATAGGAATAGGGTCTGACGGCGTCAAGACAAATCTTGTGACGCCGTCATCTCGCCGCCAAAATACTTCTCGGACTGCCTTGATCTACTTTTGACGCCGTCATGTGTTATGCATGTAGGACCTTAGATATACCAACTTTATCACAAATATAGATGATTAGAAGAAGAAAGATGGTGACTTGTATGATATATATGTGATTCGTATGTATTGAGAGAGAGAGATGGAAAATGAGAGCTTTTTATTCAAAGAAAACACACACAAATACACACACAAGCACACACCTCAAATGAGCCTTTGAGGTGTTTAAATAGTTCTTAACATGAGATGCCCTATGGGCTTTCTATGGGCTTGGGCTTGGGCTTGGACTTGGTTACATGGTAGATAACAAGGCTTATGAAACATAGCACATAACATATTAGCTTGCCAAGTCCAAGGCCCAATGACTAGACTATTACTAATCTTAACAAACGACACAAAGTTACAATATGAGAATGACCATCACTTCTATATTTATATTTTTAATGCTAACAATCTCCCCCTAAGGGGTGGTCATTCGAATGATGCTCCACGTGAGTGGATCTTCCGTGTTCTTTGTCTTTAACTTTGTGTGTCGTTGTAGAATGGTCTTTAGTCTTTGTTCCTTCATGCTTTGTCATCTTTGATAACTGATTTTTCATCGTTCTTTGTTCCTTTGTGATGTGGAGTTATCTGCCTTTCGTCACTTCTGCGTATGTGGTGGTTGTTTGCCATTCCAACATGCTCATACACCTTTGGACTTTGATATTCATATGCACGTAGTTCCCTTTCTTTCACTTTGATCTTTAGTCTTTATACTTTGTAGATTCTTCTTTTTGGCGTAGAATCGTTCTTTGAACTTTGTGTTGTACAGATCTTTGAGGGAGCTTTCTTTAACTTCCACATGTATGTATGAGCATGTGGAATCTGTCGCCATGGAGATGAAGTGTCCCTGCATATAAACAGTTAGCAATAAAACATCCGGTACTTACAAATAAGGAATTAGAGATCGTCAACAGCATAGTGTGAAGACTCCTTCTAACCCTTACCAAGGCCGTTCCCATGTCAGATAATCTCGAGAGAGCTTACGAGACCTACTAAGTAGCTCAATGACTGGGTGAGTCGCTGGGGATCACTCCACGACTGTAGACCGTTTGAAACCACCGTGAACACTAAGCGTAACCCATAAAGAATTACCGAAGTGACCTGCTGTCAGGGCTGTTTGAGGTTGACCCTGGCAGGAGTTTCCATTCAATCATTGAGAAACACTTTTGTGAATTCTCTCATAAATGTTCTGGCAGATTGCTAAGATCTGCGTAGGACTCTAAAGTTTACATCTGGCGTCCTTAATGATGAACAACCAGTGTAGAAATAACATGTGTTCCTATGAGATCTTATGATGAATCTCGGGGCTCTAGACTCGATAAGTGCACATTTGGTTTCCTATACAGAGACTAGGGAGGGGTCTCCTGCTTCTATATCAACCATCTCTAAGAGATAGGTCGATAGATTACACCGGTTCCCCGTGAGAATGAAACAAGCTCTTTTAAGAGAACTTGAGTGGTTAAGAAGGTTTAGTGCAGTGCGTCACTGGGTCCATGACGTCTTTGTCTTCAATACCGGTGTCACCTTAGTAACAACCAGTAGCATATGAATTGTACCCGGTGTCTGCCTTAAGGTTGAACATTTGGAGGGCTATTTCTTTTCACCCTTTTTCATAACTTTTCTTTTTAATTCTTCAACCCCTTCTTTCTCCTTTCTCATTTTCTCCTTTTTTCAATCATACCTAAGGACTTCTAATTCTAATCTATTGGAATTGTCCTTGGGTAGATCCCTCCGGCTCTGGCGGATCATAGGACGGTTTTTCTTAACCTTAGTCACCTTATAACTCCATGACTATCCTATCATTGCCATAAAACCATTTATTGAAAATCTCTCAAAGTGTTTATGAAAATAAAACACATTGTTGTTACCACTTTGAGAGTTTTGCAATTTTTGAAGGACTCCCCCTTCACATGTGCTCATGTAATTTTTAAGAAATTTGCACATGCGGGTGGAGTTTGCACTTTTTGAATTGATCCACTTTCAGTGAACATGACCGATTCGAGACACGCTTACATCACTAGTTAGACTAGCTTGAAGTTATTACCCGTCCTGGTCAAGTCCAAAGAAAGTCTCTCGATACGGTACATTCTACTCAGACAAGTCCTATTCGAGACACGCTTACATCACTAGTTAAACTAGCTTGAAATTATTACACGTCCAGGACAAGTCTTTTCGATTACTGACATTTTAAGCTTCGTCAATTCATTGGTACTTACTGAGTCGAGCTCTTCTGAGATTCAGCCACAATCTTTAAACATCTTTGATCACATTTTAATCATGTCTTCTCCCCCTCAAAAATAGCATAGTGTGATATTTTTGATATCAACTGATTAATGAAAAGCTTTTTGGAGAGAAAGACAGATTTGATTTTGCATGAAATCGGAACATTTTAGTTGTTTATACTCCCCCTTAATGATAGCATATTTAAAATCAATTTTAAGGGTTTTGAGGGAGTTATCTTGAGCACTCATGTTGAGAGATTTTGAGAAATCTTTTGAACAATCTTGAAAAAGTGCTCAAGAATTTTGTTTGAAAACGAGTTTATGCTTGAAATCTTTTTCGTTTGTTTAGACTCGAACTTTTTGAAAAAGAGTTCGTCATAGAACGTACGAGTCCTTGATTTGAAAATAATCAGAAGTCGTCATTAGAGTCCGGGTTTCATACTGATGTATACGAAAGCCATTGTGAAGAAAATTATGAGAAACGACATGTTTTAGAAAAACATTAAAAAGAAGAAATTCCCGCTCAAGCATCTGTACATGTCCGTATCATTGTTGAATGACATTTCTAGAAACGTACAGAATATTGATTTATACGAGAGACATGTCGTGAGAAGAATATTTTTGGATTTTTTGATTTTATATTGTTTTTGTATTTTTTGAAAATTTTATAATTTTGTATTTTGTTTTTGTTGGTTTTTCAAATTTTGTATTTTGTTTTTCAAAAAATATTTACAGCGAAGCGATTTTGAAAACTTTTTCAAGAAGATTCGAGAAGACGTTCTAGCTCCTCAGGAGTTAGGCTTCGCATGCCAATTCGTCGAACTAAATAGTCAAACCTTTCTTTTGGAAGGGCTTTAGTAAATAGATCGGCGAGTTGGTAGTCAGTCTTAACGAAAAATAATTCAACAGTACCCTCTTCCACGTGTTCTTTGATGAAATGGTAGCGGACTTTGATATGCTTCGTCTTAGAGTGATGTACGGGATTGCACGAGATGGCTATGACACTTTTTGAGTCACAATACATAGGTATTCTGTCAAAAGTAAAGCCATAATCTGTGAGCTGTGTCCTCATCCAAAGAACTTGGGCACAACACACAGATAGAGACACATACTCGGCTTCGGCAGTTGATAGCGCAGTACAATCCTGTTTCTTTGAAGACCAGCTTACAAGCTTTTCACCCAAAAATTGTGCTCCACCTGATGTACTCTTTGCTGTTACTTGATCACCAGCATGGTCTGCATCTGAAAATGCTGTTAGAATAAACTCTGAATCCTTCGGATACCAAAGTCCCATGTTAATGGTGCTTCGTAGGTACCGAAAGATCCGTTTAACCTCTTTGAGGTGAAGTTCGGTAGGCTTTGCCTGAAACAGTGCTAACAAACAAACAGCAAATTGAATATCTGGTCGACTAGCGGTTAGGTACATGAGAGAACCGATCATGCTCCGATATTTCTTCGGATCGATAGGTTTCCCAAACAAATCAGCACCTATTTTTGGTGAAGTGACCATTGGTGTACCAACAGAATCACAATTTTCCATTCCATGTTTTTTCAAAATCTCTATTGTATATTTAGCTTGATTGATAAAAATACCACGAGGGGATTGATGGATTTGTAAACCAAGAAAGAATTTTAGTTCCCCCATCATGGACATTTCAAATTTGCTTTTCATGAGATTTTCAAAATGTTTTGAATGGTTAGGATTGGTTGATCCAAAAATAATGTCGTCCACGTAAATTTGAACGATCAAAATATCATCTTTGAATTTTTTGATAAACAAGGTGTCATCAACCGTTCCTTTTGTGAAATTGTTTTTGAGCAAGAAAGATGATAGTTCGTCATACCACGCTCTTGGAGCTTGTTTTAGACCATAAATTGCTTTCTTAAGCTTGTAGACGTAGTCTGGATGATCTTTGTCGATGAATCCCTCTGGCTGACTCACATACACTTCTTCTTTCAGAGTTCCATTAAAGAAGGCTGTCTTAATGTCCATCTGATAGACTGTGATGTTTTTGTGAGCTGCATAGGCTAAGAAAATCCGGACTGCTTCAAGTCTAGCTACAGGCGCGAATGATTCCTCGAAATCTATCCCTTCTTCTTGTGGATAACCTTTAGCCACGAGACAAGCTTTGTTGCGAATAACAGTCATTTCCTCATCCAGTTTGTTCTTCCACAACCACTTGAGATCAAGAACTCGTTTATCAAGTGGTCGTTCAACAAGTTCCCAACTATCATGTAACAGGTATTGAAGAAATTCCTCCTACATCGCTTCAATCCAAGGGTTTTCTGCCATTGCTTCTCGAATGTTCTTTGGTACTTTGGTGCTTATTGAGCAAATATAAATGCACAATTCGAGATCGGTGGCAAGTTGTCTCCTCGTCTGAATTGGCTTTGAAGGTTCACCAATAATATGTTCTATTGGATGGTCTTTTGTCCATTGAAACGTAGAAGGGTACCTTTGGTTGAACGAATGTGTGTTAAATGGTTCTTGTAACCTTGAAGAAGATTCAGCAGAGTCTGATGCAAACGGGTTTTCAAATACTTCTTCTTCTTCTTCTAACGTAACATCGTTTGAATTATTTATTGGTTCTTCTTGAAAATTTATGTTTTGGTTTTGCTCATCAACGTTTGCTCAAACGGGTTTTCAAATACTTCTTCTTCTTCTTCTACTGGAGTTGCTTGAGTAGATGTAGATGATGTTGATGTAGTTGGTGCTTCAGCTTCGATTGTGGTAGATGCATCCTGTGGTGGTGGTGGTGGTTGATGGTTTTGAGCGGGTGCAGCGGAATATTGTTGAGGTGCATTTGTCGAAGGTCCACCATAATATTCATCAAACATTAACTCGAAGAAATTTTCCAGTTCTTGTTCTGAAGGTTTATCCGTGTTTGTTGACTGAGCTCCTTGAGGTACGAGTCCTGAACTGATGTGTCCAGAAGTCTGCTGGTTTGGTGCGGGTCCTAATCCGTTTTGATTAGAAGCCATCGGATTAAGCGCGGGTTCTAGAGCGTATCTCTCAGAAGCCATTTGTGAAATCTCGTTAAACTTCACATTCATCGTCTCCATTATCTTTTTCGTTCTTCTATTATACACCCTGAATGCCCTCGAGTTTTCTGAATATCCAATGAAGATTCCAATATCACCCTTAGCTTTTAACTTTCCTAGATCTTCTCTATCATTCGTCGGATAGCACAAAGCCCCAAACACGTGAAGGTAAGAGATGTCAGGTTTACGGTTGTTTACTAGCTCATATGGGGTTTTATTGAATCTCGGATGGACTAGGGATCGGTTTTGAGTAAAACAAGCAGTGGCTACAGCATCAGCCCATAAGAATAGTGGTGCACTAGAAAAAATTAGCATTGTGCGAGCAGCTTCCACAAGAGTTCTATTTCGTCTTTCAACTACCCCATTCTGCTGTGGAGTTCTAACAACTGATGTTTGGTGTGTGATTCCAACATCTTCAAGGTAAGTTCTTAACTCCTGGTTTGTAAATTCTGTGCCATTGTCTGTTCTTATAATCCTTACTGGAGCTTGAAGTAGAACTTGAATACGCTTCAGAAAGGTGATGATGATGCCTGGTGCTTCGTCTTTTGATCTCAAGAACTTTACCCAAGTATATCTTGAATAATCATCAACAATAACGAGAATATACTTCTTCCCATTAATGCTTTCAACTCTCATTGGGCCACATAAGTCCATGTGCAACATATGTAACCTTGCTTCCGAACTAGGTACGGTTTTGGGTTTATATGGTGCTCTTTTACTTTTTCCTTGTTCGCATGATGGACATAGGTGTTCCTTGGTGTATTTGAACTTAGGAAGTCCGGTGACGATGTTGTCTTTGGCTAACTTGTTGATGGTGTCGAAATTGAGATGGGATAAACGTCTATGCCACAACCAGGACTTAGTTTCGGTTGCCCTTGTCATAAGACAAATTGGTGATGTAGAAGCCATTTGGTTGATGTCGATAGCATACAAGTTAGTACCACGATTACCAGTTAAGAGATCATCACCAACCAAATTTCTTATAAAAACCGTGTTTCTTCTGAATGCCACTTCTAAATCTGCATCACAAAACTGCCCGACTGAAAACAAGTTGTGTCCCAACCCTTCGACGTAGTAAACTCGAGTGATTAAAAAATTCTCAAACCGAAGATCTCCATAACCCTGAATAGCTGCTATATGATCATTTCCAAAGCGTACAGTTCCCATGAATTTCCAGACGAAATTGATCAGCAGCTTTAAATTCACGGTCATGTGCTTGGAGCAATCCGAGTCGACGATCCAAAGACATATTTCGATAACCTGCCAAGAACAGAAGAGTTTGTATTTGGAAACCGTGTTGAATTTGGTTCCATGGGGTTAGGAGTAAAAGCAGAATCACACTCATAGACAGTTGCTACTTGTTTAGCTTGAGATATTTCTAATTTTCCTTCCTTAAGAGTGAACTCTCTACCCGTCGGAATCCACATACAAAACTTAAGATAGTTCCTAGGCATTCGACTAATAGTGGTAGTCCTAAATCGTGCAACTAATCTTTCTATAGATCTGGATCTAGCACTAGGTCTTTTTGGAACATTCCTCTGTTCAGGCGTAACATTCACATTCTTAGAAACACATTCATCGTGAACATCATTAATTAAACATTTCTTGCATATTAAACAAACAGAGTCATTACATGCATTAGAAATAGTACGTTTGACATTACATTCAGATGAAACATGTCTCTTATTACAAAGCGATAAATTCCTAGGGTGTTCTTCTACTTCTTCAACTTTATTCTTGCTACTACTCTTAGAGACAGGCGATACTATATTGTTCCTTGTATTGCTCTTAGGCTTTAGCCTGCTGCTCCTAGAGGTGCTTTCTAATCCTGTAGAAGGTAAGGCACACACATTAGGATTTATATTGTTGTCCTTTTTAGCATCCCTAGATTCTTTAGAATTAGCCTTTATGCACTTATCATTTGTCTTAGATGTTGAGGCAAACGCACTAGTGGGACTAATCCTAAAAAGGCCAGGTGCTAACACTTTTGGTGTTTCGACAACTGCTTTTCCTTTATCAACAATCTTTTCATTTTCACTTTTCTTGGGCAAGGGTGTTGGAGTGACTGGTTTTGTCAAATTCTTTTTCTCATCGACTTTTGGAGCAAACCTTGAAATTGACATCTTTGGTTTTTGAACCGTGTTTGAAACATTTGGTTTCTCTGAAGTCGACGGTTTTGCAAACTTAGTTTCCTCACCCTTTCCTTTGTGACTTTCAAGCTGAGTCCTCAAAAGATCATTTTGCTCTTTCATGTTCTTTAAGGCACGCTCATACGACAATTTGTCATACTTGCATTCTTCCTTTTTTCGATCAAGTTGTTTAAAATATGACACATTTTCTTTTTCAAGCTTTATAAGAGCATTTTCATATTTTTAAACAATTTCGGAGGTCTCAGCTCTTAGTCTTTCATCGTCTTGAACAGAATATGTTTGTAAAATGATGGACATAATGTCAGTGGTCATAACAGCTTCGAAGAGAGAATTATTTAGGTTTTCCAAAACATTCATGTTTTCACGAGCATCATTAGCTTCGTTTACCAGGGATTTGTGGTCCTTGACAAAGTCGGCTGTTTCTTTTAAGAAAGCTTGTTCAAAATGGATTACCCTTGCACTGATGTTATTTAGTGGGATAGTAATTTTGTTTTGAAACACCTTTTTCTGTTCGATATGAAAACTAGAATGCCAGTTGTTAATATTGATGGTAGTTTTCGATGCAACAATATTTTGAAGTTCTTGAATTCTCTTTTTAACGTCATCAAGAATTTCTCTAGCCTCACTTGTATTAAAAGTGTTGTTAGAGGACATTTGTTCTATTTTTGAAAGAAATTTGGAAACAACTTTCTTTAAAGAATTTTGCAAATGGTCGTTTTATGGAAAACGCAGATGGTTCTGTTTGTGGAACAAAAGTGATTCCCGAAAGTTTGTTCAATTTTTTGTAATCAATGGGTTTCAAATCCTTTTGTTTCATTTTATTAATGCTCTCTTCGACATGTTCAATCATTAGCACAGAATCCCGAACGACGGGAGGATCATGTTTGGTATAAATCACATTACCATTGTACAAAACATTCTGTTCTTGCTGAGCTTTCTTGAGATTACAAGGGGTGTTGTTACCAAGAGCCATTTTATGTTTCGTATGGTAAATCGGATTGATTTGATTTGAAATCATTTTAATTGTTTGACTCGACTGACCCGACTTAACCACTAATTCCTCTAAATGAGCAATCATGTGTTCTGACTCTACGATTTCTTCCAAAACTTTGTCTTCTTTCTTTGCAAAATCCTTTTTCAACTCATCCATTTCTTTTGCAAGATTGGAATAAGCTGTTTTTTGTTTAGAAAGTTGGTTTTGTAAATCAGAAATTTCCATGTTTAAAGATTTTATCTTTTTGAAAGAATTAACATCAAGTGTATCAAACTTGAGTTGCAATTGTTGTTCCCTTGAAACGGAATTTTGATAACCAGTTTCTAATTCAGACAATCTTTTGTTATGAAATTCAAAAGCTTTAACGGTTGATTTGTAACTCTCAAGCTCAGCGGTCAATTTAACATTCGCGGCCTTAACATCGCGATTGACCTTTTGCACATTCTCAATTTCAATACGACAATTATTCAATAATGATTCAAACAAAGCACGTGTTTCCTCATCATTCTCAGCATGCTGTGAAACGAAGCCTCCATTATGATTCACATCTGGAGTTGCTGAAGGAGTATTGCTACTACTTGGCATGTCCAAGGATGTATCATAAGTGGGTGCTTGCTTCTCAAAATGTTGTTCCTCATGAGGAGACATATCAAATATATCATTATTGTGACATGTGTTGAAATTAGATACCTCAGATGGTGCATTGGTGTCATAAACAGGAAGTGTGTCAGAATCCGTGTCATACTTAGCTTCCTGAACATTCGCCATGAATATGAAGTTCGCATCGATATCTTCTCTATCTTCCATGTCGTCCATAAGAGCCATAAAGTCATTCTCCTCTGCATTCAACTGAAATCCTGCCTCTGCCTTTTGTGCCAACATCACTGCTTTCTGCAAGTACGCTAGATCTTTCTTGTTTGGCTTAGTAGGACAGTTCCTTGCCATATGACCTACACCCTGGCAGTTGAAACACTTTACCGGATTACCCTAATTCATATTTCCCAAATTCCCAACTACTGGAGCTGTAACATTTCTATTCTGATTACCCATTGCCTGATTACCAACATTCTGACCCCTCTGATTTCCAACAAACTGACCCAACTGATTCCCTACATTTTGACCATACTGATTCCCTGCATACTGACCTGCATTCTGCATATTCTGATTTCCCATATTAAATCCCGTAGTATATCCTTGCTGATTCCCATAAACTCCAACCATTTGGCCTCCATTGCCCATATTGAAACTTGGCTGAGCGATCTGCCTGTTGCGAGTATTCGATGAAATCCTTTGGTTGTTGTTTGTTGGTGTAGAATAGCGTCCTTGGAATGCCTTTGACAGAAAAGCAAACGCTTGAGTCAATGCTGCAGCAGCTTCATCATTGTCAGTGAATTCAGGTTCTTGGAATTGTGGGTATGTCTGTTGTGGAATAACTTCCTGTTGTTGTGGGTAGAATTGTTGTTGGTAGACCGGTGATGGTTGTTGAATGTATGATGGTTGCATGTAGTTGTGAGTGGATGATGATGGTTGTTGAGTGTTCACTTGTAATGGTGTTGGTGTATTAGCAATTAGTGCGAGAGGATCATGATTCTTTGCCAATCTTTCTTTCCTAACTTCATTAGCCTCAGCTTGGTTTTGCTTCAGAAAGTCATAGAGTTGATCATAATTCACCTGATGTAAGTCCTTTGTCTGATTAACAATTGTAACATAACGACCCCATTCTTCTGGAAGGTTATTGACGAATTTGATGTTTGTTGCAATTGCTCGTGGTGTCAACTTGTTTCTGATTAACTCATTCATCAAAGTGCAAAACCTTGTGTAGTAAGATTCAATCTGTTCACCTTTAGTGGATGTAAAGTTCTCCCATTCAGTAAGAAGTTTGTTCTCAACATCTTGTTGTCTAATTTCTGTTCCATGACATATTCTTCTAACACGTTCCCACATAGCATAAGCACTTTCACAGCTGTCGACCGCAGCAAAGATCTCCCTTGGTAATCCAAGTTGGATTAAATGCATTGCTATATCATCAGCTTTGATCTGCGCCTTGTCTTCATCAGTGTAATCTGCTTCTGTTTGTATACGCACTACTGGTTCAGTAGGAGGTGTGGTATTTGGATTACCTTGAATTTGAACTTGTCTTGGCTGAAATGGACCATTTTCTATGGATTTGATCATTAGGTGACCGATATCCTTTGTTTTGATGTAACGAAGCATACGGCTTGTCCATGGGAGATATCCACCTTTTTCAAGCACTGGAGGTCGGTTTTCCGCACCGGCTGCATGAATATCTTGCTGAGATGCCATTTGATGAAGTTAAGATGGATAAAGTTGATTCTTGGATCTTTTCAACGAAATAGGAGTTGAGTTTGGAGTGAGTTGATGCAAGTTTTTATGGTGAAAATTTTGACTTAAAACCTTAAAACCTCAATAACTTCTTCTCGGAGCGTTTTTAGGCCTCGAAACTTCGCCTAAATCGATAAATCAGCGTGTCGTTCTCCTCTGTCTCACGGTCGTTTTGACAGCTGATTCGTCGAAAACGGAGTTACGGTTCAAAAGTTATGGCCGTTTGAAGTTCAGTCGTCAAAAGTCAACCAAAAGTTCTCGAAAATGTTGTATTCTCGATAAATCCCAAGATCTCGATAATATCTAAAGTTCTCGATAAATTCTGATGTTCTCGAAAATCTCTGAAGTTCTCGAAAAAATTGAAAATTCTCGATAAACTCTGAAGTTCTCGAAAATGAAAAGATTTTCGAAAATTTTCTTACAAAAATTTTGAAATGAAATGTTAACCCAAAGTGTAAATTTTTCGAAAAACTAAGTTAAGGTTCTCGAAAAGTTTGCTATTTTTCGAAAATATGAGATTTTCGAAAATATTTGCAAAGTTCTCAAAAAACTTGTGATTTTTTCGAAAACCCAGTTTCACAAGAAATTTCGAAATTATACAATTTCGAAATTTAGCCCGAAAGTCGAAGTAATTTCTTTCTTATACAAGAGAGAAAATACCGAGTATCCAACGGTAAGCACGAACGGAGCCTTTTCTTGTGTTCTCGAAAACTTGTCAAAGTGAAATTTCGAAATTATGGTTGGGATTTCGAAAATATGACAGTTTTTAGAATAAGCTTAAAGCACACCCAAATGACTTAAGCAATCCAAGATTCTTGTACTTCTAGGCTAAAAAACACCAAAACTTGAAGAAAGTTCAAAACTTGATGATTTTTATGAAACTTTTTCGAGATCTAGAAAACAAGTACAAAAAATCAAATCGAATTTTTTAGCTTGAAATTTTCAAAAAGGTTGAAACTTTCTTGTTAGAAAAGGTTTATAACACTAGTTTGTAATAAAAAAAGTGGTAAAAACCAAGAAAAACAAGAAAAGTAAAAACTTTTCTAAAAAAAACGTGATATTAAGCTTAAAAAAACGAAACACACAAACTCAAAACCCTCCTAAATCATTGTTAGGCGATTGATACCACTTGTAGGACCTTAGATATACCAACTTTATCACAAATATAGAAGATTAGAAGAAGAAAGATGGTGACTTGTATGATATATATGTGATTCGTATGTATTGAGAGAGAGAGATGGAAAATGAGAGCTTTTTATTCAAAGAAAACATACACAAATACACACACAAGCACACACCTCAAATGAGCCTTTGAGGTGTTTAAATAGTTCTTAACATGAGATGCCCTATGGGATTTCTATGGGCTTGGGCTTGGACTTGGTTACATGGTAGATAACAAGGCTTATGAAACATAGCACATAACATATTAGCTTGCCAAGTCCAAGGCCCAATGACTAGACTATTACTAATCTTAACAAACGACACAAAGTTACAATATGAGAATGACTATCACTTCTATATATATATTTTTAATGCTAACAATGCATTTCCAGGCCGTCATGCATTTTACTCTTGACGCCCTACTTCGTGACGCCGTCAGAAATTCCTTCTTGACGCCGTCACCTACTGTTCCCAGCAAGGAAAATTAAGACTTCGGCATTTTCTTCACTTTTATGCTCTAAAAACTTCTGAATTGCTTCCTTTTCTAGATTTCACTCCCAAAGTACCTAAAATCACAAAAGGAACGATTTAGGGCAATATTTGATCAAATAAAGTCAATTTCGGGCTTAAATGACCCCCTAAAAGTGGTTCATTTTTCGCCTCATCAGAAAGTAACCTTTTTGTCAGATGTATCATACCCCATGGTTGAGAGATGTTTATGAATATCTGGATTGGGCAATGTGATGATACCATTAAGATCATCCAATTGGAGAATTCTCCTCAAGGATGATTCAGTAACATCAATAGTTACCCCATCCACTGTGGCTCTAAGAGTATCCATAGTTTCATGTGTGTCTCATTTTTCAATGGTGATGGACTCTACAGAGTTCCAAAACTGTTTGATTTGAGAGATATAGATTGTGGGGTTTAGAGTTAAAGCATACCTTATGTGAGTGGTATTGAGAAAATCCACAATCTGATGAAAAACAGGGCCACTCTTTTCATTGAACTTCTGCAAGTAGGCCATTGTGCTCATCTGCAAAGTTTAATCTTGCCAAAGTTGTTTTGAGAAAAGTAGAATTGTGTGTGTATGAATTGAATGTAGAACACGCCTATTAAGAGAAAAGGATTTATACTATTAGGGTTTGAGAATTATACGCAAAAGAGATTATCTTTAGAAAAGATTTATCTTTAAGATAAGAATAAATTAAAATAAGTAAGTAGATAATTCTCTAAAAATTCACCCTATAAATATGGACAAAACGGTTTACTCTCAACAGCTAGTAAAAATATGTTACTGACACAACTGTTGTAATGGCTAGTTCAACAGTGGTAAAAATTACACTGGCAGTGGTAACTGTGAACTAGCAGTGGAACTTTCCACAAAATTTTCCAAGAGAAGTGGTAAAAGTAAAACATATATAAAGTGAACTGCTCTTTTCATAGTTTTTAGCAAACTATCAGCTATCAACGGATTTGATATGTATTTACCATGAGCCGTTTGCTATGGACTAGCCAACTCTTCATCAAATGGAATATGGTGAGTTGATGACCATATAGTTTTTGGTAAACTATCAACCATAAACGGATTTGTTAAGTCTTTACCAGTAGTCGTTTGCTCCGGACTAGTTGATTCTTATGTGGATTAGACATGGTGAATCAATAACCATTTGTTGTGTGTCTTAGTTACACACCTTTTATGATCAACCTCTAGCAAAAATTGGTTATGTACCTGCACATGTTAGTATAAAGAAAATAATGTGCATAACCAAAGTGTTTCATCCAAATTTACTTTTTGACCAAACCACTACTAGCTGCTGCAGTTTGTATGGAAGGTGAGGCTTTGTCTTGGTATTGTTGGAGTAAGTGTCAAAATCCACCACAAGAGCAATTACTAGCTATTGTCAATATAAATGATGGTATTCAAAAAATTGTACCCATAGTACAAAAGTTGGTTTTGAAGCCATAGAACTTGAGCACAGCAACTTGCAGCACCCACATACTCTGCCACAGTTGATGAAGTTGCCACCATTGTTTGTTTCTTGCACTGCCATGACACCAATCTACATCCAAGAAATTGGCATACACCTGTTGTAGATTTTCTATCCAAACTTGCTCCAGCATAGTCACTATCTGAATATGTAACCAAATCCATAGGAGATTCTCTAGGGTACTATAATCCCAGATGAGGATATGCTTTCAAATATTTGAAAATCTTTTTCACAGCAGTCAAGTGTGTGATTCTTTGGGAGTGACCTGAAACCTTGCACAAGCACAGACTGCAAACATAATGTCTGGCCTTGATGATGTAAGATACATCAAAGAGCCAATCATAGACCTATAAGTATGTAAATCAACTGCTTCACCACTGTTTTCCTTCAAAAGCAGATGTGTAGTCTTGTCTGCAGGTGTGCTAAAGGACTTAGTATCAGTGAACTTGAACTTCCTAAGTACCTCAGCCACATATTTGTCTTGATTTATGAAAATACCATCTGGCTTTTGTTGTACTTGAAGTCCCATAAAGAATGTGAGTTCACCCATAGAACTCATCTTGAACTCATCTTTCATAAGCTTCTCAAATTCTTTGCTCATCTCTGGCTTTGTAGAACCAAAAATGATATCATCAACATATACTTGAACCAACAAGATATCATTCTTGTCTTTCTTGATGAACAAAGTCTGATCAATTCTTCCTCTATGAAACCCATTATCTAGTAGATAAGTAGCTAAGGTCTCATACCATTTCCTTGGTGCCTGATCCAAGCCATACAATGCTTTAACTACCCTGTACACTTTGTTAGGATGATCAGGGTCTTCAAAGCCTGGAGGTTGTGAAACATACACCTCCTCATCAATTTTCCCATATAGAAAAACACATTTTACATCAATTTGATAGACTGTGAAGCCCATAAAGGATGCATAGGCTAGAAAAAGCCTAATTGCTTCAATTCTTGCAACAGGGGCAAAAACTTCCTCATAATCAATACCTTCCTCCTGAGTGTATCCCTGTGCCACTAGCCTTGCCTTGTTTCTAATGACAATCCCTCTTTCATCTTTCTTATTTCTAAAAACCCACTTGGTACCAATCACCTTCATGCCCTTAGGTAAGTCACAAAGCACCCAAACTTTCTGAATCTTAAACTGAAGTAACTCTTCTTGCATTGCTTCTACCCAGCTTTCATCTTCAAGTGCCTTGAATATATATTCTTTGGTTCCGTTTGAGATAGGAAACACATAAACAGACATTCATTCTTGCCTTCATGGTTCTTTGAGTCATATATTTCACTGATAAACCCATGAATGTCAGTCATTTGTGTTTGTCTTCTAGTCTTGACACTAGATTGTACCTCTCCTATAACATTTTCAAGTGGATGTGATTTATGAATTTTGGTGTAGGGAGTTTGAGGAACTGCAATTTCAGTAGGCATATTAGTAATTTCAACATCACTTGCTTGAGCTTCCTGTGTAACTTGAGTTGAATTTTCCACATCTGGTGTAGCAGTGGAAACCTCTGGCCTAGCAGTGGAATGTGCATTCCCACTGCTTTCAGAATCTTCAGTGTTCACATTTGTTGCTTTGAACACATTCCCATCACCTTCTTTTCTAGCAGCATTAGAAGGTTTAACATCTCCAGTCTTTGGGACAAAATCATCATCTGCATGGTCCAAATTGGCAGGATAATATGATCTTGAGCATCTTCTTGATCCTTGCTAAGTTCATCATCAACAAACTCTCCTGAACCTGCAAAATTAATAGTATTTGTACCTATAGAGATAGGCACATAATTCATGGTATGGGTTAGAGTATCAAGATCAAACAACCATTCTGGGCCAGTTCCTTCAACATTAGGTTTGTTTTCTAGAAACTCAACATGCAGATTCTCTTCAATCTTTTGGGTTCTTAAATTGTAAACTCTAAAGGCTTTACTAACCATGGGGTACCCAACAAAGTACCCTTCATCAGATTTTCCATCAAATTTACCCAGATGATCTATGGTATTGAGAATAGTGACATGACATCCAAATGGTCTCATGAAGTCTAAAATAGGTGGTCTACCTCTAAATAGCTCGTATGGTGTCTTGTTCTTTGTACTAACCACTAAAACCCTGTTTTGTACATAACAAGCAGTGTTAACTGCTTCAGCCCAAAAAGTAATTGGCAATTTTGAATCAGCCAACATGGTTCTAGCAGCTTCTATAAGTGTTCTATTTCTCCTCTCTGCAACACCATTTTGTTGAGGAGTTCTAGCTACACTAAATTCTCTCTTAATACCCTTTTCTCTATAAAAATCATCCATAACCTTATTCTTAAACTCTGTCCCATTGTCACACCTGATAACTTTAACTTTTCTATCATTTTGGTTTTCTATCTCAGTTATAAAGGTCTTAAGGATGCCAGTTGTCTCATCCTTAGTTCTTAGAAAGAAAACCCATGTAAACCTACTAAAATCATCAGTCATAACAAGACAGTATTTCTTAAGGTTTATACTACTCACAGATGTAGGACCAAACAAGTCCATATGCAACATATAAAGAGGGTGAGCAATAGAGTTAACAACTTTAGATCTGCAAGAAGATCTGTGTTGTTTACCTTTGAGACAAGCAACACAGGTTTGGTCATTTTCAAATCTTTTCTGAGGCAAGCCTCTTACCAAACCATTTTTAACAATCTTATTTATGGTTTTAAAATTAATATGACCAAGCCTTCTATGCCATAGCATGGATTCATCTATTGTGGCCTTTGCAATCAAGCAGGCAAAATCATCTTTAGCAACAATGTTATTCATATCAAAGCTATGTAAGTTGCCTTTTCTAGGAATTTTAAGAAGGATCTGACTTTCATCAGGCAACTTAAAATCCTTAGAAAGAACAAAACACATATCTTCAGTAAAAAGAACATTGTTTTTCTTGTCACACATCTATGACACACTAAAGGGATTGTCCTTAAGCTCTTTCACATAGTACACAGGTTCAAAATCCAAGTTACCAGTTTTGATTACACCTTTACCAGTAACTCTTCCACCAACTCCACCTCCGAAGCTGACAAATTGTCCATCATAAGGTTCAAAATTTGATAGATAGACTTGTTACCAGTGATGTGCCTTGAACATCTAATGTCTGTATAGCCTTGATCTGATTTCTTTGTTTTTGGATGTTCCCGCACATAAAATAAAGGAGTTAGTTTCTTTTGAAGACCCAACCCATTATTGACTTGAATCTGCCTCGTGTATCAATATAGTTAAATCTATCAAAGGTCCTTGATACACCATTGAGATTGGTTGTTGAGGTATTTCCCTTTGGTTTCCATTCCCAATGTGCTGAGGCCTTCATAGCATTTCCCATGTTGCTCCTGTTCTTGTTTACAACTCTAGCAGTGGGAATTTTTGACTGGGCAGTGGAAACTGCAGGTTTAACTTTTGGTACCCACTGTTGGTTATAACAAACCTTTTTATTATAAAAGGTCATTTTTCCTGTTTGTGCATATTTAACAAAAGTTGTTTTTGGTTTTGCACTTGAAATAGATGTTTTAGGCTGAGCAGTGTTAAAAGTTCTAGCAGTGGAAAAAGATTTAAGTCCACTTCTCAGTTGAACTGCTCTGGGAATCATGTTGCTATGTGAATTAGGGTGTGATTTATTTTGAAACTTGTTTGATTCCACCCTCAAATTCCCAAAAACTTACCTTGTCCCAACATGATAGTCACAATTAGAATGCAAATGATCAAAACTACCACAGATATAACATGCTTTATTGTTCATGACAAACTCACTACCTAGTTTTTGAGATTTTACATGATTCCAACTCCTCTGGTTGCCTCTAGGAGTTGATGACTTATGCCTATACATCTCTGCATACCTTACAGTTGGTCTTCGTTTATTAGCTTGTTTCCTAGGTTCCTCTGTATTGGTATTCACAACTTGTGGAACACTTGTTTTAACTTCAACCTTCACACTTTCATTTACAAGAGATGAATCACTAGCACTTTCAAATGCATCACTCTCAACCTTAACCTTTTCAGCACTAGCTTATTTCACAATTTTGGGACCATAAGACCTAATTGGGTCTTGGAACTCTTCTAACCCTTTATGTGCCAAGTCAATACCAGGAGGTGCTGGAACACCTCTTAAGGGTGGTGGACAGACTTGTAACCTACACCTGATTTGGCCTTATTGACTACTTGTGCTTCCCAAATTTTATCAATTGACTTAGATTGATAAGCTAGAGTATCAACAATTATATTAACATTCTCATTTATCTTTCTAAGTTTCTCAAGCTCTTCTTTAAGTGCCTCATTCACAGCAATCTTATGGTCTAGTTATCTTCTTAAAACTACCATATCATCATTATACTTAGTCTCTTTTTCTCTATAATGCTCTAGTTGTTTTTCTAACATAGATATGCCTCTTTTATGATTAGACAAATTATAGTTAGCAGCAAACAACTCTGTTCTTTGGTTTTCTAATAGATCATTCTGCCTTTCACATTCTCTAGAAGCCCTACATGTTTTAGAACAATATTCATAGTTTTGTACCTCTGAGTCAGTGAAGGCCATGAGAGCATGTTCTGTTACAAGAAAAGCAACATCTGAGGATCCTTCCTCTTCACCATCAGCTATGAAACTCCAATCATAGCTAACACCATCAATTTCCAGCGCTGCCTTTGGTTCTTCCACAGTTGATTATTTCTTTTGCTTGTACCAAGTAGATCTGTTATCGTGCTTCCTTGGTCTTTTACATTCTCTAGCAAAATGCCCTAACTTGTGACAGTTGTAACATTCAACTTTCTTTTTATCGAACCCTGCAGTTTCATTACCATTTATGGTAATTAGCTTTCCAGTTTTTTTTGAAGAATTTCTTAGCCCTCATGCTAAGAATTGCTATCTGCCACTTTATGTCCATCTCCTCCAAGTCATCATCATCAACTTGATCCAAGTCTTCATGAGTTAATATGGAGCCATTAACTTGACTTGAGATGAAGGCATAAAAAGTAGGATCTCCAAGACCAGCAACCTTCTTTTCGGAACCTGCAGTGGTAACACTTGCATTACCAGTGGAAACTATAGAACCAGCAATGGCAATCTCTTCATCACTGTCATCTTCAGAATCATCATCAACAGAGGATGATAATAGTGCCAAGCTCCCAGAGCTTGAACCAAGCTTCCAAGCCTTCCTTAATCTTTGTTCAATGAGTTTGAAGTTATTGTAAAGATCATTGAGTTTCATCCTTTCAATCTCTGGTTTGTTTTCCCAGACAGTGACATTAGTATGATACTCAGAGGGTAAGCTTCTTAAAAACTTTAAGTTGAGGTCTTCCTGATCTACCTCAATTCGAAACACAATCAGCTGTGTCACAATCTTCTGAAGTTTAGTAAAGATGCTATTAAGAGATTCATTGCTTGATGCAGAGAAATTTTCATAACTTTGCTTCAACAATGTCTTTTGAGTTTTCTTGGTAGCATCATTACCACCAAATACTGAGCAGATCTCTTCAAATAGTTCTTTTGCTGTTTTGAACTTACTAAAAGCAATGATCTGATCTTTTGGAAGTGTCATTAGCAGCAAGCTTCTAGCCTTCAAGTCATCCTTCTTCTGAGTTCTTTCATCACTAGTAGAAGGCACAAAAACTGTTACTACATCTTTTCCACCAACTTTCTCAGTCTTTGTTTCAGGCTTGAAGGAATCACCAGTTAAGATGATCACCCATAAAGCATAATCTTGAATGAGAAAGTATTGCTCAATCATTATCCTCCACATCTCAAACTCATTGAGTTTAAGCTTGGGAATCTTTGCAACAATGTTGGACTGGTTATTTTCCATCTCCATAGATTTGAGTGAAGTGGTTAAGCTTTTTCTTAGGGTCTTCTAAATCAAAGTATCAGAACCTGTCTCTGATACCACTTGATGGATCTAAACACACGCCTTGTGTTAGAGTGATACTTTGAGTTCTACTAACGAGTACGCGGAATATACTTAGTAGTACTTAGAAGATTGATTGTGAATTGTTTTGTAAGTGAGAACAGTTGTATATAATGAACACATAGTATAAACCAAACTTTAAGCTCCAATATTATTAATGATAATAATATGAGTGATCTTGCTTATCACTAGGGTTACACCTTGAAGCTCTCTGATTGATACGCACATAAGCTTTAACCTAGGATCTCCTTTTATAGCACAAGGAGTCCTTTACAAGATAAGTATAAAGCTATCTAAATAGAATATACACAAGATCTATTTTATACTTATCTATACATGAATACATAACAGTTAACATGTAAGCAGTGGTAATTATGTACTAGCAGTGGTAATGTATTTCCACTGCTAGTGCATTCTTCAGCAGTGGTTATCTTCATACTTAGCCGTGGTAACTGTTAATGTAATTCCCAACACGAGTTATGCATTCACCTTAATTAAGGTACTCGCGCCCTTGGTATGCAGTTTTATAGCTTGAGGAATAGAAATATTGACAAAAGTCACCCTACTTCATTGTCTATTTATTATTATTATTATTATTATTATTATTATTATTATTATTATTATTATTATTATTATTATTATTATTATTATTATTATTATTATTATTATTATTATTATTATTATTATTATATTATTATTATATTATTATTATTATTATTATTATTATTATTATTATTATTATTATTATTATTATTATTATTATTATTATTTTTTATTTTTTTTTATTATAAACCATCACTTTTATTAACAATATTATTATTATTATTATTATTATTATTATTATTATTATTATTATTATTATTATTATTATTATTATTATTAATCATGCTCATGATCATCTTAAAACCATTTTTTTGCAAGTATACTCTATTTTATTCTATGTAACTTGATGCACAAATCAATGAACATAAGCGATAATAAACATGATACACATATACAAACTACGTAACAATAACACAAAACGTACGTATATTACTTAAGAAAGATGTATGTTATTCAATACCAACAAAAGTGTGTGAATTCTGTAAATGTTGTCCAAGAGCTGAATATTGAAGGTACGCACCACTATCATCTTCTGAACAAGGATTTTGCAACTACTTGATCTTGCTTCATACATGCATATCGCTCGTTACGAACCCCAGTATATAATTTTGTAGCAAATCAATTACCACGTGAGGATATTCATTCTTTCTCTAAGTGACTTTTATACATTATCCAGAATTCCTAAAACATGTTTGAAGCTACTTTTTAAAAAGGTTACTGATAAATACTACTACAGTAGATTCTTTTTTTATTTTTTAATTTTCTTTTCTAAATGTACCAAATCTTTAGTGTCTAATAACAATTCTAGTTTTGTTCAAAAAGCTAATTAATATAATTGTCTGTCATGAAATAAAGAAGCAGGAAGAGAAACATAGATTACTATAAGGGGTAATTGTGTATTTGCCCCATGAGCTTCACCATGCTTCAAGCCTAGCCCCATGCGAATTCAAGTATAGGGTTTTGCCCCAATTCGACTTATGCGGTTTATGCCATTATGTTCATATGGCCATTTTTGCCCCAAAATCAAGTACAGGTGTGTAAGTGTGTGTAAGACCCAAGTACACTTGTGTAAGTGTCCTTTTTTATGCAACATGTACCTATGTGTAAGTGCACTATTATGCAACATGCACAATTTTTTTTAAAAAAAAAGTCAAACTTTTGAAAAATAAAATATAATTTATTTTTTATGCAAATTGTACTTTTTAATGAGATTAGATGTTTCAAATAGTTATATGTACTTTGTTATGCGATTTGTACAAAATGTTATTTGATTTGATATGTTGAAAGTTTATGTACTTGGTTATGCGACTTGTACTCATCCCGAACCTAAGTTTTAAGATTCAACCTCCAAACCAAATACCTAACCAACATCCAAACCAAGTACAAAACCTTACAAACATGAATCTCCCACCACATTTCATATCCTTTTCAAATCTATACATAACATCTCTCTCCCATCTCATAAACCAGCACCACCACCACGTTACAGCCACCGCCACACCACTATAAAACAGCACCACCACGTTAATATGTTCTTGCTTTATTTGTTATGTTGTTAAATTTTTACTAGTTCTAATAATTTTATAAAATGTAAAAGATGTTAGTTTGATTTATATTAAATGCATTGACCATTGTTAAACATTGGGCACTCAACAGTCTTTCATGGGATACCTAACCGGTGGTTCATGTACCAAAGTGTATCAATTCCCCACGGTCCTCTACATATACCTCATACCACAATGACACACACATACAACTTTTTTCTAAAGCAAAACAACAATGGCTCCACTACCACTTTTCGATGAACTTGCTCATGCTTGTGGTTCCACCTTGTTGGAACGCCAGCTAGATTTGTGTCTTGAGAGGTCTTCTGCCAAAGACAAGGATCTGGAGCGTGATATCACGAAAGCCTGCATGAAGTTATCTGAGTCCATCAAAGAAGCCCAAGCTTTTCTGAAGGAAGTCGATGTCCCGAAGGGTAGGGTCGAGGCTGTGGAGACTGCAAAGTTCCTTAGGCAGCGTTAGCATAAGGATCTGCTTTGGCTGATGGCTCTGATGATTTCTATGAAGGAGACTGAGTTGAGCATGCATGAGAAAGATATATTTGCTGAGAAGCTGAAGGGATGGTTGCCATTCTAAGTCTCTGGGTGATGCTCTTGGAAGTTTCTTGCTGGATTTCGTATTTGGTTTATGTTTCTTGGTTTACGTTTAACATGTTTCTTGGTTTATGTTTATCATTATCATTATCATGTTTCTGGTTTATGTTGATTTGGACATTCGACTCTTAAAATTTTTTATCTAATGTTTATGGTTTATGTTTATCATTTTTTGCTCTATGGTTTATGTTTATCGTTTTTCTTTTTTGATTAAGTTTGGTTATGCTACTCTCCCTAAATTCCTTTTTAAAAACTGCATATGTTATTTGTATTAAATCTGCAGGTTTATGTTTAGGGATCATTCTTATTTTTTATGCACTATGATAGTGTTACATGAATGGACTTTTGAATTTATCCCATATAATTAATGATGTTTTGTTTAATATTGTAATTTTGAATTTATCCCATATTCGTTTTTAAAAAAATGCATATGTTTTTTTTATTAAATCTGGTTTAGGTTTAGGGATCATTTTTTTTTATGCCCTATAATGGTGTTACATGAATGGACTTTTAAATTTATAATATATAATTAACGATGTTGTTTAATATTGATTATGTTTGATTTACTCTCCCTAAATTCCTTTTTAAAAGCTGCATATGTTATTTGTATAAAAACTGGTTTATGTTTATCATTTATCTTTTTTATGCTCTATGATGGTGTTACATGAATGGACCTTTCAATTTATAATATATAATTAATGAGTTTTTGTTTAATATTGGTTATGTTTGGTTATGCTAATCTCCCTAAATTCCTTTTTAAAAACTGTATATGTTATTATGTGTATTAAATCAGATAATTTGCACATGAATAGTATCAAGTTTGATAATTATTGCGTTTTTATTCTTCAAATAATATTATTTTAGTTATTATTTTTATTATGTATTTATGTTTTTAGAAAAAAATTAATCTTAAATGGGATTTTTTTATAAGTATAAAAATATAAGTTATAAGTATTTTTTTGAATTTTAGGAAGTTAATGGTAGTGCATTGTGCCTGGAAGGGTTGATTTATATCCGTTGCATAAATGAGGGGTTTGAATTGTAATGTTGGACATCTTCCTAAATATTGCATTCCCCATTTATGCATGGGAGAAGATGGAAAGGCTGCATTAACAACCAAACTAAATGTTCCAATGCCTCGAGAGTGTCTTTGTGGTGTTATTTTTACACATTGCAAATTGCTATCATTAATTACAACAACCAAACCCCTATTTTCATTATATATACGCATACATTGATCACATACTTTTAACCCTATATTTTAAACATACATTTATCCACATTTTAACCCTAACCTTAAGATGGCAGACACACCAAACCTTAATGAGATGAAAGATGCAACAGAATCTGGTAAGCTAGTTGATGCGTTCAAGCTGTTGGTAACGCATGACAAAGCAGAGGAGATAAATTTTATAGCTCGTATTGGGGAGGAGAGTAGCCAGTTGAGGGCGGTGATTGAAAAGAAGGAGAAAACAGTAACTGAGGTAGCTACCTCATTTACTCGTTTCAATGCTGTGGCTGAAACTGGCCGTCAATGCCTGCTTGAAGTTCAACAAAAAGACCGCAGGAAGCTTGATCTGTTGGCTTAACTACTGGTGCTGTCTCGTCAAAGCTTGGAGGAGAAGGATGAGCTTTTGGAGAGGTTGAAAGAAGCTGAAGCGGATGACGAAGATTAGTATGTTTTGGTCAATGTCTTTTGTGTTTTGCTGTATGTACTAGGGTTGTATCTATATGTTTATGATCAATGAATGGAACAACGGATCAAGGATGATCAGTTATGTTTATTAAAGTATTTATGGCTTATTACCTTTTAGAGTATATTTATTTTCTTTTTTTTTTGGTATAAAGGGTAAAGTAGTGTGTGTGTGTTTGACTTTGTTATCTCACACATTTCTCTCTCACACACGGTGAAAACAAGCTGGTAGATCTCAATAGCAGATTTAGGGTTTTCAATCTAAGCCAAAATTAATCAAAATGTATATTAAACAATCAAATATTTATCAGGGCTATGATAAAGGATTCTAGTCTTTGATGATTCAGCTTAATATTTCAGGTATTCGATTTCAGTTTGCACAAATAGATATTGATGATGGTTTCAAGTTTAGTTAATTGATATGAATTTCCTGTGTTATGCATGGTTGTTGAACCCCACTTAGCTATTTATGGATGGACTTCAAATTCTTCACACTGTTTTGATTAGGATGATGATACTGGCAATCTTGATGATATAGTTGTTGAAGTTCGAACAATCAAAAGTGATTAGGATGATGATACTGGCAATCTTGATGATATAGTTGTTGAAGTTCGAACAATCAAAAGAAAGGTTAGTGGATACTTTATTTGAATCATTGAGTAGTTTATATCATCTTAGGCCGTTTACTTTATGTCGAAATTTGTTTGAAGGGAAAGTTCATGTTGTCATATTTCATTTGAAGTGTTTGGAAGTTCTTCATTTGTGTAGTAATGAGTTTGTTTGGAGTTTGTTTGTGGTTGGTTTGGGGTTTTCGTATATCGTTGATCTGTTTCAATGGTAAGCCATCTTTCCATTTTACTATATATTTAACCTGGTTTGGTTTAACTTCTATAAAATGAGGTATGGTATGATATATATCTTTACTAAACTGAGGTATGGTGTGTGAATATATGATTCATTCTATTCTTACATTTTCCTTGGAAGTGTATTTCGTTTAATCATTTAGTGTTTCTTGTAACAAGTCTAGTTGATATGGGTCTTACCCTCTCAAAACCAAACCTGATGCCCACTTAAGTTTCCTGTCATAGTACCAATTTTGATACGACCCAAATGTAGAGTATCATGAATATGAAGGTTTTTTGTGTTAGTTTATCAAACCCTCTAAGCTTGCGTATCACAAAAGTAGTAAAATTCCATAACAAGAAACAAGTCTAAAAACAAGGCAAACACAATGCACAAGTTTGAATGCTACTGCAGAGACATCATTGCAAAATATATATTGATAAGTTTAATTGTGATTTGACAAGGCTCTTACCCTCTCAAAGCCCAACCTCCCCTTATGCATATTTAAGTTCACTGTCCTATTAATAAGTTTGATATGACCCAACTGTAGAGTGTGTAGGTGTGTGTTTATATTAGATTGTGTGTATGTGTGTTTAATATTTATTTTTTCTATGGTTATGATTGTTAATTTCTGTTTATATTTGACTTATAAGGGCAATTGATTAGATTGCTACCCTTGAGCCACACGCATGAATAGTTATTCATCATTAATTTCCCTTCCCCATGCATGAAAACACAATAACTACATCTCATTTTACATCCAATAGGAGTTTGACCAAAACTCATAACTATATTTATATAAAATATAACTTATCATATCATCCATGGCTTCTTCTTCTTCCTACAATTTGGCAACAACAGTCAAGAGGCATTTCAAGAAAGAGTTGACTCAAGAGAGGGGTCATTTGAAGCGATTTGTGAAAGAACATAATCAAATACAAAAGCAAGTTGAAGACCGTCAAGTTGCACTCAATGAGACTTACAATCTGGTCCCATTGGACGAAAATACAGATGCTATTATACGTTCTCTAATTGAAACACAGGTAAGGGAGCATAACAGGAGATGGAGGTCCAAGAAGAAGAAGCCTCTGCATCAAAAAAAAAATATAAAAAAAGTCTACTCTGATGAAGATTAGAGTATGATCATGATGATTGTCTTTTGAGGTTATATTATGGCAGTTATTTTCTATGTTTATGTTGTGTAACTATGAATGAAATGGCTTTAAGCCTCATGTTGTAATGACTTTGATGAATGATTAATATTAAGTTGTAGCTACCTTTAATATTGAAACTGATGTCTACATATACTTTTACCTGTACGTGATGCGCAGTAGTATGTTAGAAGCAGGTTAAGAAAATTTTTGTAGATAACATGATACCGCAAAAAACATAGTAACTCATGACCAGGTTCAACATCAAACAAGAACAAAATTGGTCTTTCAACAAGTAAACAAACTTACATTTCAAGATTAAAGACACATGCCCACACACTTAGTGAAACATTAGTGAAACATTGTTAATAATTATGATAACATAGACACATACACACAAACTTAGCGAAACATTAAGAAGTAAACAAATTATCTTCAATCCCTTCGTAGACATCAACAATTTGTTTGCGTATTTCCGCTATTGTTGTATTGCGTTCTTCAATCATCTTCTAGCGTTCCTGTATGATCTCCTCATCCCTCTTGATTTGTTTTTTCATGAAATTTTATACGCTTGTTATAAAGATCAATCAGCGTTTTTTCAGTTCCATAAGCGTCAGAATGGCATTTATCCCATATATCTTGGGGTATGTCAAAAATCTTGTACTTCTCAGGAATAGGAGGAATAGAATCATCTCTTGGTCGTTTAATTTTCCTGGAATCAGCATTTGATGATGAAGATGCCATTAGGGTGAATGATTGACAGAAATGGGTGAGATAGTTTGTTATTTATACTAAGAGAAAAAATCCAATCCAAATGAAAAGTCACTAACCACCAATCGGTGTGTTTAAAAGATAAATGCAAGGTCACTAACCGTCACTAATGAATCACTAAACCCTGTGTCTATTCCAAAATTTAAAAACCGTTCAGTTGCCTTTGTCAATGGTTATAAATTGGAACATCCATTGACAACTAAATCATTCAAAAGAACTTAAATATTTACACAAACCAAAAATGGCATCAAATTTACATGTATACAAATAAAAGATTCTATACACATGTCTTACAATAACTATAAATAAATAACTAAGTTTCACACCTTCTTTGATTCCCTATTGACTAGCACTAGTAAGTAGTTAATACTCCTTTACCTACCTCACATAATGAAGTAAATTATCCTACCAACTAGGATAGTAAAGTCTCCTTCCAACTTTCTCAAGAACATAGATATGGCAGAATCTGTAACTCAAAAATTAAAGAGAAAGAAAATGAGTAGTAATGATAGACAGGTAGAGGAAGTAAGTGGTTGTATAATTGGTCTTGGTATCAGAAGTGGGAACAAAACAGGAGGGGGTGGTGCAAAGATAGAGGTGTTGGACGAAAGATGCTTTATCTGGTGTGGGGATGTTAAGTGTTGGAGGCATAGTCTTGTGATACTTGAACAGGCAGGTTGTGCAACGGCAGATGAAGTAAGTTGTGGTGTCATTGGTCTGGGTATTACAAGTAGAAACATAAGTGCGTAGGGTGGTGCAGATGCAACTCAATCAACTGAAGCAAAGAAGAAGAGTAAAAAGAAGCCAAGAAAGTTCATTAAAAACAACACCAGAAACTAAATCACTATGGTTTTGGGCATGTCCAAACCAAAAACTGAATCAGTATGTTTAGTCTGTGTTTTAATGTTTCATTAATGTGAGTTTCTTGTTTATGTTTGTGATACCTATTCAATTCACTAATGAAGTGTAAACATATGTGAAGACATTATTCATACAAAATCTGGTTCATGAGATCCATTACATCACTAATCTCAAAACAACCAACCCCCTCATGGATATTTCTTCTTCACAACAACCTCAATCTTCTTAAACATCTTGTCTTTGACTTACCTGGCCATCATCAACAGTGCCTTCGCCCTACGCTTATCAATTGTTTGTAGTCTCATAAGCTTTTTTGTATTGCTCCTTGCAATTCTTCCACGTGAATAGTTTTGAATTCTAACAATCACATCCCCCCTACGTTCGACCCTTTCAGTAATATTTTTGGACTTGTTCTCCAAATCGCTTGCCTGCTGTAAGTCTTGAAGAATCTCTGTGTGGTAAGGGCCAAGCATTAGTTCAGTTACCACATACGAGTTACAGAGAACCTTTAGATCAATATCACTTTGATAGTTGTTCATGGTTAAGGAACTAGGGAGGTGTGTTTTGCAAGTGGGTGTTTTGAGAGATGCATATTTAGTAGGGACGTGTTTGCCTATAAAAGGGCTTATAAGATTGCCACGTACTGTGTATACATGTGTTGGACCAAAAAAAACACTTACATGATAGTTGACTTTATGGAATTCAACATTTGCAATTTGACTTCTCAAAGTCTAAATGCAATGGGTGGAAATGTAATGGGCACAAGGTAGCGAGTGATTAGGTCACTCCTATTCAACATTTGCAAGTTTGACTTTTGAAAGTCAAAATGTAATGGGTACAAACATAGAATACAAGCATAGTTCAAAACATTGTTCTAAAGACAATAAATTTAAACAAAGAGTACAAACATAGAATCCAACAGACAATAAAGTGAAACATATTGTTCAAGGATAGTGGGTAACAAATTAAAAACTAGGAACTGCAGGCTCATCATCTTACTTCATCTTTTTAGTTGGCCTGTCAACATGAGGTCTGTGATTGGGTGGTATAATTACTGTTGTAGAGTCAATTCCCTCCTAGACATCTTCATCTTGGTTGACTGTAAGGTCTATTGCCTGCACTATATTTGATTCCTGTATTGTATTTGGTATCACAAGCCGAGTACTTCTTCATTATGAGTACCATACACCTCCCTAGACTGGTAACACAGACTCCAATAATATAGGATGATAAGAAGGAAAAAGAGGATATGGCAAAAGAATGTATTTGCACCAAATACACTTGTACGACATCCTCTCTTCCCTACTTATCACTCTATAGTATAACAGGATGCACTCATAAGGTAGTCTTATATAGCAAGACATGAGCAAGAAAAAGAGGATGTGACAAAATGAATATGCACCAAATACACTTGTACGGCATCCTCTTTTTTCTTTCCCATCTCTTGCTATTAAGAAAAGTTAATGAGCTGTAAAGCTGTTGATTAAAAAAGCTATAAGGTGACAGTGGAAGGAAACGTCTCGAACGGGACAAAAAAGGAGTATGTTTTCTCGTAAAAAAACAGACCATAACTTTATCGCAAACAACACGGTTCTTACCACTTATAACTGTCTACCTATGCAAGTGGACACACTTTGGTACTTTGAGCCTCCACTCGAAATCTCATTGCCATGTCGACGAAATTTGTGCAAGGATTTGCGCCAAATCGATTGCAATGAAACTGACATAGGAATGGGTTTTCGAGGGGAAGCTCAAAGTACCAATGTGTGCCCAATTAAAAAGTTATTGATTCTAGAAAAGCATGTGAGTGACTCATGTTGAATGGGATAATGAAGGATGCTGGATTGCCATGAACAACACACGATATATCATTATCACAATCAACACAACTCAATTATCAAGGCCCATCTATCTGACGATGTATGTGGGTTCCATTGCTTAAATTGACCGAGTTACCTAAGGTCATTGGAGTGTCTCTGTGTCAATATCAAGCACTTCAATGTCCGTAGGTAAATCGGTCACTTTAAGCAATGGAACCCATCTACAACGTTAGATAGGTGGGCCTTGATTATTGAGTTTTCCAAAGTGAAGTTGAATGTATCAAGATGTGTATTGTCGCATTACTTTGTGGATGGGTAACTATGCTTAAATTCCAGTCTCATTTATAAACTTAAACCATTCATCTAAGGCAAAGTAATGCGGCCACCAAATACATACCTTGTTACATTAAACTTCTCTTTGACTCACTATTTCTAGAATCCACAGTTATAGCATATTGATCCTTAACTTTGTTAACTAACTCTGTAACATATATAAACTAAAATATTTCGCAAAAGAGGTTTCATCAGGAAATATATACATTAAAAAATAGGAATACACTTTCAGAAACCCTAGAATTGATACGTATAACTGCTAATCAATTTAAAATATTAACAAATGAAAAACGAGGTGGAAAAAGTTCTCAACATTCTTAAGTTGTTGATATTAACAAACGGTGCTGAATGTCCGTTACTAAATTAAAATAGGTTCTGCCATATTAATTTGTGTTTAAAAAGACAATATGATAGAAAGGTCATACACATAAAAGTGTATTACATGCAAAAGGATTTACATCAAGCATCATAAAAATGTGGGTGAAGTTGATGATGATAATTTTGGGTGTATGATACACTCCTGAAAAGTCTATCCTACACCCAAAAGTATCATCATCACTTCACCCTCATATATGATAGTTCACGTAAATCCATTCGCATGTAATACACGTTTGAATCTATAAAATAGTTTGAGTAACAGGACTCGTCTTGACTGAGATAATGAAGGAGTGTGGCATGTCATGAACAATAATCACTATATCATTATCCCTATCAACACGTCTCAATTATTAAGGCTAAATCATGTCAACAAAGATAGATTCCAATGCTTAATTTGGACACCGTCTAGTATCACTTATGTGCTTGATCTAGGTTACATGTTTTGACTATTTCAAAAAGAGAATAAAGATCAAGCGTAAGAAAACTTTTTATCAACATTAAGTAGATGAGTTTTCATCACTTGTTTTTGTCCGATTGATCTTCAATCTGTTTTGAAACAACCAATACTTCACATAAATGAAACTAGATAGTTACAAGATTATCAATGCAATCCATCTAAGTTGACAGATGATCCTGCCTTAATAATTGAACTTCTTCTTATAAAAGAAGATGGTCTTTCAATTTAAGGTCATTTCACCGATATGTGTACGAACACAATACTTTTATTAAGGCTGCTTTTAGAGCATACAAACAAATGCAGTGTCATGAAGTAATGTGGCCACATACTACATACAATGATAAAATGAGCTTCACATTCAAACTCTTATATAGACGCAGCAACTATATCACACACATAAAGTTGTAGATGTTAACTACCATGTAACACACTGGATCTAGGTTACCTGTTTTGGATATTTCAAAAAAAAAAAATAACAATGTAATACAAGAATTTAAAAAATACCACATCCTACTTGAGAAAAGTCTGAAAGTGGGTGTTTTTTTGTTAGTATTTTTTTATTTTTACTATATTTTTTCTTTTTATCCAATGCAACTTTTTTCAAAACAGATTTATTTATCTCATAGAAGACTTAAAGAACAACAGATTAAAGCTTGAAGTGTCAAAACATGTAAGTCAAAACAGAGTAAAGGTCACTATTAGACTTACTTTAGTGACACCTAAGAAACCCAGAAGAAAAAAAGTAAAACAGATCCAAAGAAACACTTATTGTAAGCTATCCAAAATGGTCAAAATCAAGCCATACGATTAAAGTTAACTGAATATGAACAAAATTAAACAATCAAACTAAGTTTGACTTTTTATAAAAAGAGTAGCAGTTTTTATTACTTAGATATCTTGTATGCATCTAATATGTATACACCTAAAGCAGCCTTGAATACAGACATGAAACAAAATACCTTAAATTTAGTATGTTTAGTGCAACTTTTGACAGATTATCATAGGTTCTGTGACAGATTTCATGAGAAATGATGATTTTATTTTTTTTCATTTTTTTAGGGTAAAAAATCTCACATGAAAAATAAATGATTTCTTTTTTTTTCGTTCAATTGATTATAAATAAACTAGTCTCATCTAATAATTTAAAAAATAAAGTAAAATTTCACAAATTTTTAGAACAATTTACAAGACTCTGCGTACCGCCAATGTACTGAAATCTTGGCAATTACAATCTCAAGCTGTCAAAACAGTTGCCCAAACCGGTTCCCTCTGATCAAGACTACATACTATTTCCGCCGTGTCTTAATCACAAGCAGGATGTATATAGGCTGAGGCCCGATATCTGAGTGCAACTCCGCTGGGTTAAGTAAGCAGATCATCTATGGTTCTAACATGCCCGGGATCACCCCTAGACCTGTTTATGTCTTGTTTTTACCCATAGAATAGCTTCTTACCACCATTCCGATACAACACTTATATCGATCGCTATCGCAAAGACAAGTACACAAGTTTCCACAAGTAGAACTTGAAAAATCATTTTTAAAAATTGTGTGAAGTCTCATTTTCTTCAAAAGCATTTTTATAATAAAATTCATTTATTGAATATATCATAAGTTGCATTATATAAACCAAAAAACTTTCCACAACTAGCACATAAACTGTCATAGAGTCAAACATAATATGTCCTAAATCTTAAACTGCCGAGACTGCCCAAATCAACTGCAAGACATTTAAAAATTTTGACAACTAGCATATATCACGTAAACCAGAAAAAAAGTATAACATATAACCCACAAACAATCCAATCAATCTCAACTTCCAAGACTACCCAAATCCTAAACTCCCTCGACCTAGACACAACAAATTGTAAACTTAACAGAATAGAGAGACTTATAGTGCTTTCCTTGGTATGCAGCGGAAGACGTAACTGATTATCCAACTTGGTAATTGTGGTAGCCTCTAACCTCTTCAAACTTAACTCAATTGAAGAGGTTAGTGACTCCCACGATTTCTAAGCAGATAAATAAATTAAGAGCCTTGTAAATAGGATTTACTTCAGATATACACCTATTTCAAACTTACCCATATTAAACGTATCTAACTTAGGCATAAAACTGGTTTCTTGCTTGCTAGGATTTCCAACTTACCCATATTAAACGCTAACCATAATGTTTCTCTGAGTAAGGCATCGATAACTTAGGCATCTATCTGATTTTTCATGATATGTTTTACATGATGTGTTTCTCTAAAAACTTAGGCATCTAACTGTTTTTTTCAAAAATCATTAGCAGCTAACGGAAAAGCAAATATCCCTAAGCATAAAAAGCCCTAAATACAAAAACAACCAAATATAAAACTCTTCTAAACAGCCATAAACCCTACCACTAAATAACCTGAAATACATAAAGCCCTAACCCTAAATTAAAGTAACCCTAAATCGATTTGAATAATCATCGAACAATTAAACCAAATAAACAAACCATAAACCTAAATTAGAGTAACCCTAAAGCCAATTGATAATTCGTTACCCTAACCCAAATCATTTTTTTAACGATTGGATCTCAGATCTGTGAGTGAAGAGAGTGCAAACGCTTTGTGAGTGAGAGAGAGAGAGAGGAAGTAAGCGTGTTTCAAAAGAGGTGTACGCTTTTATAAGCGTGTTATTTTTTTTAAAAAGAGGTGTGTTAGATACGCTAGTTCAAAAAATAATTAAATATTTTCGAAACCAAAAAAAATTTGGGTTTGGAGTTAGGTTCGGGTGTTTGGATCTTAAAACTTTGGGTGGAGTTAGGTTCGGTGCAATAATGCATAAATAAAAAAATTATTAAAATACAATTCGCATAATTTTGGGTAGGTTCGGATGTTTGGATCTTAAAACTTTGGATTGGAGTTAGGTTCGGTTAGGAAAAGGGCAATAATGCATAAATAAAAAAAAATTATTACAAGTACAATTCGCATAATTTATGGTTGGAGTTAGGTTCGGGTGTTGGACATTAAAACTTTGGTTTGGAGTTAGGTTCGGTGCAATAATGCATAAATTAAAAAATTATTACAAGTACAATTCGCATAATTTTGGGTTTGGAGTTAGGTTCGGGTGTTGGATCTTAAAACTTTGGGTTGGAGTTAGGTTCGGTGCAATAATGCATAAATAAAAAAATTATTAAAAGTATAATTCGCATAAGTTAAAAGTACAATTCGCACTAGTAATAATTATATTTGTTACAAGTTTGACTTACTTTGCCAAAAAGTACAAGTTGCATAATAGTTCAGTTACGCATAGTACAAAAAGGACACTTACACAACTACAAGTACAATCACTATTACAAACATCAAATCGAATAAAAATTGTACAAGTTGCATAAAAAAATGTATATTTTATTTCTTAAAAGTTTGATTTTTTTTTTAAATAATACAAGTTGCATAATAATTCAATTACTCATAGTATAAAAAGGACACTTACACAAGGGGTATTTGTGTCTTACACACACTTGTAAAAGTGTACTTGGTACTAGGACATGTGACAACATGGTATTGGTTTGTACGATTCGCTTAGGTTACATAAGTCGCAATGGGGCAAATGCGAAATGTTAAAAAAAAAAAAAAAAAAGGCAAGGTTTGAAGCATGGTGAACCTCATGGGGCAAATACACAATTACCCTTACTATAATCTATGCATAATAAATTACGTAAGAATCTAAGAAAATGAAAAAAAGTTGAACCTTGTTAAAGTGTGTAGCTTTGTTAAGAAGCTTGTTCGAGGATGGTAAATGCACCTAACTCGAGGTGTTTGCACATTTTCAAGTAACAACAATCCATCTTCATTTTATATCATCTTCTCTGCAAATCAAAACATTAAAATCCAATATATTTAAGTTTGCTCTACTTTCCCATAAAAGAAGAACTAAAATACGTAGTAATACTATATGCAATAGATCAAATGATATAATAGACGTATAAAACTCATGGTAAAAGAAAAGATCAAGAAGAGATTTACTAACAGAGTGCCATTGTTATGGTTTTGAGCTATAAGCCATCAGTTTAATTTGCACCTTGTTGAACCTGAATCCCATGGTGACAGAATTAATGCTATCCAAGGTATATAAGTTTGTGTTAATTTGTCAATGAGGTTGAGTATGCCTTGCAATGACATGATGCTTTTTTTTTTTTTTTTTTTTTTTTTTTTTTTTTTTTTTTTTTTTGAAACAAAATGAAGGAACCTCATGCTATTACATCAAAAATGAAATATAACGATGTGAAAGTAAAAAACAACCTGAGATCTTCGAGGAACAAATAGTTGATAGGAGAAAATAGAGAACAAAGCAAGAAGATTAAATGGAAAACAAATGGGGATGGTGATGGGCTGATGACTATGTACCGAAGGTCAAAGAAGAGTGGGTGAGTGGTTGAATATGAGATGCTAAATCCACCAAACCTCGTTATGTCAATTTTTAAAGAGGTTGAAATACTTACAAACTGTTAGCAGCTGCCACGCGTAATTTTTCATAATTCAAACAACATGCAAAACACAAGATCCTCTCATAACAGGTAGATTTCAATCTTCTATTTAAACTTCAATATCCTCTCATAATACTACATCTTTCATATTTTATAATTCAAACAACATACAAAACACAAACATGTCTACTGTATCCAACCCAGCCACCATTTGTGTCACCGGTGCTGGCGGTTTTATCGCCTCATGGATAGTTAAATTGCTGTTGGAAAAGGGCTACGTTGTTCGAGGAACCGTTAGAAATCCAGATGCTGCCAAGAATAACCATTTGAGGGAGCTAAAAGGTGCGAAAGAGAGGTTAACTCTATGCAAGGCTGATCTTCTTGATTTCGAGAGTTTACGTGAAGCCATAATTGGTTGTGATGGTGTTTTCCATACTGCTTCTCCTGTCACCGATGATCCTGAACAAATGGTGGAGCCAGCTGTGACTGGAACAAGGAATGTGATAGTTGCTTCTGCTGAAGCTAAAGTCAAGCGTGTGATATTCACATCGTCAATTGGTGCGGTTTATATGGACCCAAACCAGAGCCACGATGTTGTTATTGATGAAAGCTGTTGGAGTGATCTTGAATTTTGCATGAACACCAAGAATTGGTATTGCTACGGAAAAGTATTGGCAGAACAAGCTGCATGGGACGAGGCTAAGGCGAGATGGGTTGACCTAGTTGTGGTGAACCCAGCGTTGGTGATGGGACCATTGTTGCAACCCACGGTCAATGCTAGTATTATTCATATTCTGAAATACGTCACAGGGTCTGCAAAGACCTATGCCAATGCGGTCCAAGCATACGTTGATGTTAGAGATGTGGCACTAGCACACATTCTACTCTTTGAGACCCCTTCAGCTTCTGGTCGTTACCTATGTACCGAGAGTGTGCTTCATCGTGGAGAGGTGGTAGAAATTTTGGCCAAGTTTTTCCCCGAATACCCAATCCCAACCAAGTGTAAGGATGAGACAAAGCCAAGAGCAAAGCCATACAAATTCTCAAACCAAAAGCTAAAAGATTTGGGTCTAGAACTTAAAACCGTAAAGCAAAGTTTATATGAGACCGTTAAGAGCTTACAAGAGAAAGGTCACCTCCCGGTGCAACCAACTTGGACTGATGACATTCGTATCCAGTCACTTTAATACATATATTAGCTTGTTCTGCATGCATATCATTATTGTTTAGTGTTTTGTGTTTATGTATTGTTTGTAACACATCAACAGTACCGTTAAACCATGTGGCATGTAATACGTTATGTACTTATGTAATGTGAGTCCAAATATGTAGCTAAGTGTGGGACGAGTTAAATGGGTTGAAAGTCACCCGCGTCAATTTTCAATACATATTCTAAATCGTTTATACAAAAAAGTTTCGGTTCGTATTAGGCTGCATGCAGTAAGGCATGCCGATCGACACACACGATCGATCTTAGTCGATCGTGGCTTGTGTGGAAATTCGGTCGAGCAAGGAAAAGGGCACAAGTAGATCGAGCTCACGATCGATTGGCTTGTTTTTTTTTCTTTTACTTTTTGATCCAATGTACACAAAGTTATATGTTTTGGAGGTGATAAATTCCAAAAAAAAAAATAGAACCGTTGGCCATGAATGTTTGGAGCAAAAAAAAAAAAAAAATCATTATAAATACCCAACATTAACACACTCCAATTCTTCACACAACATAAACACAATCTCTATTCAAAATGTCTAAGAAAACACCACAACAAGGGGTAAGAAGGCGGCGGCTGAGAAAGAGGTTGAGGAAGACAACACGAGGGATTCTGCTCCATGGACACGCAAAGAAGAGATCGCGTTGTCCATGGCTTGGTGTGATTCGTCGGAGGATAGCATAGTTGGAACCAACCAAAATTCTAAGGGATTCTGGAAGAAAGTGATTACATACTTTGAGAAAGAGGTTGGTGAAGGTAGATCGTACAACTCAATTGTCAGCAAGTGGAAAAATAGGGTTCGTCCTAGAGTTGGTGCATTTTGTGTCATTTACGACAATGCTTTTACCAATTTTGGAAGTGGTGGGAATGATCTCACTGTTTATAAACGAGCATGTGAAGAATATCAAATAATGATGAACCATGACTTTGCATTGGATCATTGTTGGGAAATACTGAGGGACCATCAGATTTGGAAGAAAAATGAGATGCCGGTTTTTTTAAACCAACATGTCGCTCGAAAAAAACTAAGGACTTCTGAAACCGGTTCGGATAATGAAGACCCTCAAAATGAGCGACCAGTTGGTCGTGATACTGCAAAGAAAGCTAAGGGTAAGAAGAAATTGTCGGAGAATTCCAGGTCTTCGTATTTAGAAGGGGTAGCCGACAAATGGAAAAAGCATTAAGTCAATGGCATTGGGTAAGAAGCAGGAACTTGCAGACGGCTACTACAAGTTGAAGAGAAAAGAGTTGGAGCAAAGAGATAAGGAATTGGAGCTGCAGCAAAAGAAAGCGGAACAAGAAGACAGAAGATTAGCAATGGAAGAAGAAAAACTTGCACTTGATCGAGAAAGAAAAAATCAAAAAGACCTTATCTTCTATATCACACCAATCGACCCAGCTTTGCCCGCATTACAACAGCAAAAAATGCAAGAAATCAAAGACTCGATCAAGGAACGACTTAATCTAGATTATTAGTTTTTAATAAGAGTTGTAATGTTTTATTTTATTTGCATTATTATATAACTTTTAAATTATTAATGAAATTTTAGTTTGCGTTAAAAAAAAAAAAAAAAAAAAAAAAAACAAAAAAAAAAAAACAAAAAACCTGAACTAGGTCGCCCTTACTGGGGAGAGAGAAAGCTGACGTGACAGGGAAAAGTAAGGGGATTGAATCCCCTTACTGCAAGTAGCCTTATAACAATAACTGCAATACCTTTGCATTGCCCGAGCACACGTGTTTTTATGACAACGTTTGTATTAGTTTGATAGTGTGCAAACAATGCCATACATGACAAATTAAATGTAGAATAAGATTATGTTATCCCATTGTACACCTATGAAGATTCTCCGTCTACAAATAAACCATATTAATCATGAATCCGTTCCAAAAAAAAGACTCCCAATAATTATCTATATCTATATAATTTTTGAGTTTCATTCATTAAATGAAAGTATTAATGATCAAATTTCATATACTTGAGTTAGTGTATACATAATACGTAGTAATTAAAGTTCATATAATCAAGTTTAATATATACATAAATAAGAGTCATGTCATAAATAATGTTATTTATTATATCTTGATTTAATTATAAAACTAAAAAAATAAATGAATAATATGAATACATGAATGTGTAAAACAAATAACTTAAAACATTATACACAAAACCAATTTAAGTGAAACAATTTATCATCAAACTAATATGTAAATATTTTGAGTTGAACCTAGGAAATAATTAAAAAAAAAAAAAAAAAAAAAAAAAAAAAAAAAAAAAAAAGAAGGTAGTCAACATAAAATAAATAGTTTTAGTATCAACTATTGTATATATTTTGTCATTTACCAATAATTTCTATATAAAAACGTATTCTTAACGTAAATAAGATGTTTTCATTTTATAAAAAACAATACTCAACTTAACATAGGTGTACCGACATGCAACATATGTATTGCACCCAATAGCATGCAATGCCAAACACTTGTGTACAATTGTATGATTCTACATGTCATTATACTTTTTTGACAAAATTACATGGATGGTCCTTGTGGTTTACACGGATTGCAAGTTTAGTCTTTAAGTCAAAATAAGTACACCAGACATCCCTAATTTTAAAACCTGTCACCCTTTTAGTCCCTAATTTGGATAGGCCGTTAGTTTATCCGTTAAGTAATTTGCACCGTTAGTCCTTCGTTAATATTTTTTGCACCGTTAGTCCTCATTTTCTAAAAAAGTCCTCATATTTTGCACCATTAGTCCCTCCATTAACATTTTGCACCGTTATCAATCTTTTTACGTTTTTGTCAATTTTTTTATAGTTTTCGCCCCTTTTTTTAACGTTTTCGTCCATTTTTTTTCGTTTTTGTCAATCATTTTACGTTTTCATCTATTTTCTTACGTTCTCGTCCGTTTTTTTAACGTTTTCGTTCATTTTTTTTACGCTTTAGTCAATCTTTTTACGTTTTCGTCCATTTTTTACATTCTCGTCCGTTTTTTTAACATTCTCGTCCATTTTTTTACGTTTTGTCCGCATTTTTACGTATTAGTCTGTTTTCTTATATTTTAGCTGTTTTATTACGTTTTCGTCCGTTTTTTAATGTTTTTACCTGTTTTGTTATATTTTTATCTGTTTTCCCCCTTTTTTTAT
The DNA here is from genome assembly GCA_030686995.1 of Artemisia argyi. Lineage (NCBI taxonomy): Eukaryota > Viridiplantae > Streptophyta > Magnoliopsida > Asterales > Asteraceae > Artemisia > Artemisia argyi. The sequence continues at coordinate 159,493,964 of CM060683.1, forward strand.
GTTTTCGCTAATTTTTTTGTGATTAGGTAAGTACACTAAAAGAAAATTTGACATTTGAGAAAAATATTTCTGTGTCAATTTTAAATCACGATTTTGATCCTTTTCTGTTCTGAATATTCGAAAAATAAAAAAATTTTGGAATTTTTTAGTAAAAATAAAAAATAAAAAAAAATTCTAAAATTAAAAAAAAATTTTGAATAAATATTTTTTTCGAATAAAATTTTTTTAAAAAAATATTTTTAAAAAAAAATATTTTAAAAAAAAAAATATTTTAAAAAAAATATTTTTTAGAAAAATTCAAATTCTTAAAATATTCGAAAAATAAAAATATTTCTATTTTTTTTTAATTTTCTGAAATGTTTTTATTCGATTTTTTTAAATTTTTTTCTAAAATAATTCCAAAAAAAATATTTTTCGAATATGTTAAGATTTTTTTTCGATAATTATTTTTTTATTTTTTTTTCAAAGTTTAAAAAAAATTAGAAAATAATATTTTGAAAAAAAAAATATTCGAAATTTTTTTTATTAGAAATTTAAAAAAAAAGGATTTTTTTTAATTTTTTTCTAAAAAATTCTAAAAAGTATATATTTTTCGAATATTTTAAGATTTTTTTTTCGATAATTATTTTTTGATTTTTCTTTTCAAAAATTTTTTGAATAAAAAATTAGAAAATAAAATTTTGAAAAAAAAATTATTCGTTTTTTTTTTAATTATCAGACCAGAAAGGGGTCAAAATCGTGATTTAAAATTGACATAGAAACATTTTTCTCAAATGTCAAAATTTCTTTTAGTGTACTTACCTAATCACAAAAAAAATGAGCGAAAACATAAAAAAAAGCGAAAACAAATAAAAATATAAGAAAACAGATAAAAACGTATTAAAATGGATAAAATATAAAAAACAGACTAATACGTAAAAAAGCGGACAAAAACATAAAAAAAAAAAAAAAAAAAAAAAAAAAAGGACGAAAATGTTAAAAAAACGGACGAGAACGTAAAAAATGGACGATGGTTAGGTTAGAAGAAGCATATCCAAGGGAATGTTCCATCCTTTGTGTGGTTTTGGTGTGGTTAAGAGTTAACCAATGTTAAGTGTAGAGAACTAACCATAGTTGGGTTAGAAGAACCATGGTTGGGTTAAGAGAAGTGTATTCCAAGGAATATTTCATTTCTTGGGGAGGAAGGAGAAATGGATGGTTAAGATGTGTTGTAAGAGAATGAATGATTGAGATGAAGTGTGTGTAGAGTATGAATTGGATTGTGTAAGAGTGAAGAGATGTGTGTAAGAGAATATGTAAGTGTTGGATGTGATGGGGAGCCTAGTGTGTGTAGAAGGTAAAATGGTTGTGAGTAGTGTGTGTAAATTTGAATGAAAAAGTATTGGGAGTGTAAGGGAATGAGTTGGTTGGATATGATGTATATAAGAATGAGTTGTATGTGTAAGGAGTGTGTAAGAGGTGTAAGGAAATATGTAAGAGATGTAAGAGGATGTTGGGATATTGGAGGCTTTGTCCCTTGTGTTAAGGAGGTGATTAAGATGAGATTAAGAGATAATCTGATTGTCATTAAGAAGAAAAGGTTTAGATAATTAAGATTATAAGTTGAGAAAATCATAGGTTACTTATAAGTCCAAGTAACACAACGTCGAGAATTCATAGTTTCATAACTCGTGACTTTCCATGACTCGACGTACTCAACTAACACCTTGGTGCAAACAAGTCAAGTGCTTTGCCTTGATGTAAAGCATAATCCATGCGGGTAAGGATGCGTTTACGCAAAGAGACCTTGGACTTAGTTTGACCAATAAGGGAGTAAACCCGTTACGTGATTAGAGAAGACGTAAGCACGGGATATGAGCATATGGATACTTTCACGTGATGTCATGTGAACTATGTAAGCTCCCTAAGTTTAGAAAAGCCTTGGCTAGAGGCGAGAGTTAGAAAACATGAGTTGGTATTTTCTCGTAAGTGGGTGCTTTAAAATTTGGATCTCTCTAATCCCAAAACTCATTTTGAGTGTTCTCAATTAAGCACATAACATATTCATACCTGTATTGAAAGATCCACATTTGTCCGGTAAGGGGAAAGCCGACTTTCAAAATTCGTCCCGAACCATACAGAAGCTTGGCGCGTCGCCCACGTGTCAACGCGCGGGCAGCACGCCAACACCAGATATGGATTCAGGGAATTTTGGCTACCGTTTGTTATTTTATGTGTTTCGAAGGTTTATTTGTCATCATTAAAACATTAGGAGATCTTAATCATGTTGCCTCAACAATCTCCCCCTTTATGATGATGACAAATAAAAACCGAAAGCAAATAAAATTACAAAACATAGCGAAGACAAAGCGCGCCTTTGGTGTAGCTTGCGGCTTGACCTTGCCTTGTAATTTGGTGAAGCCTTTGTTTGTTCTTTAAACTTGGTCTTCACGCTCTTGCTTTCTTTTGCTTTCTTTCTCCCTCTTTTGTCGAATCAAAAAGGCGGGACTTCCAATTGAATGGGTATGTAGCTTGTAAGTGCACCCGAATATGCTCCTCCTTGAACATAGCTCCCCCTAGATCATTGCTCCCCCTCGTTTCAAGGCGGGGATCCATGGGTCAAGATCCTCACCTTTGTGGTGGCCTAGCTACATAAAACAACACAACATGCAACAAGCAAGAAATCCTCACATGTAAACGTCCAAAATGGGTTAGGTGACCATTTGGATACTTTTAACGTGGGTTAGTCCACAAGAGTATATGTATAAGTTTTTCCAATATGACTCCAATAATCAATGTTGAGCAAACATGAATATATGTGTTTTAAATAAAACCAATCACCATAGGTCTATAAATACCAACATAAGAACTCATAGCATGGAAACACAATAAACTACACAAGCAATTTTATTAAAACAAACACCATGTAGGTCATACAAGAAGACTAGAATATGATCCTAACACACATTATTCAAACAAGCTTGTGATGATTCCTAATAGAATATTACTAGGACAACTACATTTCTCCTCTTCACTCTTCATCATTCTCTTGAAAAGTCACCCTAGAGATGTCTTTGAGAATAGCGGTCATCACCAACATATCACTGTTGATGGATTTATGAAGCTGTCATTTCTTTACGAATAGAGTGAATATTCTGCTCAATCACATCTTTGGTGGAGCAACATGCACACCTACGAGTGTGATTGTTTTCAAGAGGTTCACCAAGATCTCCTTCAATCTTGGTCCAAATGTCATCCTCCACCAAACAAACTTTGATAAAGTCCACTGGTACAAAAAGTTGTATTGGTCACGCCAAAAATGTGTGACGATATGCCTATAGTCACACACGTTTTTTTTTGTTGTATGTCACTGATCGCAGTAGAAAGTCAACTTTAACCAAGAGATGGTCAAAGTGGTCAAACCACGCGTTTTCCAGTGAGTATAGGGTTTTCCCGGGTCGTTATGTCCCAGCATGTGTGCAATTGTATTAAAACGGATTTGTGATCGAGTGATTTGAATGAGGTTTAAAGAGAGATTTGGAATTTGTAAACTAAATAAGCAAATAACATTTCAAAATAACTCAAATTAGCGAACACGTAAAACACGTAAATCACAATTATACTAAACGTAATCTAAACTTAAAACGGGCCTAAAACTAAATGATTAAATCAAAGATAATAATAACACAAGTAGCAAATAATTAATATAAAGTTAACGATAAAAAAAAATTAAATTATACTAAGCAAGCAACTAAGAAATATGAGACAAAATGTTAGGTCACCATTATGTAAACACAAGCACAATATTGATAGAAATGAGATGAGAATGAGAGTGGGATGATTATGAGAAATTTAGAGAATATGAATTGCAAGAGTTTCCTTAATGTTTCAAATAACCAACCAAATACAAATGAGGCCTAAGACTAGTATTTATAGGAAAGGAGCTAGGGCAACATCCCTACTCCATCCTTTACATAAAACGTGTGGGCTTCAAGCCCATGGGTCATATTACTTAGGCCTAGTAAACATGTAACTTAACCAATATTGTAAGTAATAAATAACTTAAGCAACCTATTATTACAAATGACCGAGACTTGACAAAATAGTAAAAACTTAGGTTCCAACAATCTCCCCCTAAGGGTCGGTCATCATGGTTGCTTGACGTCTTTGTCATAATCATTAACTTTCATAGCTTCAGACGTCTTCAGAAATGATAAGAATAATGATGGATATACTTTGCTCCTTGTCTTTGTTCTTTGATGATGTTGTAGTGATTATGTTATGAAGTAATCTGCTATTCGTCACTCCTGCGTCTGTGGTGATTGTCCGCCATTCCAACATACTCATACATCTTTGGACTTAGACTATCACGTACAAGAAGTTCCTTTTCATTCATTGAGATCTTTGTCTTTATACTTTGTAGATTCTTCTCATTGGTGTAGAATCTTTCTTTGAACTTTGTGTTGCTAAGATCATTGGAGGAACTTTCTTTGACTTCAAGATGTATGTATGAGCATGTTGGAATCTACCATCATGGAAGTGAGGTACCTGCGAGTAAACAGTTAGCAATAAATAACCGGTACTTACAGATAAGGAATTAGAGCTCATCAACAGCATATTGTGAAGACTCCTTCTAATCCTTATCCAGGCCGTTCCCATATCAGATACTCCCGAAGGAGCTTACGAGACCTACTAGGTAGCTCAATGACTGGGTGAGTCGCTGGGGATCACTCCACGACTGTAGATCGCTATGGAACCACCGCAAACACTAAGCGTAACCCTTGTGAGATTACTGAAGTGACCTGCTGTCAGGGCTGTTTGATGATGACCCTGGCAGGATTTCCGTTCAATCATTGAGAAATACATGAGTAATCCTCTCATAAACGTTCTCGGCAGATTGCTAAGATCTGCGAAGGACTCGATAGTTTACAACTGATGCCCATTGATGTAGAACACCAGTTGCAGAAATACTAAGTGTTCCTAAGAGATCTTTGATGTATCTCATGGCTCTAGACTCTATAAGTGCACACCTAGGTTTCCTATGCGGAGACTGGGGAGGTGTCTTCCTGCTTCAATATCAACCGTCTCTAAGAGATAGGTCGATAGGTTACGCGGGATCCCCGTGAGAATGAAACAAGCTCTTTTAAGAGAACTTGAGTGGTTAAGAAGGTTTAGTGCATTGCGTCACTGGGTCCATGACGGCTTAATCTTCAATACCGGTGTTGTCTTTTGCAACATCCAGTAGCATACGTATTGAACCCGATGTCTGCCCTAAGGTTGAATCATAAGGAGGGCTATTTCTTTTCACCCTTTTCTTTACTTTTCTTTTTAATTCTTCAATTCCTTCTTTCCCTTTCATTCTTTTCTCCTTTTTTCATATCATACCTAAGGACTTCTAATTCTAACTATGGGAGATGTCCTTGGGTAGATCCCTCCGGCTCTGGCGGATCATAGGACGGATATTCCTATCTTAATCACCTTATAACTCCGACAGTAGCCAAGAAACCTTAGATTGAAAATCTCTCAAAGTGTTTGTGATAATCAAATATTTTGGTTAACACTTTGAGAGTTTTGTGTACACTTTTAAAGGGCTCCCCCTGCACATGTGCTCATAAGTATTTAATAAATTTGCACATGCGGGAGGAGCAAGCACTTTTGAATTGATCCACTTTCCATGAACAAGACCGATTCGAGACACGCTTACATCACTAGTTAGACTAGCTTGAAGTTATTACCCGGACTGATCAAGTTCACAGAAAGTTTCTCGAGACGGTACATTTCTACTCAGACATATCCTTTTTGAGACACACTTACGTGGCTAGTTAAAGAGATACATTGTCAGCTTTTAGGTGACAACTAGCTCTAGTAACTAACTTGATGTTATTACCCGTCGAGGATAAGTCCTTTCGATGTTACTAACTTGTATTATCTCGTCAATTCCTGGGTCAATACTGAGTCTAGCTCGCACATGATACAACTTAAAGCTTTGACTTCGTATATTTTAATCACCTTTTCATTTTCTCCCCCTCAAAAATAGCATATAAAATGGTGTTTTTGACAAACTTTTAGATTAAAATATGCCTTTTGAGTCTTACGGGGAGATTCACCAAGAACTTTTGATTTAGAGCAAAGTATTTTGTTTTGACAAGTGCTCCCCCTCAACAAGTGATTAGGTCTTATTGAGGTGAAATACTTGTCCTTTTGAGCAGAATTATGAAAAATCATAAATGTTTGATTAATTCTACTCAAAAGTAAGAAGCCTTCGCTCCTTATATTAGGATTGAGGCACTGAAGCGTACCTCAGGGTCCTTTCTTTACAAGTTCGGGTTGTACACTGTTATGTGTGCACAAGCCATTGTGAAATTCAATCAAATGAAACAATTTGAAATTGAAAAATTAACCAAATGTACCAAGTTAATCTTTGTCAGGAAGTGGAGCGTCAAAGTCAGTAAACTTGGGTTCTGGTCTTTCGAAGTTTCTGACAGGAAACGATGGTCTGGCACCGATGTAGCTTTCCAGTCGTCTGATCTGTTCCCATCGAAATAACCTTTCCTCAATCTTTAAGACAAAGTTACGAACTTGTCTTCTTATGCTGGATTTCCATCTAGGTTGTTCCCCCTTAGCTATCTTACGTCTATCATCATTCAACCTTTTGACAAGCCCATCACGAACAAACTTGAGTGTAACATCACAGAATTTGTGTACCTCATCGAACCTCATGAAGCTTTGTAGCTTTTTGCTGTTGATGTAGGTGAAACCAAACGGTTCTTGGATGAGAGTAAACTGTGGTGTTTGATAGAGACCATCAAAGTAGAATTGTGGCTTTGTCAAATTGATCTTCTGTTGGTAACTTTCCACTCCAAGCTGAAGATCTTCCACTCTTTCTTGAACAATCAAACGTCGGATGTAAAGAAGTAGTGATGCCATGAAGTTGTACTGTACATCTCTATCGAATCCACGCATTCTGTTTTGAACCTTTTCGAGATACATGTCTTCGATGTCATTGAGATTAAGGTTAGGAAAGTCTGCTTCAGAGAACTTGTACTTCTTTTCATCTTGTCGTTTAACAACAATTTCACGCATGAATATGTAGTTAAACCTTTTCGACTGTTGAATCTCCAAGATAGCGATGATCTTAGATTTCTGCTTCACATTTTCCAATGATGTCTCTCCTAATCTGCTTGTATAACCGAGACGACGACGATCTGGCCAAAAAACAAGATTTCGAAAAATTATCATGGACCTGTTATCGCAAACCTGAGTAAAGAAAAAAATTTCGAAAAAATATTATAGAGAAGTTTTATCGAGAAAGTGCCTTATCGAGAAAAATCCTCATAAGTAACTTTTATCGAGATCTTCCTTTATCAGTTTTTTTTTTATTTTATTTTATTTATTTATTTTTTTTTTTCGAAAAAATTAAGTTATCGAAAAACATCATTTTTCGATAAAATTTTCGAGAATCTGATGATTTCGAAAATTTTAGTTCAAAGAATGATTTCGAAAAAACTAATTTCGAAAAGATTGAGTTTGAACAACTTTTATCGAAAACATGAGTTTCTCGATAATTTAATCAAGGTTTGCGATAGTTCACAAATTTCTCGAAAAAATTCTTGTACAAGAATCTAATCGAATTTGTTAAAGTTACACGTACATTTCCTTCACAAAGAACTTTTCCAATGATTTTGGCCTGTCACCAAGATAGACAACCACTACTTAGTCAGACTCACAAAGATTTCGATAACTTCCATGAACATGTTCTCGATAAAGACCTAATTATGAGTAAACTGAGTATCGTGGAATCAAGCATATCACAAATACATGTATTAAGCTTATAATGACACATAAACACATTAGTCAACACATAAGACTCATTTAGCTCGATATTATTAAAGAACGAAGCATGCTTGTTTATTGAGAATCAAGTTACAATGATGCAAATCATCAAAGATATGTCAAACATGCATACATGAGACCTTAGAGACAAATCCCACCAATAAAATCAAACAAATAAGCACTGAACCTTATAAACCCACTTCGACCCAAACCCAAAATTTCTAGATCGAGGCAAACATGATGGAATGTATAAATAAATGATGAGGATGTGTTAGAAACAAGCTTAGTAACTGAACCCTATCAAGAATTAAACACCACAACATGTTAAGATCAATTTTCGAAATCATAACCCTAGTTCTCGAAATCAAGAAATAAGGAGATCGAGCCATTGAAAATTCAATTAACCAAGATCCTATTAGTGTAATATCCTAATGATGACATAGGAACTTACAAATTGTTGATCAAGGTCGTGGATTACACAAGTGAATTAGGGCCGTTCGTTTGAGAAAGAGAGGTTTAAGAGGTTTTGAATCTTTGAGGGGTTTGTGTTTGTACGGTTTGTTTGTTTTATTTATTTTGAAAGTTTAGAGTTTAGTCACATTAAGTCCCTTAACTTTAAGATATGTCTATTAGAGTCCTAAATTAACTAGCAAGCCTAAGTGATATAAGAGATATGCAAACTTATGAAGACTTAAAACAAATGAGACAAAGTGATGTAAGAGAAATCGTCCACACACTCTGAAGAACCGTAAAATACGAGAAATATGCAAGTATACCAATTAAAATTGGTAAAAGATTTAAGCGTGACTCCCCCTCAACACTTGTAAAGTAAGAACAAAGTGTTGAATTGAAGCGATATACTTGCATTTTTTTTTTTCTTTTTTTTTCTTTTTTTTTTTTTTTAAGAAATGTTTTTATATTTTTGTATTTTGTTTTTGAAAAAATATTTACAAAAGATAGTTTTGATGTTTGACGATCAATTGTATTTTAAAAACTTTTCCAGATCCTCTGGAGTCAAACATCGCATACCAATTTGGTGAACTAGACTAGCAAACCTTGATGGTGCTAAGGATTTGGTAAGTAAGTCCGCCAATTGGTACTCAGTTCCAACAAAGTAAAGTTCAACGGTACCCTTTTCCACATGCTCTTTGATGAAATGATATCGGAGATCGATGTGTTTGGATTTGCAATGATGCACTGTGTTGCAGGAGATAGCAATTGCACTCTTTGAATCACAGTAGATAGGAATCTTGTTGAATAGGTAGCCATAATCCTTAAGTTGGGATCTCATCCAAATGACTTGAGCACAACAGGCAGACATGGCTACGTATTCAGATTCTGTAGATGACAGTGAGGTGCAGTCCTGCTTCTTAGATTGCCATGACACGAGTTTGTCTCCGAGAAACTGTAATCCACCAGATGTACTTTTGCGTGTGTCTAAACATCCTGCATGATCAGCATCTGAAAAGGCAATTAGTTCAAAACCAGAATCCTTCGGATACCAGATCCCCAAGTTAATGGTTCCCTTTATGTATCGAAGGATTCTCTTGACCTCACTGACGTGTTTTTCAGTTGGTTTAGACTGATAGCGAGAGCACATGTAGACAACAAATACTATATCAGGTCTACTAGCTGTGAGATACATGAGGGACCCAATCATACTTCGGTATTTGGTAGGGTCAACAGGAGTCCCATGTAAGTCAGCATCTAGTTTTGTGGTATAGCCCATCGGTGTATTATAAGTATCAATGGTCATCATTCCATGTTTCTTTAAAATTTCTAGAGCATATTTGGACTGATTTATAAAAATTCCACGGGGTGATTGATGAACTTGTAGTCCTAGAAAGAACGAAAGTTCACCCATCATGGACATTTCAAAATTATCTTTCATTAATTTTGCAAAATCATTAGAGTAACTTCTTTTTGTTGAGGCAAAAATGATGTCATCGACATATATTTGAACAACAAGTAAGTCCTCCCCGTAGGTTTTTGTAAATAGTGTTGGATCCACCGATCCTTTAGAAAATTTATTGGCCAGCAAGAAAGTGGACAGTTTGTCATACCACGCCCGTGGGGCCTGCTTGAGTCCGTAGAGAGCCTTTTTGAGTCGGTAAACGTGATTAGGACGCTCAGGATCAACGAAGCCTTCAGGTTGACTGACATAAACTTCTTCACGGAGTTCTCCATTAAGAAATGCTGTTTTCACATCCATTTGGTAAACCACCATATTCCTGTGTGCAACATAAGCCAAAAAGATCCGAACAGCTTCATGTCTAGCCACTGGTGCAAAGGATTCGGCAAAATCTAGTCCTTCCAGTTGAGAGTATCCTTTCGCTACCAGGCGTGATTTGTTGCATATGACAGTCCCTTCTGCATCAAGCTTATTTTTCCAGATCCATTTTAACCCAATGACAAAGACTCCGTCAGGTCTTTCAACTAATTCCCAGACTTCTAATCTTATGAATTGCTGAAATTCCTCTTGCATAGATTCAATCCAGTTGTCATAAGTCATTGCATCTTTAATGTTCTTAGGTTCTTCATGACAAACTGTGAGTGCATAGATGCAAGTTTCTCCATCTGTGTGAAGTCGTTGTCTAGTCATAACAGGTGCATCTGGATGGCCAATAATATGAACTAGTGGATGGTCACGAGTCCATTTATGTGTTGAAGGGTGTAGTTGATACGTATCTCGCATGTTGGCAGGATCCAAGTTGCGTGTTGACGACTCAGCTATATCAGGAACTGTAGTAGCTGGTGCAAACGGATTAAAGAACGCATCAGGATCTTGCTCTGCGGGTTGTGGAACAGATTGTGGTGTGGGATCTTCAGCTGGATGGCGGGAGTTAGAACCAGTTTGTTCTGCTGTAGTTGGTGATACAATTGGAGGACCGTCTCTCTCAACACTTGTAGAAGTTTGTTGAGGTGAGTCTGGTACTGGAATGTTATCAGGTTGAGCAGCGGAATTAGGTGAGACCTCAGTAGGACGGTATTCAATTGTGTCATCAAATAGTGGAGCAAACAAGGTTTCTAATTCTTTGCGGTTGAGTGGCAATGGTTCAGCTGAAGATGCCGGAGAGTTAAGACGGTTAAATTCGGGTCCTAAGCTGTGTTGCTCAGAAGCCATTTGTGTGAGTTCATCAAAATTAGCGTGTATGGTTTCTTGAATTTCTCTTGTACGACGATTCCATATTCGAAAACCTTTGGAATTTTCACAATATCCAACGAACACTCCGATGTCAGCCTTTGCTTTAAGTTTACCTAAATCGTCATGATCATTTTTCGGATAGCAAAGTGCTCCAAATACATGAAAGTAATCGATGTTCGGTTTCCTTTTATGAACAATTTGATATGGTGTTTTGCGATGGCGTTTTGTGATCATGCAACGGTTTTGGGTATAACATGCGGTTGAAACAGCTTCTGCCCACAAGTAATCTGGTAATTGAGCATTAATCAACATAGTTCTAGCAGCTTCCACTAACGTCATGTTGCGTCTTTCAACCACACCATTCTGTTCTAGGCTTCTAGGTATAGACGTTTGATGTTCAATTCCCACTTTCTCATAGTAAGACCTAAGTGTCTGATTCTTGAATTCAGTTCCATTGTCAGTTCTGACGATTCGTACCGTATTGCGTAACTGAACTTGAATTTTAGTGAGAAAGGTGATGATCATAGAAGGAGCCTGATCTTTACTTCGTAGGAAATAAACCTAAGTCCATCTGGAGAAGTCATCTACGATTACAAGTATGTAGCGTTTACCGTTGATACTTTGAACACGCATCGGTCCACATAGATCCATATGAAGCAGTTGTAAAACATGATTCGTACTTTGCTCAGGTTTAGTCGGAAAATGAGCACGAGTACTTTTTCCTTGTTCACAGGCTGAACATAAGTGATCTTTGGTAAAACGGAATCTTGGAAATCCATCGACAAGTTTATAACGAGCAAGGTCTGTCATAGTTCTGAAATTCAAGTGCGAAAGACGTTTGTGCCATAACCAAGATTTAGTCGATTCTGCTTTGGAGAGAAGACATATCGGAGATGTTGCAATCATATCTGACATAGAAATAGTATAAAGATTGGAACCACGTGAGCCAGACATAAGATCGTTTCCTTGTAAGTCACGAACAAAGCAAGTTTTCTCACGAAATGCAACTTCTAGATCCCCATCACAGAATTGACCAACAGAGAAAAGGTTGTGTCCAAGGCCTTCCACATAGTAAACACGACTGATTTCGATGTTCCCGCTGATATAGTCACCATATCCCATTATTAGAGCGTAATGATCATTCCCGAATCTGACAGTACCAATGAACTTTGAGACAAAGTTGTGTAACAGTTTGAGATTGCCTGTCATATGTCGGGTGCATCCGCTATCAACAATCCAGAGAACAATCTGTACCACCTGCATCACCAGAAGAAGACACGGGTGGAACAGAAGTAAGGGTGGAACCCAAAGAATTTGCGGGTTCCTGTTGGTTAGAAACACATGTTTTCAACAATTTAGGGATCCATTTAAAGTCTGGTTTGTGTTGTAACCAACGTTGCCAATTCCAACTAGTTTTTGCTTTTTTAATGTTAAATGCTCTAGTAGTTGGCTCATTCCTAGATTTGTTCTCGGCACCTATGGGGGTAGCTTCAACTTCATTAGAAACCGTAGAAGACGGCTTTCCTAAGTTAGACTTAGAGGCAATAGTGGGCCTAGAAGGAATGCGTGTCCTACGTTTCTTATGACGATTGAGAAGAGAATTAGCTAAACATTTTGTATGATCTCCAGATGATACGCTTTTACGACAAAACACACAAGATGCATTAATATTCAAAACATTCAAAGGTTCATCATTTGTTACATTTAGATTTTGATTACAATTTGCCAGATTAGAATCTAAATCTGATGCAACATGAGTTTTATTCAAATTCCTAAGTTGGTCTTCTACTTCTTGAGCTTCTAGGTGTCCTCTCTTACGTTGCAAGATCCTATTCTTCTTTTTACTTTTACGCTTGGATCTGCTAACGCTAGAAGTGGAGACTAGTCCTGTAGAAGTGGAGTTATCAACATTAGTGTTTTGAACAACCTTTCCTTTATCAGTTTTGTCTACATGATACATTCCTGGTGCTATCACCGTGGTGTCAACCATTTTTCCTTTTTGAAGTAGGTTAACTTTCTCTTTCAAATCAATGATGATGTGATTTTTGTCCTGAATTTCAGACTCAAGTAAACCATTGCAATATTTGATGTCATCGCGGTTTTGTTGCCATTCGGCGTTTTCAATTTTTAAATCCGCAATTTCTTTCTCATAATTGAGACAGAGACTTTTTAAAGACTCATTGGTTTTGCAAAGCTGACACGAGTTTGAAACATTTTTATTTTGAAGTTTCAATTCCTTTTCAAGACTTTTAACTTGACACCATTCAAGCCTTTGATTGAGTTGACAAATTTCTTTTGAAAATTGTTTTGTCACATCATCATTTTTAATTCTCAACTTATCATTTTCCTGTTTAAGTGTCTCAATTTCCTCATTCAACAAGTTATTGTCAACACAAAGATCATCCATAAGCATAGAAGTACCAGATTTATAGAGATCATTCATGATAACAGACAAAATATCAGCATTGAGAACTTGTTCCAAGAGTCGATCAACATCATTTTTTAAAACTCTATTTCTTTGCTTTTGAGACAAAATCTCATTTTCAGTTGAGTTGAAAACGTGAATCATATTTTCCACTTCCTTTTGAAGTTCCTGATCCCAACGTGTAGCACAAAGACGGAGGTGTTGAACAATTGGCTTCATTTGTTTTTGAAAAATATCTCTCTTTTCTCGCTCGTAAGCGGATTGAAAAGTTTCAATTTTAATTTCAGAATTACGCTCAATTGTTTCCTCCAAAATTTCGATGTCTTCCATAAAAGTTTTGAAATAATTTAAGACACGACACGTTTTTGGTAAAGGTGAAAGTTCACCGGGTGATGGTAATGGACCATTAATTTGTGCTAAAGTTTGGACAGGAGCCGCATTGTGAGATGAAACATATGACTCAGTGATATACCATGATTTCTCAGGTAATTCTTTTTGAGTAACAAAAGATTTCGAAATTGGTGGAGCTTTTGAGTAATCATATGGTGTCCAGTTTTGAACATAACTCATTTTTGATCGACTCTCGTCTTCAAGTTCTTCTTCTTCCTCAGTATCAAAAACAACAGCACGCACAATCGTATTATCCATCAAATAATCCATACTGTAAATTTTTGGAATATCTTTGAATGCCGTGTGAAGAAACATTGAATGGTAATCACCAAGTGCAAATCGTTTATCGGGTCTCGGTTTTAAAGTAAATTTCTGAATTGTTGTGACTGAGTTCCCGTGTTTGTAAACAATGTTACGAAATTCTTTGAGTTGTTTTTCAAGATCAACAATATCGCCGAGTAAATCGTCGATATACTTCCTTTTTCGTATTTTATGTTCACAAAAATCCTTTTTACAACTTGACAACTCTGTTTCTGTTTTTGAAAGTTCTGTTTGAAGATGTTTAACTTGCATTTTCAATTCACACTTTTCACTTTCAAGTTTCGAAATCAACTTTCCGTTTGACTCAATTAAATCATGCATTTTGTGTTGAAGATCTTGTTCTTTGTTGTAAGAATCGTGAAAAGCTTTTTCAAAACTTTTTGCATTTTTAATCTTGTCTTCTTGATTTGAAAGCTGAATTTTATAACACTCAATATCTCTTGAAAGTGACGCATTTTGTTCTTTTAAAGCTTTATTAGTATCCTTGCATTTAATGATTTGCAATTGTTGAGCATCCAGTTGTTTAGATAACAATATTAGGTCAGGGTCTGGATCAAATGATGGTTCATGTTGTTCTAAATTATCATGTTCATTATTCTCAATAGGATCATCAAATGAAACAACTGTGTCATCATCGAAAATGACAACTGTGCTTATTTGTTCATCTTTTTGAGGTGATGAAGATGATTTAGATGGAACAACTTGCGCCATATCTGATTCAGAAGCAGAAGGTGAGACTATTTCATTAATAAAGCATTCATTGAGGTCATGTACCTGAGACAAGCCGTCAGTGTCATACACTGGACCTGAATCATTGAGCTTAAGTTCCTGCATGTTGGCCATAAGTATCACAGCAGCATTGGCTTCCAGATCTTCCATGTCATCATCGTTGTTCACATTTGCCATGAAGTTGTTATCCTGTTCAGGGAAATGTCCATCTTTTTCATCTTGAAGAGCCAAGAGTAATGCCTGCTTGTGAAACTTACTACCCCGAGTTCTCGGTTTGGGACATGCTGTCGCTATATGACCTTGTTCATTGCAATTGTAGCACCACACTGCATTCCCTGAGTTGGAGTTCCTAGTTGCAACTGATTCAGACCTTTGCTGAGAAGATCCTGAGTTGTTCCTGAACCCACCATTGTTACTAAACCTCTGACCATTCCCATAATTTCCTGAAGAATTTCCTGAACCAGATCGACCATAGCTACGATTCTGAATTTCCACTCTTCCATCATTGACAACAGCTTGATTCCTTGTGTTAGAAGATGAACGTTGACGATTGTTTGTTTTGTTGGAGAATTTGCTGAAAGCACGAGCAATAAGAGCAAGTCCCTGATTCAACGTATTAAAGTCATCATCGTCATCATCATTAGAGTTGGAGTAATACACAGCATCATTGTTGTTTAACGGAACAAGTTGAGTAGAATCATTCTGTAGAGATGAATCATAAGGGGCCATTTGGTTCGAGGTGGAAGATTGTGGATAACTGAAGTAGTTCTGCTCTTGAACATATGCATGATTTGACATTGGTGGTGGAGCATAGGGAGATTGAGCTACGAGAGCCAAAGAATTTGGTGTTGATGTTGGTGTGTATCCTCCTCGTAGAGCTCTATCTTTTTCCACTTCAGGTTCATGGTGTTTTAGAAAATCATACAACAAGCCATATGGAGCATCATGAAGATTCTTCGTTTGACGAACAAATGTCACATATTTATGCCAATCAGGGCCAAGACTACCAACAAATTTGGAGTTCATAGCGATCCTTGGTACTGTGATTTTGTGACGTTCCAGATCATTGACCACATTTGTGAAACGATGATAGTAGGATTCAAGTGACTCTCCAGGTTCAATTGTGATGTCAGTGTATTCCATGTATAGCTTGGATTCCATGTCATCTTTGTTCAATTGAGTTCCTTCCATAAGGAGATGAACGTGTTCCCACATAGCTTTGGCTGTTTTCTGAGCATCGACACTTCGATAGATCGGATTAGGTATACCTTGAAGTATATAAGCCATTGCATACTGATCAGCTTCACGATGTAGTTTCTGTTCTTCAGTGAGTGCAGATTCTGGAAGGGGTCTATCACCAGGAGGACGTGGAGGATCAGCATTTGGATCACCAGCTTCAAATCTTGTTGGCCACTCAAATGGTCCTTCAAGTATCACTTGCTTTAAGGACTGCCCATGAGGTTTCTTTAATTCAAGAAATCTTAAGAATCGACTTGACCATTGAACATAATTCCCAGGTGTTAGCATTGGAGGTGTTTCAAGTGATCCTGCCTCATGTCGGGATTGTTGAGTTGTAATAACTTCACACATTCTGTCAAACCAGTGAGGTTGTTTGGAGGAAAACTGAGTGGTTTGTTGTAGCACTTGATTTGGTTGTTGTTGAGGAATGATCTGTTGTTGCATCATTAGGTAATGATGTAGTGGATTGTATGTTTGTTTAGGAGGTTGTTGATTCATTATATGCGGAAGGTATTGTTGTTGCTGATACTGTTGATGCTGAGGTTGCTGAGACTGCTGATGCTGAGGAATGTGAGGGAAGTAGTGATTAGGTGGTTGAGACATCTTAGAATACTTGTGTAGAAATGGATCTTGTAGAAAGTGTAGAATTAACCAAGTATCGAAAAACTTAGCACAACTTCAAATTTCGAAATTTTGACAGGGATTGCGAAACTTTCCAATGATTTCGAAAATCTGGTCCAACTATGATTGCGATAAGGATTGCGAAACTTTTCAGTTTATCGAGAAACAAGGTTTGCGAAAATAAGATTGCGAAACTGTCAGATTATCGAGAAACCAGGTTTGCGAAACTTTTAGGTTTTGCGAAAACTTAAAGTTTGCGAAAACTTTATCAGATTTTTCGAAAAACTTGAACTTTCGAAAGTTTGCGAAAAACTCTCGAAATGATTTCGAAAATTCTATGTTTTGCGATAAAAACACAAAATTGCGAAATACAGTTTTCGAAATTATACAATTTCGAAAACTTTCCCAAAAGTCGAAGTACTTAACTTTCTTATACAAGAAAGAAAATACCGAGTTCACACAAACGAAGTCGAGGTAGTGCACGTAGAGAAGATCTCGAAATAGGGACAAATAAGTTCTCGATAACTAGTTAGTTTTTGTTTTTCAAAGAAAGCAATCCTAAAACTTGTTTTTATTTCAAGATTCTTGTACTTTTAGATGTAAAATGAAGAGATCTTTAAGAAAGTAGAAAACTTTAAGAACTTTTCAAAATTTGTAAAAGATTTCGAAAAATAGTACAAAAACCTAGTCGAATTTTTTGTAAAAAAATGGTAACTTTTTTGTTTGTGTTGATTTGTAGCACAAGTTTATAAGCAAATATGTGATAAAACCAAGAAACAAGCAAGAAAGTACAATAATTTCTCAAAAAATTCAAATGAAAAACGAATTTAAGAACAAACTTAATGAAAAAACAAAAGCTACACCTTCATATGGCGAATGATACCACTTGTTAGGTCACCATTATGTAAACACAAGCACAATATTGATAGAAATGAGATGAGAATGAGAGTGGGATGATTATGAGAAATTTAGAGAATATGAATTGCAAGAGTTTCCTTAATGTTTCAAATAACCAACCAAATACAAATGAGGCCTAAGACTAGTATTTATAGGAAAGGAGCTAGGGCAACATCCCTACTCCATCCTTTACATAAAACGTGTGGGCTTCAAGCCCATGGGTCATATTACTTAGGCCTAGTAAACATGTAACTTAACCAATATTGTAAGTAATAAATAACTTAAGCAACCTATTATTACAAATGACCGAGACTTGACAAAATAGTAAAAACTTAGGTTCCAACATAAAAGGATATACTTGTTAAGTAAATAATCAAGATCCTTAAGTGTGATTTATTATTTCAATTAAGTCCTCTATTGATGAATAAATATATTTCACAAATAATTATTTCCTCACAACATTGGTCTATTTTGAAAACAATTTTTCATAAGAGATATCAATATCTAAATTAAAACTCAATTATTTTCACGGCTTTTGCCCGCTCAAACAACCAAAATTTCAATCTAAGTAACTAAAAATTACTAACCAGTATATTTTCTAACTTTTATAAAACCACACTTAATTTACGAAATAATCGACTCAACAAGTATATAAAAAGCCTACCCACTACTCATGACTACTAAACTAACAATAACAATTAATCCAACAATAATAAAGATATTTCTAAACTAACATATATAAATTACTCGCACATAATAAAAACTACACTAATAACATAAATAAACTTATTACGTCTAAACATAACAATAAACAATAGATAACAAAAAAGATAATCGAAAAAGGATTAGAAGTCACCAAATATGAAGACTACGGATAAAATGAACGCGAAAAAATAAACTCCAACAACTCTCATCTACACATTCATATACCCGAATCTTTATCTTCGATTTCTCCATAGTTCCTCTTTAATCACCAACAATTATTTTATTAACAACTACTAATCTCACAAATTAAATGCCGACTTTAATGTTTGATGAAAAACCCAGAAATAAAGTAAAAAGTTATTTGTAAACTGTTGAGTAAATGAAGTATTGAATGCAAAACTTGAAATCATCAAGAAAAAAAAAACTACTGTAACGAAAAGGTTAAGAAATTTAAAAAGCAAATGACTAGAACATTAAATGCAAAAGACATGAAAATAACAAAAATATTGCTCTGGCTTTTCGGACCATCGGAACATTGTAAGAAATGAAATACAAGAATGAAAGTAAAATGATTCAATAATTAGAGTAATATATTTGGTGATTGTTTCCTGGTTCGAAGACCAGAAGATGACGGCTCAAGTAACTTTTTTTTTTTTTTTTTTTTTTTTTTTTTTTTTTTTTTTTTTTTTAATCTTGTTTAAAATTTATTCTAACCATACTTCTACTCCTAAACTAATCGAATAAAAGTAATACTGTTCTTCTTGTAGAACTTTTTTTTTCGGACTCATATCATAAATTGCTTAACCAATCATTACACAAAAGCTTAGAAAGACAAGAGCAAAAGCTGCATAAATGTAAAACGAAAAACAAAAGCCTTAAATGCCAATCATTGAAACAAATCAAAAGTTCTAAAAAAAAAGTTGCCTTCTATAAAAAACGATGCCTCAAAGTTCAACAAAGATCATTACAAATTTCAAACCAACTATAACTAATTTACTAATCTAAAAAAAACTAAAAAATTACGAACATAAGAAAGAAAGACAAAAAATGAGGCGCCCTTAAATGTCGTCCAAATGATTCATTTTATAGACCCCTTGGCCCTTGCCCTAGCGTCTCTAAATTCCACCCGTTGATTTGCTTCTTGATGCTTCTCTTTTGCACATGGCATCATCTCTTACTTAAAAGCAAATAAGCAATTGCAACATTTTTTTTTTGCATGTAGATATTGTAATAGCACTTCACGTGGCTTCATTTGTTATGTTTAATTGTATAGAAAGCTGGTCTACGCATAGCTGTCTTCCACAAGACCATTCATGATTTAATTTGCTAGTATATTCAATGAAGACATATATTTAACAATCTTGCTATCTTTAATAGGTGGATATGGACTTTCATTTGTGCCAAGTTGGGTCATAAGGACCCGATGGGCTTCGTGGCATTTTGATTAATCTTTCAAAATTTTATCTTTTTCCTCGATGCTTCAAATAAAATTACTATCGAACTCATAATTTCGTGCTCGGAAAATATTTTTGACTTCGTCTTAGCCTTGAAACACGTGAAAACGTCATCGAAACTCATCCGAAAATTACCGTTTTTGCTCTGTTTTCAATCTTTTTGCATATGAAACATATAAAACACAATTTTGGAATATTTTCTGTATTTTGATGCATTTCTGAGTGTTTTTAAATGTTTTTGCAGTTTAGATTGACCAAAAATGTTGAATATTTACACACTCATCAGTCACCATAGGTCCCGCCACCTTAGGTGGCAGATGGTCACATTGTTGAGTTCGTGGCATTTTCCATAAAAAAAGAGTGACCAAAACCCCGAATATGTGTGACAAATTAGGCACAAGTTTTGTTGGACTAGTCATTATCAGTGACCGTAAACACTTTATAGTCACGCGAATGTTTTTTGAGAGTAACTATTTTTCAACCTTTGGCCACATAAATATATAATATATGTGACATTTGAGATGATATATTCAAGTAAATGTGTATTTTGTGTGACTATTTCCCGTCCTGTGGCCACATGAATATACAATAAATGTGATGTTTGTGATGATTTAGTCACACAATGGGTGTTATTTTTTTAGAGTTAGTCACATACAATTTAACACAAAGTGGCCAAAAGTGTTAATAAGTGTGGCCATATATTGTTTAAAGTGAAGAAATGTGTATTTTGTGTGACTATTGATCATCCAATGGTCACATGAAGTTTACGTTTGCGTGGCCTTTGTATTATTTAGTCACTCAAAACATGTTTGTTTTGAGTATTTAGTCACATACCATTAAGCAAACAGTGGCCAAAAGTGTTAATAAGTGTGACCATATGCTGTTTAAAGTGAAGAAATGTGTATTTTGTGTAACTATTGATCATCTAATGGCCACATGAATTTTATGTTTGTGTGGCCTTTTGTAATATTTATTCACACAAAGCATGTTTGTTTTGGGTATTTAGTCACATACTATTAAGCAAACAGTGGCCAAAAGTGTTAATAAGTGTGACCGTATGCTATTTAAAGTGAAGAAATGTGTATTTTGTGTGACTATTGGTCATCCAATGGCCACGTGAATTTTATGTTTGTGTGGCCTTTTGTAATATTTAGTCACACAAAGCATGTTTGTTTTGGGTATTTAGTCACATACCATTTAGGAAACAGTGGACAAAAGTGTTAATAAGTGTAGCCGTATGCTGTTTAAAATGAAGAAATGTGTATTTTGTGTGACTATAGATCATCCAATGGCCACATGAATTTTATGTTTGTGTGGCCTTCTGTAATATTTAGTGACACAACGAATAAAGTATACAGTGACCAAAAGTGTTAATAAATGTGACTATATGCATCTTTTAGTCACATTTAAAAAATCAATATATATCAAAACAATTCAAATATATATCAAAACAAATTCAAATACAATAAAATTGGAATGTATATAACTGAACAAAATATAAAATTGGACATCTTTTTATATACCAAGGAGTCCTAGTCGGCTTACAATAGTTTCTTAAGTATCTATAATCTTTTCCATAAACAAGTAGCAACTTCGAGCTGTCTTAATCTCTGAGCAGTACCAACTTTAACTAGCAGTATTAACTTTTGTACTAGCAGTAGTAAATACTTGGCACATTTTCTTTGAAGTTCATGAGCTGTACTAAATCCATCTAAGCAATATTAACACAAACATGATCAGCAATAATTCAAACAACATCATGAAGACTTTTAATCCAAAACAATGAACATAATAATAAAATTTGCAGTTAAACTTACAAGTTTTTCTCCCATTGATCTAATCTCATCATTTGGATATAAAAGCCTTGAAAATGTAGGCTGCTGCATATCAATATATTAGGATGAGAGCAGAACTAGAACATGTCAAAGATCACAACATAACAGAACTAGATGAGCCACTGGTTCAACTATCTGCACAAACATGATAGGAGAGTTAATACTAGTACCACGTTAGTACTGCTAGAGCAGAGTTACTACTGCTAGTATGTTTATGAAAAACAGATTGTATATAAATGAAGCAAATATATATAAAATTGTAATGTCGTATATAATCAAATTCTCAACTATCATAAGTTAAAACCTGTTGACTCTTCGCCGCCTTAGCTTGCTTTTGCAAGGTTTCACTAGAGACCAAATGTTTTCGTTTCGTTGGTGCTAATTTTAGTCCTGTATTTTGTTCACTAGTATTTGGTATCATAGTTGGTGGTGTAACCTGTAGAACCGGTTTGTCATGGCTTAAGCGTTTTCGTATGTCTGATAGTTTTAACAGGTTCCTATATATATATAATATATATAAAACACGGTACATTAGTCATGTACGTAAAACTAAAAAAATCAAAGGTGGATGTTTTATTACTTACCACTGTTTCCATTACTGGTACGTTTTCCAAAGTTTCAATGGCCATTGGAGTGGTCACCTTCAATATAAATTAAGAAATACAATGGTGTTATCATTAGAAAATGAAATTGTTAACAACATAAAAAATGGCTTACATCTGAGTCTAATGACAATTTCTTTCTTCAAAAAAAATATGGGAAATGTAAGAAACCAAGGCACTAATAACGCTGCATAATATAAGATCTGCCAACCATGAAACAGTAAAAATATACATGGGTTGGCTTTAGTGACTGAGATGAAGCATACCCACGTCTCGAAAATGAAGTGTGCCAGAAAATCCAGCAGAGGGAATTTTTTGCCAGGCATCCCATGTATCATCCTCACCCGTGAAAATAGCATGTAGCCTCTGCAAGAAACAAGTAACATGATTAATGCTAACATAAAAGACGACAACATTAGATGTCCCAAATATAAGTTTAGCCTCAAAAACAAACATACGGGTTGGATATCAACTCGGGCAACAAATAATATACAATTGATTGCAATTTTATGCATTGCCAAACGTGGAACGAATAAATGTCAAACACATTACCAAGCAAGCAAATCACTAACATTTGGTACAAATGAAACAGTTTGACAAAAAGCAACCATATTTGAGTTAATTTCCTATATAACAGATGTTATGTTAATCTTTTGATAGAAAACTTACGCAACTGCGATAAGCAAACTCCAACTGTTCAGCAACATCCTCCCGGAGTTGAAACCAATCAAGACTCCCTTTACGAGCAAAACAACGGCCTCTTAGAACACGTCGATTGTCTCCATTCCAATAAACAGGAAAACTATGTCGTCTTAATAAGTCTACCTGCAACGATTACCACTACACGAATTTATAATCAAAAACTTGTTTTAGGCTAGTTTAATCCATGAAAATCAATGCAAATCATTTTATATTTGATTACACATTTAAGAAAATATAAATTAAATATGTGTTTGAGCATACCCATGAACAGAGTAGGATAGGTGAGATGAGGGTGATGGTGGCTCGACTGTGATGGTGGTGGTTATCTCGAACCAAACAACTGAAGCAAACAAAGTCTCCCATACAGTTCCCTTGTCTTGATGACGGTGATGGCGTTGAGGAGCGATGGTTGGTGGAACCACGGAGAGATAAGGCGGTGAAGTTTGGCGGTGGTGTGAGTCGGTTCTAGAGAGAAGGAGAATAGATGAATAGATAGAAGATATATCTGACTAAGCTAGTAGTGTTAATGTTTTGATTTTGGGTGAAAAAGGGGCGCCATATGAGCGGAGGGGGAGATTGAAGTTTTGGGGAAAATTAAGGGGCGGGATCTTGAGCGCTATATTACAAATTTGGAGATTGAAAGCCTATCAAATGAGCTCGAAATGTTTAATGAGTTGAGCTCAACCTTATATAAGTTCGACTCGAGTTATTGTTGAGTTCTCGAGCTTGTAAGTGATATAAAATATGTGTTTTTTTTAATATGTAAGTGTACTAAGTGTAAATACTTATTTATGAATGTATCAAGCTTTTCGAGCTGAAGTCGAACCAAATTAAATTCTTAGGTTATATTTCAAATTTAATTTTTGTAATAAAACACATCTTTACAGATAAATCGAGCTTTTCGAGTCAAGCTCAATCCGAGTTCAAACTTTCTCGATCCCGGATAACATATGATCGGGAAGGTCCCTGGATACTTGCTTCTTAGTGTCTGTGACAAATGGTATACACCTACCAAGCAGGTGCAACCCATGCATGACCAGTGATAATGGCTAATTCACATGGGTCATGGGTCGTGTGCATTGGGTTAGAGTGGCTAGTTGCTTAGAGTGTCATGTTAATGGGTATTTGACATCGATCATATAGGTCATATGCATTGGGTGGATAATTGCTTAGAGTGTCATGTTACGCCACATCCATGACTGTTGACAATTGGTAATTAACATGGGTCATGGGTCATGTGCATTGGGTTAGAGTGGCTTTTAGTGTAATGGAAACCATGCATTACCGGTGATAATGGCTAATTCACATGGGTCATGGGTCATGTGTATTAGGTTATCACTGGTCACATTCATTAATTAATGGGTATTTGACATCGATCATATGGGTCATATGCATAAGGTGAATAGTTGCTTAGAGTGTCATGTTACGACACATCCATTACTGTTGACAATTGGTAATTAACATGGGTCATGGGTCATGTGAATTGGGTTATAGTGACTTTTAGTGTAATGGAAACCATGCATTACCGGTGATAATGGCTAATTCACATGGGTCATGGGTCATGGGTCATGTGCATTAGGTTATCACTAGTCACATTCATTAATTAATGGGTATTTGACATCGATCATATGGGTCATATGCATTGGGTGGATAGTTGCTTAGAGTGTCATGTTACGACACATCCATGACTGTTGAAAATTGGTAATTAACATGGGTAATGGGTCATCTGTATTGGGTTGTAGTGGCTTATAGTGTCATGTTATCAACCAATACATTCATGGCGATCGACAATATAATGGGTAATTAACATGGGTCATGGGTCATGCGCATTGGGTTGTAGTCGCTTATAGTGTAATTGTAGGACCGAAAATATTAGTGATTCATGTGGTTCGGGGGGTCGGGGAAGCTCAAAGTAAAGAGTAAACATGGTATTATTAGAATAAAGAAAGGGGAAGGTGTGTGTGTATTTTAGAGAAAAGAAGGAAGAAACACACACACACACACCTATGAGTACAAATGAGACATCCACCTTTCCTAGTTGTGACTAGGAAGGTATTTATACAAAAATACAATCTAATCTATACTCTAATGGCAAGACTAGTCCTTGTACTTAAATACTATTGCAATTCCCAACAATGACATAACTTTAAGGCTAACAATCTCTCCCCAAAGTGATGTCATATGGGAATTGCTTACAACGTTCCCTACAAGTAAAATTAAATACAAGACATAAGCGCAGTAGCTCCGAGAGTGGTCTTCAAACTTCATTGCTTCATTCAGCTTCGTGAATCTTCTCAGCTGCCATCTCTTTACTTGCAGAAGAACAATGTGAGAAAATCTAATTAGGGATTAAATCTGGCTTTTCACTCTCCCCTAATTAGTGCTCTCCCCAAAACTGACAACCTTTCTGATGAATACCCTGAATCTAAAGAAGTCTTTTGATAATTAAATGCATATCGTCTTTAGTCTTCTAACACGCAGCGGAAAATGTTGAACAGACTGTAGACTCGACCTTCTTCAAGATTGTCCATTCGGGGGAACAGAATATCAACATCTTCTTCTCACCAAATGCATTCCAGTTATCTTACATATGAAAAATCAGCCCGTAACGTACACATGAAATGATAACACCAAAGTAACAAGTTGAAACACTGATCATCTTGAATTTGTTGCCTGAAATTGGTGAAGGTGGATAAGGTAGAACTACGTAGAAATAGTTGAGAAAATTAGGATATAAAATCAACCAATCTCCGACAAAAATCATTTCATAAATCATTAAACCCGATCACGTGAACTTGTTGTGCGTCTTCGATGTACACATTTCTCTCCCCTGATGGTTACGATATATCGGAATCAGCATAATAATGTGTACGTGAAGCCTTAACCGGAAGCACTTTGTCATAAATCATATCAGCCCGTGAGAAGATGTCGATAACCCAATCTACTAACAATACCATTTGAAACTGTCTAACTCTTTACCAACCCCCTTTATCAAACAACGGCTTTCTGTAGTAACCACATGTGAAGATAACCCGATATGACAAACTTGAGAATGAAGTAAAATCCCTTAGACTTGTGACTTAAGCTTGTACTATCCTGTGACTAAGAACGGTGTACCTTATACCCCTAAAGAAGTGTAATAAGCACAATCCCTCTTGACATATCCTCAACTACGTGAGACACTGAGCACTACATCGTAACTCCTTAAAGTGATAGCTACTTTGTGAGTATAGAGAGAAAGAATCACAAAAGTAACTAGATATTCAAGTCTTCGTCAACATTAATATATGCCCAAACAAGTCATCTTCGCGGAAGAGAAGAAAGAAAGAAGACGAAATAAGTACACGCATCCGTAAAACGTTACTTCAAACCCGAATAAATAATAATGAATTATCCCCGTAGTCACATTTGATTTTCAATGAAAACTTTAGCCGTGCAATATGTATCCTCGTGAAAATTGTAATACCAAAATACCACTCAATTAGCTAAATGATTATCAAACTCAAGTCAATTTATTAGCTCATAAGTTATAACATATATGCCCAGAATTTGATAACCATTGCGGATCAAAGTACCCTTTGCATGCATAATTACACACACGATCCAGTCCATTCAAGTATAATCCATATGAGCCCAATCTTAACTGTTTTGGATCCAGCGCACATATCAAACCATAATTATACAGATCCAATCAACCACACAGTTATAGATACAACCTAATCATACGCTCATTCCACTAACCCTAAAGCACACACAACATATTCTCCACCTAACACTTTCACTAACACGCTCCTCAGCCACAAACCATCTTATTTCTCACATCAAACAAACAACCACGATCACTCTACTTCCATTTCATTTAAGTACACCACTAATCCAAACGCACCACCAAATAACATGTTTCTTTAGTTAAATGAGAGCTCACAGGCGCTGCTTCAAGATCATTAAAAAATGGTCTCGGGTAGGTTCATGTTTGATGTGTTGTTTTCGTTGTTGTCTTTCTAAACCGAAATAAAGGTTGGATGAAACACAATTGTTTTGTCCTTCCTTTTAGATTTTCGGATAGTAATTGAAGTATATCTTCACAGAGATTGATGATGGTGATGTTCAAACTAAAAAATCTTTACAAGATTTGTGAAATAGTTGAACAAACTGAGATCTCATGTATTTTTTCTTTTTGTTCTTGGATTTGTGATGGGATAGGATTCGTGAACCGGCTGTGGTTGCAACTCGACTGCATTTTCTTTTTGGTTTCTTTTCTTGGCTTGGTTGTTCTTGTCGTTGGCTAATGATGGTTAAAAAACTAAAGTCAACATGTCTTTTTAGTATTTGGATATGGTCAACAGGTCGCATCTTCTTCATCTATTCTTATTTTTGAAAGTTTTCATATCTTTAATTTTCGAAACTTCACAACTTGAAATATTTTCAAAACTTTGACACTTATCGAGAATATTTTTATCGAGAACGTGGCTTATTGAGAACACGGTTATCGAGATCATGGTTATCGAGAACCTGGTTATCGAGAACATGTTTCCAATAATTTAGGGATTGTGTCTCGAAAACAACACTTGTTCTCGAAAACAAGTACATATCGAGAACTTCTTATACAAGAAATTCCGACCAGATTCCGGTGACTTTTCCGATCATCCATTCTGACCATCTTTTCCAGTTTCCGACAATGATACAAACCATATATATTGACCACTTTTCACGAGTATAGTGCAAAACTAGTCACAAAAATGATGTAACATAAACTGTTGGTACCCTAAAGGACACGAAAAACAGATATATGAAACCGATATGTGAAAGTTTATGACTTTAGTTGTTTTGACCATTTTGATACATAAACTGTTTAGAAAACTGTTCCCACAAGATAAAAAAAAAAATTCAGATCCGAAAAAAATGGGTAAAAATCAGTCTCTAAAACAGTATACGAACCACAAAAATCAATAAAGTAACAACCTGGCTCCTTATACCAATTGTAGGACCTTAAATATTAGTGATTCATGTGGTTCGGGGGGTCGGGGAAGCTCAAAGTAAAGAGTAAACATGGTATTATTAGAATAAAGAAAGGGGAAGGTGTGTGTGTATTTTAGAGAAAAGGAGGAAGAAACACACACACACACACCTATGAGTACAAATGAGACATCCACCTTTCCTAGTTGTGACTAGGAAGGTATTTATACAAAAATACAATCTAATCTATACTCTAATGGCAAGACTAGTCCTTGTACTTAAATACTATTGCAATTCCAAACAATGACATAACTTTAAGGCTAACAGTAACGGAAACCATGCATGATCAGTGATAATGGCTAATTCACATGGGCGACTTTTTAAATACAAAATACACTAAAGGCCAGGTGCACTTGGTTCAAACTTAGGAAAGGGAAAGGGAAAGTGTAAGCTAATGGTCAGGAAAGGGAAATGTAAAGAAGATCAATCCCCCCAATTTATTGGGTAATGATCCATTACCCACTATTGGGTAATGGGTTATTGCATTATGCTTTGCCAAGCATATTTTTTGCTACCTTTCCCATTCTTCACCCCCTATAACCCCCTTAGTGGCGGATGTGTGTGCGAATATTTAGGCTAAAACATCCAAGTATCAAAGATGGAAGAAGTATCAATGATGGGTGGACAGACACCACTTTCAAGTATGAACATAAACTTGTTCTGGTGTTGTCCATCCATTATTGATTCATCTTTTCTCTTTTTCAAAATACAGAAATAATTATGAAGTATAATTAGTATTGACAGAATAAGGAAGAACATGCTGTGTTGTTTTTGCGACTAATTAGAGCAAAAGAGATATTAAGGTTTGCTTGGATTAGCTTATTTTATGTTAGGATTAGGTTGAAGTACAATAAACATATCAAGAACTTAAAGAGTTTTTTCATGTATTTAGTTACAATGAAAATATTTTCATTGCATTGTTGATATAAATTTAATATGATTTCATTGATTCATGATTAGCTCTCTAATGTCGTAGGACCTACATAACTAATATGTATGTTCGTCACATTTAAGTGAGCAATATAAATGATAGTAAGAATTTGGTTGCTAAGAACTTAAAGCTCAAATATTAGGGCCCATCTATCTAACGATGTAGATGGGTTTGTGAAAAACTAGAAGGGGGGTTGAATAGTTTTACCGGTTTTTCATTTAATTATCTTTTGAAACTTTTCGTTTAACAAAGATATGAACACAAAGACAAAATATAACATGCAAGTATAAAGAAATAAACGATCAAACAACAACACGAGTATTTATCGTGGTTTTGCTACAAGGACTCTTTTTCCTTGCCCTACGTCCACGCCCCGAGTATCCAACTCGAGAGTTTCTTTCACTAGTTAACAAGCTCCTTTCACCGGTGGAGAAAACCTTACATGTCGCTTACACGATTACCGACACTAAGGTAGATGTCGAGTTCTTTTACAAGGGTACAACCACTCCCGTTAGTTCTTTTACAAGGGTACAACAACTCCCATCACTCTATGTATTTTAAGGCCTAAAATACTAACCGATCACAACTGAAAACACACAATCAAATGAAGTGTAAACTACACAAAGTCTACACGATGCTAAGCTAACAAGTCTTGCAACGTTGTGTTGAATACTTGTAACTTTATATGAACTTGTGAACTTCTTTGCTACAAAAGAAACTTCACATTCAGATGAAATGTTAAGGGGTTAGATGAATGAATGTATGTGTGTGAAATATAATGAGAAGTGATGAAAAACTAAATACAAACAAATGGCTTGGTATTTATAGCAAAACATTCTGCAGGCCTGGCGGATACGGCGGAACCCTCAGATGGGTTCCGCCCGTGTACCTCCAGGGTTCCGCCGGGCTGACAGATGTTTTGCAATAAATCTTTCCAAACCAACCAAAGTCACATCAACTAAATTTTAGTCAAACACATTGAATCAAAAGTGGAATACTTCTAAAAATGTGTAAGAGGTTATGGTAAGTCAAACACACAAAGTTACCATAAATGAATGATGTGATGTTAACATTTTTCTATTTTAAGAAATATAAAAGTGTTGTGTTTTATATGAAATGTAAATGTAGCAAATGTCTAATTATGCAAGTCTTTAAACTAAAGTTATGTTTTACTAGAAACCAAAGTTTACACTTTGTCATTAACAAAACTTAGCAAAGATCGTAAAATAAAAATAACATTTTTAGGCGATATTTGTATTAACAATCTCCCCCTTTTTGTTGATGACAAAACATAAACTTTGTTTTTAAGTAACTCACAAAATTTTAGTGTTTAAGACTTAAAAAAAATTATATTAAAATTATTTTACTTAAGTGATGAAAATCATTTTAAGTTTATAAGTGTATATATCATTCTCCCCCTTTTTGTCGAAACAAAAAGTAGAGTAGCGAATCGGAACTCTGCACTTGCTCCCCCTTGGTCGATACTCCCCCTAAAAGGAGTGCCAAGATAGGAAACATGGATTTTGAACCTACAAAGAAATGGTTAGTTGGTGATAATGACACATAATCAAGGTTGTAGTTACCACACTATATGAAAATATAAGCAATCATAACTCATATATGATCAACCAACAATGCAAGTTAGGAAGTAGTAAAAGATGTCATTTCAAGTAAAATTTGACTTTTAAAAAGTCAAAGACAAGAAATGAAAAATTATCCTCCTACTTCTAAAAATAAAATAAAAGATAAAAAGAACCAAGAAATAAAAGAAAAAGAAAATCCTACTTCTATAAGTAGAAGTCATACAACAAATTTCCTAAATGGGGAAAAAGGCCTCCAAAGTTGGTTTAGGATTGGTTTGGGTGGGAAAGAACATCCAAACGCTCTATGATGTATTGTATAGTAAATCGGGTTTCATTTTGAAATTGGTGAAGCAACATCTTGATCCTTTCACCTTGGTTGAGCATTTGCTCACATTGTGAGCAAACATGGTGATGAGTGGGTGGAAACGGGTCGTTTGATGATGGTGGTGGTGGTGGGTTGGTTTTAGGTTCTTGATTGGAGGATGGGATTGGTATGGAGTCAAGCAAGGTGGTTTTAAATTCCATTGCTTGATGAAGGTGATTTTCTTTCATGCTTTGAATTTCCTCATAAGAAGGAAAGATAGACTCAAAGAATTGGGATTGGGAATGTGGTGGTGTTGGGTGATCATTTTGTTCAAAGTTTGGTTCTCCATATAGAGGATCATGGATATCTTTGAATATAGGGTGAAACAACAAAGGTTTTGGGTTTTGGTTTGTCAAAGGTGGTGGATTTGTTGATCTTGGTGGAAGATCATTGAGATCTTGTACAAAAGGATGTGGTGATGTTGGAGGAGACCCAAATAACTCCATTGGTTCTAATTTAGGTGGTAGTGGTGCTGATGGAGTTTTGGATGGTTGGGTTGGAGCACTTGGTGGAGTTGGGTCAATGGGTGATTTTGTTGGTGGTGGAGTAGTGAGCTCATTAGGTCCTTTGGGTGATGGAGATGGAGATGCAAGGTTTAGAAAATGTTCATTTTTTATGGGTGAGGAGAATTCATCCGAGGATGAGGAACTCAAGTTGATTGTGTGGTTGGACCAAAGTGGTTTGACACTTATACGTGCGGTTCTCCGAATGGGTCGAGATGGTTGAGAGGTTATTGTTGACTTTGTCATTGTAGAAATGGTTGATTAGAGGTTTAGAATAAGAGATTGTGATGGTGATGGTGTGATTTGAGGGTCTTCTAAGATGGTTAAATTTATAGAGGTGAAGAAGTATGGAAAGGAGTGTTTGGATTTGATGTTTAGACATACAAAAATGGAGGTTGCTAATGATTTTGAAGATTAATGAGGGTTGTCAAATCATTGGAAGTCAATCCAATGAAAATAGTGAACGAAGAAGACAAATATTTGCACTAAATGCTTAGTGGTTTTGGCAAATTTGTTGAAGGTATATGTTTCATGGATTGCAAGGAACCTTTGGAAGGGTTCCTTCCTTTATAGGTGAAGGTTCCTTGAGGTTGTTATGGCTAAGTTTGAAATTTGGTGGGAATTAGGTTTCTATGAGTTCTAGAGGATGAGAAAGACCCTAATGTGCTTAGCAAATAGTAGGGAATGGGTTTCTATCTAAAAAGGATGGTTTGTTGTTAAGTGAAACTTGAAATGTCGAAAAAAAATTGTAGGTGCACTGGCGGAACCCTCAGACTACACAGGCGGAACCCATCTGAGGGTTCCGTCTGATCCGTTGGGCCATTTCTGGAATTCCAGAAAAATGCACTGGCGGAACCCATTCTAGGGTGCCGTCAGATCCGCCAGGCCTGAAAAAGTAGGCAGTCCCCGTTTTTAACCCGCGAGACGATTTTCAAATTTTTCGAAAATTCCTAAAACCAAAAATATAATTCATATCTGGTTAGGAAATGCAAAAATTGGACATGTAAACACGCATACCATTGGACTTTGACCGGGGGCTAGCGAATTTCACTATACTTAGTGAAATTTTCATAAACATGAAAATTTGACAACATGCCAAATGTTGTCGTCCTGCATCATAGTTACCATGTTCCAAATTGTACCAAATGTCCTACCAAACCACAAATACATAGCACATATTGTTTGAAACGACCAAATTGTTCAAATAGCACCTTGTGCCAAACACTCCTACACACCCGCTCTCATTGACGGTCGATCTTCTTCTTGAGCTTTCCAAGGAATCTCCCAAGATTCTTGAACATCCCCTTCGTTTGTCTGAACTCCGCCGACTCATTTGGAATATCCGGAAGTTTGGAAAGGTATTCTAGAGGCGGGAGCCTAGAGTTGGGAAAAGTCTCATCTTCACTCATTGAGGATGATGATGAGGAGGTACGAGGATGAGGACATTTTCCTTGGGCTTTGTAGACTCTCTTATCACTTAGTGGGACAAAAGTAGGTGGAACGAGAGAGTAGTCTAGACGAAGACCTCTAGGAGTTGGCGGAATGGGAGAGATGAACCTAAAGAGACGGGTCAAGAGCATTCCATACGGCATAGCCATTGTACCTAGCACGGGAATGTCGACCATTCTTTTGGCCATGTAGTAGGCAAGGTTGAAGGGTTGCCTAACGGACAAGGAGTAGAGCATGTAGCAAAGGCAAAGATTGATATGATCCCGGTTTCCTATGGTGCTAATGACATTGGCTCTAAGGAGTTCTTCCCATTTCTTGAATTGGGGCTTGAGTTCATTGAGTTCCATTCCATATGGGTCCTTGTTGACCTCATTTCCGGTTCTAGTTCTCCTAGTGTTGGTGGTCCTAATGAAGAGGTGGTCACGGAGTTCATCCTTGGATACAAGAGGGGTATCATAGGGATGGATTCGATCAATGAGTGTGTCAATAGTTGAGAGGGAATGCTTGTCAGAGTAGATGCAAGTACCACGGTTTGGGACACCTAGGATTTGAGAAAATTCCTCGAGAGTGAAGGAGTACTCATGACTACTAGCCCTAAAGTTAATAGACATGCGACCATACTCATCCGTGGAGAGAGTGACGGATGCATAAAACTCTAAGATAAACCTAGGACAAATAGGCTCATTGATTTCTAGGAGACAATCAAAGTTGATGGTTGCTAGTTCATTAGGTAGGTTTGTACCTTCTATGAAAGATGGGTCAATGGTTCTACCCTCATGGACATATCGTTTTTCTAAGGCTTTGAAAACGTCAATTTGAGTTTGAGTAAGACCTTTGGTTTTGTGGTGTTTGGGTAGGTACTTAATGGTGTCTTTGTGGTCGTAATGGATTAGAGGAGGCATGATGATTCCTAGAAAAACAAAATTTCACATTTTAGTCTAAGTAAACGACTATTGCAATGTGAATGTTCTAGTGTGTGCCTATATGAAAACCATGTGGAGGTGCGGTTATCTTGACTCATTTTGATGCTCAAAACTTTTTAGAATGCAAGTTTAGTTTTTCAACAAAAGATAACCCAAGCGCTCCTAGTTCAATGTAGCTTCATTTGAATGTACTCGAAAATACATATTGGTTATGTATTCCCTTTAGCATTCAAGAGACATTATGCAAGTGATGTTTTTGAACATAACGTTTTGATTTTGTATTCACAATGTGAGACGAAAAAATATTTGTCCTATTTGTGAGAAATTTCTGCAAGAATTTGACATGGGGTGTTTTGGTAAACATGTTAATAGCTTATAATAATGCAATTCCTAACTATGGGAAACATGATTAGTTTTGTTAAACACCTAATTTCATGCATGAGTTTCACAAGTTAATGCATAACCCCAAGTTTTTGTTTTTGTGCAAAAATAGAATTCCTAGACTCAGATCAGGAGTGTAATCATGTTTAGAATACTTACATTGATGATTGATGAGCAATGTGACTGAAGGGAGGACCAAAAATTCGTAGGTGTGGATGAATGGTAAAGTGAATAGTAGTAGCTTGGAAGTGGTGGTATGAGATAATGGGTGTTTGGTTTAATATAAACTAAGAAAAAGGTTATGCAGGTCGGCGGATACGGCGGAACCATAAAGAGGGTTCCGCCCATTATGATTGAGGGTTCCACCGACTCTGCTGAGAAAAAGGCTTATTGATTTGTTTTGATTTTTGTGATTTTTTTCTAATGTCTAGAACTACAATGTAGGTTCCATGAGTCCTAAGCCTAGCCTAAGAAGGTTAAAAGGTTCTCGTTTAAGAGGTTTTCTGAGAATGTCGGCTATGTTGTCTTCGGAAGAAACTTTCTCAATTGAGATGTTTCCCTTTTGAACGTTATCACGAAGGAAATGAGGACGGATTTCGATATGTTTGGTACGAGCATGTTGAACTGGATTTTTGCTAAGATCAATGGCTCCTTTGTTGTCACAAAAGATGGTGATGTCGTTAAGTTGAATTCCGTAGTCGACAAGAGCTTGCTTCATCCAAAGAGCTTGTTGACATGCCTTTCCAGCCGAAATGTATTTGGCTTCCGTTGTTGAGATAGTGAGAGCCGTTTGCTTCTTAGAGAACCATGAGGTGAGACAATGTCCAACAAAAGTAAAAGTACCACTTGTGCTCTTTCTATCAACATAGTCACCGGCATGACCCGATTCGGCATGCACTATGGTGTCTATTCCCGTTCCTTTGGGATACCATAAACCTAAGTGTGTAGTGCCCTTAATATATCTAAAAATCCTTTTAACGGCTTCGAGATGAGTTGTCTTAGGATCTTCTTGAAAACGAGCACATAGACAAACACTAAACATAATGTCGGGTCTACTAGCCGTTAGGTAAAGTAGACTTCCAATCATACCTCTATATTTAGTGCTATCTATGGATTCACTTTCCTCATCCTTGGTGAGTTTTGTTTCCATGGACATAGGAGTTTTGATTGGTTTCGAATCTTCTAATCCAAATTTCTTAAGCATATCCTTAATATATTTAGATTGGTTAAAGAAGATACCATCTTCTAGTTGTTTAATTTGAAGTCCTAGGAAAAATTTGAGTTCTCCCATCATACTCATTTCAAACTCGTCATGCATGATTTTTGAGAAATCCACGCATAACTCTTGACAAGTTGATCCGAATATAATGTCATCAACATAGATTTGGACTATGATAATATGTGAATCTTTCTTCTTAGTGAAGAGAGTATTATCAACTAAGCCCATGGTATACTTATGGTCAACTAGGAAGGTTTTAAGTCGATTATACCATGCTTTTGGAGCTTGCTTAAGTCCGTAAAGAGCCTTTTTAAGTTTGTAAACATGATTAGGTTTTTCAAAATCGATGAAGCCCGGTGGTTGAGCAACATACACTTCTTCATTTATGACCCCGTTTAAGAATGCACTTTTGACGTCCATTTGAAAGAGTTTAAAATTGTGTGCACATGCATATGCAAGTAAGATTCTAATTGACTCGAGCCTAGAAACCGGAGCAAAAGTTTCATCGTAGTCAATGCCTTCTTGTTGATTATATCCTTGTGCTACTACCCTAGCTTTGTTTCTAGACACAATTCCATTTTCATCCATTTTATTACGAAAAACCCATTTTGTTCCAATTATTGTTTGACTCCTTGGTTGAGGAACTAATGTCCATACATTATTCCTAACAAATTGTTTTAACTCTTCTTGCATGGCTATTACCCAAGACTCATCATCTATGGCTTCGTTAATGTTTTTCGGTTCTATGGTTGACACGAAACAAAAGTCGTTACTTTCATTTTGGGCTTTAGATCTTAGTGTTCTCTCATTAATTTTTCCTATGACATTATCTAATGGATGACTTTTGGATTGTTTAACATTAACAATTTCTTTGCTTAATGGTTCATCTTCCTTGTCGTTTTCTAAGATTACTTGGTTTTCAATAGCTTGGCTTTCAACTAAGTCATCATCTACCAAAGGTGATGTCTTAGAGGGAGGTGGAATCTCGTCGAATGTTACGTTCAACGATTCCTCGACTCTTAAGGTTTCTTTGTTTAAAACAATGTAAGCTTTACTATTTTGTGAATATCTAAGAAATACACCTTCATAAGACTTTGGGTCAAATTTGGTGAGATAGTCCTTGGTGTTAAGAATAAAGCATTTACTCCCAAACACTCTAAAGTATCCTAATGTAGGCTTTTTACCTTTATATAGTTCATAAGGAGTTTTATTCAAAAATGGTCTAATTAGGACTCGATTTAAAATGTACGTTGATGTGTCAATGGCGTTACACCAAAACTTTTGTGGAATGTTTTGTTCATTAAGCATTGTTCTTCTCATCTCTTGCAAGGTCCGGTTTTTACGTTCTACTACACCATTAGATTGAGGAGTACGTGGAGCCGAAAAGTTATGAGTAATACCATTTTTATCACAAAAGTTTCCAAATTGAAATTCATTATCAAATTCACGACTGTGATTCGTTCTAATAGACACAATACTAGACCCCACTTGATTTTGAATTTTCTTACTTAGAATCTCAAATTTATCAAAAGCTTCATTTTTACTTTTCAAAAATTTTGTCCAAGTATATTTTGAGTAATCATCTACTATGACCTAAGTATAGAAGTTACCCCCATAACTTTGTATAGCGGATGGACCGAACAAATCCATATGAAAAACTTCTAGACACCTAGATGTAGAAACCAAGTTTTTAGCCGTATGGCTACTATGGACTTGTTTACTGTAACACCCCCAAAATCATCACGTCAGCGGAAGACTTAAAATGTCAGTGGAAGACTTTTTGGGTGTTACTTCGAGGATCTTTATCACAATCATAGAAAATGACACAAAAGTGACGCTTTAAAGTTTAATTAATTCAAAATACCAAATATTCGAGACATCAAGATGTTTCATAATTTAAACAACAAGTTTATTTGAAATGTGTCAAAACGTTTATTTAAGTCCATGCCGGGTTACAAGCCCACTCCGTGCCTTCAAGTTCCTTCTTGTTTAGTTACCTGAGATAAACACATGCTAAAAGTGTCAACACAAAGGTTGGTGAGTTCATAGAGTTTACAGTTTCGAATATCGATTTCCAAAATCAAAGAGTTTATGATTCCATAGAAGTTATAATAACAGTTGATTATTAAATTAAAGTGTGAGTAAATCCATGATATTCATAGCTTAATTCGTTGATTTATCAAAATCAGAAAATGAGTGATTTCCTCATTAATTCAAAAATAGTAAAAACAGAGTATAAGTAATGTCAGAAGTGAAGATGGAATTGACTTCAAGAGATAACCTGAATGATTTGGAAGTCCAAGATAAGTTTGACTTATCGAGAATCGTGATTCGAATAGTGTTCGATGACAGAATGATTTTTGTGGCAGAGGTGGCTTGCGTGGCAAAATGCTTAATAGTTCAAGAGCAAGTTATATACAATATAACTTGTCTTTATGTATAAGTATCTTTTATTATTTATATTTCTCGTCATGAATCAATGATATGTATCAAAAGTTGATAAATGATAAATTATAGTAATTGCAAGTTTACGTCAGGTTAAGTGAACCGATGAGTTTTATTGTAGGAATAGTCATTTCTTAACGTGTGTTCAAGTTAACCAATAATAACGTTAAGTTATATTATTTACGTTATAAATTATATATATTCAGAAATATATAGTTATTCATAATTATTACTTCGTTATTGTCTAAAAAATGTAGGTCTCGTTTATATGTTACTACGATATAGTCATCAACTTGTCATGCGTACTTAAGTTTCTATGTAAACCCTTAAGTTATACCAAGGTGACTCTTTTATCCTAAAATAGTTAAGTACTTACATATTTAGTCCAAAATAAACATGTTTACAACTTATAAAAGTGTTGGGTGGAAAAATGTAATTATTCATATAAGTTATAAAGCTTATAAAAGTTTTTAAGGAAAGTGGTAAGTTATATGAATTGGAGGGTCTGAGGTTGTCAAAATGTGAAAGTTGCAAAAATAGTAAAAATGGCAAGGCTGCATTAGTGTAGGCTCGAACTTAAGACATCTAGTTTACATCTCCACGGCACCACCAACTAAGCTAGTATTGATCTTGTGTTATTCTACGCAGCATGTATATATAGTCGTGGGTTTTGCATGCTTGTAAAATCGTTTGTGTTTCTTATTCTTAAACCAAAACTGAGCTTGTGATTATTCATGTTTCAAGTAGTTTTTCTCTCGTTAAGTTTCACTTGTTTAGTGTTTCCTCGCCACTCAACGAAACGCAAGAACTTGGTACTCAACCCATTTAAAACATAACTAAAACTTGTTAGTTTGACTCGTATATGTTTTGATCAGTTTCTTTTCATGTTTTCTTTAGCCATTTTGAGTTTGGAAACTTTAAATAATCTGGTATATATATGTGCATGTCGATTAGGAGTAAATAAGTACTAGTTTATACTTTGAGATTTTCATAAGTGTTAACGAGTTTAAATATTTGCCACACAAGTTGAACACCACCTTAGCCATATCCAAAACTCTTACGAGAGTTCATGAAATAATAGAGAAGTTAAGTGGTATGTAATATGTGGATGTGTATCATAACGAGAATAGTATAGAGTATGCATGGAAATAAGTCTGAATGTTACTTACAACACCAACTAGGGTGGGGAAAACGTGGTAAGGGCTCGCGACCAGAGATGGATATAGGATCTTGTGAAGTGATAATCCAACCTTGCATTCCATCCTACTTTTCTTCTCGACAAAAACAACAAGAGCAAAGAAGAATGACGTGTTTGTGTTTTGTTTTTAGTTTGTGATGCATGGCCTGATTTCAACAAGGTGGTACATGAGCTTTTTAAAGTGACTTATTAGGGTTGCTTATTTGCGACTAGTACATTACATGCCAATAGGACTTGAGAACTTGCAAGACGATAGCCTGCTCCTCCCTTTTCTCTCGATAACAAGAAGACCAGTGCACCTTTATTTGTGCTTGTGTTCTATCGTGACCATGAGTGAAAGGAAAAAGGGATTGTGTGAACTTTGTTGAGGTGAAAGTGAAAGTAAAATGGTTCTCTTGTACACACCAAAGAAGACAAGGGAATGAGTTATATAGTGGGTTTTGAGAAGATGATAGCAAGTTGAGATCACAAGAGATAGGAACGAATATATGTCACCACCCACCATGACCAATCGAATTCCTTGAGTGTGAGATTATTCCTGACAGCATGACATACGTTTCGTGATGATTGGGGAGCAATGGAGACTGGTGTAAGAGTTGCATATGGGTTTCCTTAGGTTACATTTGGGGAAGTAACGAGTGAGGGAGGTGGTTTGGATTCACACGGTTTGGTTAGTTTATCATAATAGTTCTAAGTGACTTAAGGTAGAGTGTGTCAGTGGGTTCGAGTGTGTCATAGCTTATGTGTGTAAGTAAAGAAAGTAACATGGTTCTTGTCATATTAATTCTTGAAAGTTTGATGGAGTGGATCTCGAGCTGAGCTTGAATGATTATTTGGCCATCAAGAGGTCGAGTAAAGTGAAATGGTTTAATAACCTTGGTTCTATGGTGAGAGGGCAAATGGGTCGTGTAAGAATTTAGACATGGAGTGAATTGAATGTGTAAGAAGTAGTGTAACAAAATAGGTTTGGCTAGAACTAGTACCTGGTCGAGACCTAGGAACAAGAGGAAAACATCAATAGTCGATTTGGGTTTTTGTATAGGAGATAACTTGTGTCATAACATGTATAAGAGTGTTCATGTGTGTGTCATATAATGTGTAAGGAAGTAACATGGGTTACTTAGGTTACATTTGAGGGAGGTGGTGTATGAGTTATAGGTTATATTTGAGGGAGGTGAGTCTTCAAGTTTGAGTCCAGGTTGTATTCCACAGATAACAGCCACGAATTACATTTTTGGTTCAAAATCTCGCGTTTCTAGACGTAAAACATTATTTCGGACAAATTTCATGTTTTACACTTTTCCTGGTTCGGACCAAAAGGGCCTTAAAATTGGGATTTAAATTCGTTACAGAAAGTTGGTGGTTTATTAGAATTCATACGAATTGTTATTGAAATAAAATGCTATTTGTGTCAAGTTGAGATGAAACTTGTAAGGTGCCTTAACTTGATCAATATTCTAGCATAGTAATTATATTTGAAAGTTGATAACAATTGTCGTTCATGGTTCTTAGAGGTCCAATATTATTAGCGAGTACACATGGGAATTTTATAGGCTTGGGATTTATATAAATTGTATTTGGTAATTATTGAAACGTATAATTATTAAGTATCAACGTTTTAAGTTATGTATGGTATCTAGGTTATTAAGGTTCAGGTGTAAACGTCGTTTCAAGGTAAGAGTGAATAACGTTGTAATTGACAAAGTATATATAAAAAAAATTGTTATGGGTAAAAATGGTTAATTTATGTTGTAATAACGTGTTAATCGTAGGAAAATTTTACGGGATGTTATATTTACCGACTTTGAAAGCGTCACAAAAGTGTTGGTCATATTTCAACTTAGGTAGGTTTCGAACTAGGTCTTTGGAGGAGAGGTTTTGTATAAGTCTCATGTTAGCGTGTCCTAAACGTCTATGCCATAAAGTTGAAGATTCATCTAATGTAGTAAGACAAAGTTTGTCTCTAAATGTTTGATCCATCTTCATGACATACACGTTGTTCTTAAGGACACCCTTGGCTATGGTTATGCAATCTTTAAGTATTTTACTTCCATTTTCACTAAAAATGACATTATACTTATTACGGCAAAGTTGACTAATACTAAGGAGATTAAAACCTAAGTTATCAACATGAGCTACATCATATATAAAAAGGGAGTCATGAGAGATTGTACCTTTTTCGATGATTTTGCTCTTAGCTTTACTACCAAACGTAACGTTACCTCCATCACATTTGTGATAAGTTGAGAAGAGGCTTTTGTTACCCGTCATGTGCCTTGAACAACCGCTATCTTTAATCCATTCATCCGGTTCCAAACATACTTTGAGGCACACCTATTTTGCGAAAAACACTCAAACATTTAGTCCCCAATTTCTCATGGGTCCATTTTGGTTAAGCATACCATTAACTTGATCCAAGTATGAAAATAGAACATAAGGGTTCCATGACATGTAATTTGGAGTTTGGTAATGTCCAGGAGTGTTTTGGTTCCAAACATGCTGGTAGTTTGGTCGTGTGTTGTAGTTACTCTTTGGAAAGGGGCGTTTGGGAATTAGAGTCTTAGGTCTCGGTTGAGTAGTTCTACTTCTAAATTCATTTTTACTAAGTCCTACTCCAGTTTTAATAGCAGGTTTTGTTTCATTTTTATATGTGACTTTAACAAATTTTGAACGATCTGACGTAGAAGTTGTCACTGCTGCTGCAGACCCGGCGGAACCTTTGGGTTCAACGGGCGGAACCCTATTTTGGGTTCCGTATGTTCCGCGGGCTGCTGTAGCATTTTTGTTAGTTTCTTGTGCTTTCTTTTTCTTGTTTCGTTTGACTCTTTGAAGTTTCTAGTTTCATGAAACCTAGTCATGTTTTATCAAATGGTGACTTTTGAAGTTTCATAATTTCATCCGCACAAGAAATACTTTTATCGAACTTCTTAAACTTTGTGGTTTGTTTTATTAGTTCATCTTGAGTAATTCTAAGTTTCTCAATTTCGAGTTTAAGCTCTTCACTCGATTTGCATGATGTGTCAATCCCTTTACTCTTTTCTAATCTCTTAGCTTTTTCTTTTAACTCATAAACTTCATTTTCTAAAAACTCCTTTTTAGTTTTCAAAAATTTATTTTTGTTTATGATTTTTAAGCTTAATACACAAAGTATGTTATATTCTTTCTGTAAGGTGTCATCATCAATAGAAGAGTAAGATGAGTCGGAGAGTACCTCATTTGAGTCGTGAGCCATGAGAGCAATTTCATCATTTTTCGGCTCATCGTCATCTTCTTCATAGTCACTGCAAGCACCACCCACAAACGCATGTTGAGATTTGCTTTTGGGTGGTTTTGGACATTCTCCTATGAGATGACTTGTGTCTCCACACCTAAGGCATTTCCTTTCAACCTTTCCTTTCCTATCATCACGATCTTTTCAGAAGGTTTTCTTGTCATCTTTAGGTTGCCTTACAAACTTCCCTCGTCTACGAAAGAACTTCTTGAAGTCTCTAATGGCCATGGCATATTCTTCATCATCACTATCCGAACTAGATTCTTCATCATCACTTGATTGGACTCTAGCTTTCAAGGCAATGGACTTAACCTTTTCTTTCTTGCCTTTAACTATTTCCGAATCTTTTTCCATTACCATTTCATGAACTTTGAGATTTCCAATTAGCTCGTCAAGTGACATGCTTGAAAGATCCTTGGATTCTTCAATTGCCGTCACTTTTGATTTCCACTTCGGATGGAGTGCTCTAAGGAATTTCCTGACAAAATTCTTGCTACAAAAAGATTCATCAAGTGCTTTAAGTGAAGTAATAATAGTGTTAAACCTAGCAAATGCACTATCAATAGTCTCATCTTTGGGAATAGAAAATTGTTCATATTGTTGAACAAGAAGATCAATTTTTTTATCCTTAACTTGTGAGTTTTCTTGATGAGTGACTATTAAAGATTGCCAAATTTCTTTGGCGGTTTTACACATAAAGACTCTTTCATATTCTTTCTTAGGCAAAGCATTGTAAAGCATCATTTTAGCTTCATTATTTTTAGCAATTAATTTCTTTTGATCTTCATCTTTACTATTCGTAACTATATTATCACCATCAATGATTATATACCATAAATCTATATCTTAAGATTTCACGTAAGTTTCAAATTGGGTTTTCCAATTGTGGAAAACTAGAAGACTCACCTCCCTCAAATATAATCTATATCTTCGGATTATATACCATAAATCTATATCTTGATGCCAATTGTGGAAAACTAGAAGGGGGTTGAATAGTTTTACCGGTTTTTCGTTTAATTATCTTTTGAAACTTTCCGTTTAATCAAAGATATGAACACAAAGAAAAAATATAACATGCAAGTATAAAGAAAGAAATGATCAAACCACAACACGAGTATTTATCGTGGTTCGGCTACAAGGACTCTTTTTCCTTGCCCTACGTCCACGCCCCGAGTATCCAACTTGAGAGTTTCTTTCACTAGTCAACAAGCTACTTTCACCGGCGGAGAAAACCTTACACGTCGCTTACAAGATTACCGACACTAAGCTAGATGTCGAGTTCTTTTACAAGGGTACAACCACTCCCGTTAGTTCTTTTACAAGGGTACAACAACTCCCGTCACTCTATGTATTTTAAGGCCTAAAATACTAACCGATCACAGCTGAAAACACACAATCAAATGAAGTGTAAACTATACAAAGTCTACACGATGTTAAGCTAACAAGTCTTTCAATGTTGTGTTGAATACTTGTAACTTTATATGAACTTGTGAACTTCTTTGCTACAATAGAAACTTCACATTAAGATGAAATGTTAAGGGGTTAGATGAATGAATGTATGTGTGTGAAATATAATGAGAAGTGATGAAAAACTAAATACAAACAAATGGCTTGGTATTTATAGCAAAACATTCTGCAGGCCTGGCGGATACGGCGGAACCCTCAGATGGGTTCCGCCCATGTACCTCCAGGGTTCTGCCGGGCTGACAGATGGTTTTGCAATAAATCTTTCCAAACCAACCAAAGTCATATCAACTAAATTTTAGTCAAACACATTGAATCAAAAGTGGAATACTTCCAAAAATGTGTAAGAGGTTATGATAAGTCAAACACACAAAGTTACCATAAATGAATGATGTGATGTTAACATTTTTATATTTTAAGAAATATAAAAAGTGTTGTGTTTTATATGAAATGTAAATGTAGCAAATGTCTAATTATGCAAGTCTTTAAACTAAAATTATGTTTTACTAGAAACCAAAGTTTACATTTTGTCATTAACAAAACTTAGCAAAGATCG
Organism: Artemisia argyi; assembly: GCA_030686995.1. Classification (NCBI taxonomy): domain Eukaryota; kingdom Viridiplantae; phylum Streptophyta; class Magnoliopsida; order Asterales; family Asteraceae; genus Artemisia; species Artemisia argyi. The sequence continues at coordinate 159,538,144 of CM060683.1, forward strand.
TAAAATATAAATAACGTTTTTAGGCGATATTTGTATTAACAGGGTTCCATTGATTTGATTGGACCCCATTTTCTAACGATGTTTAATGGTTCTTTCAATAATCAAGATTAAACATCGTTAGAAAACGGGGTCCAATTAAAGCAATGGAACCCATCTACATCGTTAGATAGATGGGCCCTGATAATTGAGACGTCTTCAATGCGACAATGATATAGTGTGTATTGTTCATGACAGGCCACACTTCTTCATTTTCGCATTCAAGATGAGTGATGTTAGTTAGACTCTATTCTTTACTCAACATTTGTAGATTGTTTGTATCACTCTGTTTGCTTTATATATATGTATGATGTATTTTTGATATAAGAATTATGTTGCATTTGTATTGAGAGAATAAGGAAAAAAAGTGGCGGATGTGTGTGCGAATATTTAGGCTAAAACAACCAAGTATCAAAGATGGAAGAAGTATCAGCGATGGATGAAAAGCCACCACTTTCAAGTATGAACATAAACTTATTCTGGTGTTTCATCCATTACTGATTCATCTTTGCTCTTTGCCAAAATACAAAAACAATTATCAAGTATATGTTCAACTTGCCAAAATACAGAAACAATTATCAAGTATTAGTTCCAAAAATAAAGGTTGTTTCAAACACACCCTGAATTGCAACATTATCTTTTATTTCATTTACACTATATTTTTTAAAATTTTAATATATTTTTTAATTTTTTTTGCAGCAAATCCATGGTCAGACTACTTTCCAAAGGGATATTTGGATCAGGTCAATCATGAAATTTTGCAGATTTCTTCAGGTCAATCATGTTCCATTGTGACTAGTCTTTGTTGGCGACTAATATGTATATAGTTCTGGCAAGAGTTATAAGCATTGATCCCTAGAAAACGCTCATCCCAATGGATCATGATTGCCCCGAAGATGTTGAAAAGGTTCAAGGCACCTGTGGGAAACATCAATCCTTTCCTGCATTAAACGTAGGTAGTTTGGTTTTCCCATTTCCCCTTTTTATACTCGTTTCCATGTGTATCTCAAATCACAAATCCTAGTTTATCAAATCTCTAAACAAAAACCTGTAGGAAGTATTCATAAACAATGTCTGCAAACAACAAGAGATCAGCACAATGGGTTGAGGGAGAAGGTTCAAGCAGGTCTGCTTCAAAAAAGAAAGCGGCAAAAAGTGTAAAAAATTTTAAATTGGACGGAAATGCATGGTACAATTGATAGGCTGCTGAAAGAAAGAAAGCAGGAAAAACACAATCTATCAAACAACATGCTGAGGATGAAAAGGAGTACAAAGCAACAAAAAAACCATCTCTCAAACAACAACCCAAGGCGTACAAGACATTCGATGATGATGAATTGTCTGATGTGGAGTTTGATGGGTTGGATTACGAAGATGCACATGCATCTGACTCGGAGAAATCTCCAAAATTAGATTAGTAGATTTTTAGAATGTGTAACATTTATTTCTAGTATTTTGTAATTTTTCATTTCAAGTTTTAATGGAAAATGTTTAATCTTAATTCCAGTACTTTTGTCATTGCTCAATTTTCTCATTACTTGTTGATATTAATATAATGATTCACCCTTTGCAGTATAAAAAGATTCTGCTGCTAAGAAAACATTACTGCAGCTGGTTTTGTACATTATTTTGTAATTTTTCATTTCAAGTTTTAATGGAAAATGTTTAATCTTAATTCCCGTACTTTTGTCATTGCTCAATTTTCTTATTACTTGTTGATATTAATATAATGATTCACCCTTTCACGAAAAAAAATAAATAAAAATTTCTGTTGCTAAGAAAACGTTATTTCAGCTGGGTTTGTACTGCTAGAACTGAGAGTGCAGGGGTGGATTGGTAACATTTACACTTAACGGTTTAAATCCCCAATCAAATCGATAATTCGGTTTCACGCACACATAATTTCTTTATAATCACAAACACTAACATCTTTTGTCAATCATTTTCAAAATCCCCAAATCACAAAACCCTAATTCAAGATGGTGTTGCCAATTAAATCAAAATGCACATTTGTTGACAGACACAACATGGTCGCTTTTTTGAAGAAACTAGATGGTTCTGAAGGATTCACACAGATAATCGATTTCTTCAATGCTACCCCTATTAGGTATGAATTAACTGTGAATCCTCCTATATGCATTTCTTTTATTAAGCAGTTTTGGGCTACTGCTAAGGTCATAACTTTTAATGAAGAGAAACAGATTAAGGCCAAGGTAGATGGCCAAGATATACTCATAACTGAGTCATCTATTAGGGAATCTCTTAACCTACCAGATAATGAAGTGATTGTCTATCAAATTTTGAAAATTCTAATATAAATTGATAATAGCAAAAATGTTTGGTTTCGGATTGTACCTTATTCGTAGTTGTACAATCTTCACATGCTATACGTTGATCAATTCCATCGTCCATGTCGCTCCATGTTTTATTTGTAGTTTCGCTTAGATATTGAAACATGTAATCCTTGCCATCAATACTTGTATTTACATTTGTTTGAATATCCTCGCACACTATATTTTCATCATCTTCTTCGTCCTTGTCGCCCCATGATTTATTTACACTCTTTCTTCGGATTTGACCCATGTATTCTTTGTTATTGATACCTTCAATAATCACATTTGAACTAGCAGTACTTGTGTTTATTTTAACAAAATATTTTTCTATCAAATTTTCTTGAGTTACTAATTCTTGTGCAACATCAAGTTTATCATCTTTGGTTTTACATTTCTCTTGGTGAAAATTTAAAAGACATTTCCAAATATCATTTGCCGTTTTACAAAAGAGTACTCTTTCATATTGAACTCTTGGTAGAGTTTTGTAAATCAGTAATTTAACTTTAGTATTTTTATCGATCTTTGTTTGAAGATTATTATATTGATTTTCAAAATCCATTATAGTTGGTTGAAGATCACCAATTGAAATGATATGCCAAAGATCAAGATCGATTGATTTCACATAATTTTCAAATTTATTTTTCCATTCAAGAAAATGATCATTTTCAAATAATGGTGGTTTTTGCATAAATTCCCCTTCTAGATATTTTTCAAATTCCATAGATCGTTACAAGTTTTAAAATACAATATATTTTAAAAATCTTGCTGGACGTGGCTCCTGATACCAATTGTGGAAAACTAGAAGGGGGGGGGGGTTGAATAGGTTTGCATCTTTTTTCCATTTTATAAAAGTTTGCTTCTAAAGAATAGACGCAAATTTCAAAAATCTTTGATACAAAAATATAGATACTAGTTTATTCACACATTTCGTATAAACCCTACTTATATAGAATGTTGAGTAAAAATTATGATCTCATATATCACATATAAGTATGTATATATATATATATATATATATATATATATATATATATATATATATATATATATATATATATATATTTGTATATGTATATGTGTTTTAATATAAGTGTATCCTTTTGGTTTGTTTATATAAAATTAATGTTGTGAATGGAACCTAGTTTGATCTTTATGTGAAATCAATATATGCACAACACAAGCAATTATAACTATATACGAAATGCTAACAAGTAAGTAAACAAAGAGTGAGAGATGGAAAGATCAAACCGAGAGACAAAGGATTTATAGTGGTTTAGCTACAAGGACACCTTCCTTGCCCTACTCCACTCCCCGAGCACCGAACTCGAGAGTTTTCTTCACTAAGTCAATAACCTCCCTTATGGCGGAGAAAACCGTACACACCTTAGCTTACACCAATTTAACGACACAAAGCTAAATGTCGAGTTCTAATCGTAGCTAGAACCAATCTCACAACTATAATCACAACACAACTCTTTCAACACTCTTTCACACCTTCTACACTTCTTCACACCACTTGTTTCTTCACACCTTCACAACTTCAATCTATCCACTACTTCAAGACTAATACTTCTTCACAACTTCTAGGCTTCTATGTCTTCAAAACTTCACTACTTCTTTGTCACAACTTGAAGACCTTTTTCTATGTAGTTCTCCAAGGGTTCTTCTATTTAACAAGCTTCTACAATATACTACCACTTCTTATATCTCCTACCACTAATCCTATGCACCTCTACTTCTTCACTTCTAGTACCACTTCACACCTTCAACAAATCTAGATCCTATATCTAAATCTAGCTAACCAATGTATACACTTTATACACCAAGGAATGAATGATTTACAAGATGAAATGATCAAACAACTTAGATAGCAAGATGATACTAAGTTGTAATACTTCTAGTCTTGATAGATAAAGTATTCTTCTCTTTGCACTTGAGTATTGAGGCTTGAATCACTTTGAAACAAAGGTTAATGTTTATGTGATCAAAGGATTTTAGAGAATAGAAATGGAGGTTTGAATCAGAAAGTTTTTAGTGCAAAAAGGTGAGAAAAATATGTGGGATGATTCAGTATTTAAAGGGCCAGAAAACACTGTTCTGGAGCGTGCCGGTCCCCTTAATTAGGGGGCGGTCCCCTTAATGATTAAGGGGGCCACCTAGTATAATTAACGGGGCCGCCCTCCTGAACGTTGGAATTTTTTGTCCTTTTGTGAGGAAAATTTTTCTGAATTAGATTTGCCATTTTTGGTTGAAAATTTGAATTCATATATTTGTAATGAATTAAACATATTCTTTTGATTCCAAAAATATTTTATAAAAGATATAAAATATTTTGTGACATTTTATAAAAATCTTGTAATTAATAAAAATTTTCTTTGATCTTATAATGCATTAGCCACTTTGTTTATTCATACCTTAAGTGATTAGATGGTGAAAGTGAGTATTTACTACTAAATACTTATTTACATCATAATCTTTGGTTTGATGAGTTTTCGTTTTGTGATTATCAAAACATAGAGATATCGAAGGATATGAATAACGTTTTTAGTCAATTATTTATATCAACAGGTTTTAAAGTTGTGGGTTGAGCATAATTGGGTTCCACCACGATGTGAGGAGTGCAAAGTCTTTGGACATTATCTAAGTGAATGTGCTAGAAAGGTTAATACGGTAAGTGCTGTTTATAAGGATGGAGAAAATGTGATGGCTGCTAGTGTGATGAATGGTAACTGTGGTAATGGGGCTAGTAATGTTGATGGTGAAGACGGGTGGCAAACTGCAGGCAACCGTAGAAATAGTAGGAGTGTTGTGAATAACAATCGTCAAGGATCATTTGGTGGTAATAATGTTAGGAGGGGTGTGAACAATAATTATTACAATAAAGGTGGTTTTGCAAACAAGGGAAACTCAAATGTTGGAAATATGGTTGCTAAAGAGGCTAGTAAAAAGCCTGTTCCAGTTAATAGTGGTAGTGTAGGTAAAGTGGATGATACTGTTGTGGCAAATGATAATGGAGGGCCTGTTAATAAGGATAAGGATAAGATGAATGAGGGTATAAATAGTTTTGATGGAATTCATGATGGGGGGAATGCTGAGTCTAAGAAGAATGTTGTGAAGAAGAATGTTGGTAATGGAAAGGGTACAGTGGCTAATGATGACAAGAAAAAGGTTAATAGTAGCAAAGAACAGGTAGGTGTTAAGAAGATTAGTACTAATAATAGGTTTGATATTCTAAGGGAGCAATATGAGAGTGATAATGCTGATGTGTGGAAGGAGGTGAGAAATCAAGTCGATATTGCTTGGATACTAATGTTCCAATTTCGGAAGAAGTAGTTAAGAGTTGGACTGATGTTATGGTAGGATATTACATGGAAAAGTACAGAAATATAGTTGCTAGTAAGGCCTCACCTGAACAAATGTTGAAGTCTAAACTTGAAATTCTTTCTAGCAAAATAATTCATTTGAACAGGAACCTTCACGTGAATTCTAAAATGAATGTGGAGAAGATGTTGAAGAATTCTGTGGTTACTACCCATGATGGAAGTGGTGTTTCTTATGACAAGTTTTATTTGAGAGCTTACAAAGATGAATTGGTCAAAGTGGATGTTTTACAAAAGGAGCGAAGTCTTATTGAAGTTGACCTTTTCCTGTTTTCTTAGAAACCGCTTGATGAAGACTGTAAAAATATGTGGACATATATTATGATGGATTATTACTTGAGTAGATGTGAGGAGATAAGAAGTAACCATATCAATGGTCATTCAAATGATATGGACTAATCTAACCCCGTTGATGAAATGGAAGAGGATAAGAGTGGTTCTGCTCAATTCATGGTTCAAAATGAAGTTTCTAATGTGATTGATAGTAGTATGGTGCAAAATGGGGGTGTTGTTGCATCACTTTCTTCAACTATCCTATGATTCCTAAAATTGGATCTTGGAACATTCGTGAAATGTCCAAAACCACCAGACAAGGATGAAGTGAAAATGTTAATTAGAGAAGAAGGTCTTAGTATGTGTGCTATTTTGGAAACCCGTCTTAGGAAGAAGTTTGTCAAATTAGTTGGTGATAATGTTTTTAGTAACTGGTCTTGGGTTTCTAACATGAGGGATTGTAGAAGTGTGTGTAGAATTATAGTGGGGTGGGATAGCAATGTGATTGGTGCTAACTTGATTTCTTATTTTGATCAGGCTATGCACTTTGAAGTTAATTTTGTTCATGATCACAGGAAGCAGTTTATTACATTTGTTTATGCTAAGAATTTTGATGGTGAAAGAAGGCTTTATGGAGAAATCTAGTTGAACACACCAAGCTTGTTAATGGTGAGCCGAGGGTACTCTTGGGTGATTTTAACATGGCATTGAATATTGAAAATTGTTCTGATATTTCTGTTGTCAAAGATAAACATGTTGAAGACTTCAGAAAGTTTCTTGAGCTTTTGGATTTAGAAGATATCAATAGCAAAGGTATGTTCTATACATGGATTCAAAAATGTCATGATCCTGATTCTGGTATTCTTAAGAAGTTAGATAGAGTATTGGGTAACTTCATGTTCTTATCGTCTTTTGGGAGCAGTTTTTCTGATTTCCTCCCTTTTGTTACTTCGGATCATTGTCCCACTATTTTGAATTACCCTTCAGTCAAACCTTCTAAGCCTAGGTCTTTCCGGTTTGCTAATTTTCTTGCTAAAAAGGAGTCTTTCATCCCTACTGTTAGAGATAATTAGAATAAAGACGTTCAAGGGTTTCGTATGTTTATTCTAGCTAAGAGATTAAAAAATATGAAAAGATATTTAAGAAATATGAATAGGCTGAATGGGAATGTCTTTAATAAGGTGAAAGTGTTGAGAGTTGAGCTCAAGACGGTTCAACAAAATCTTGACAAGGACCCTAACAATAGCAGCCTTAGGTATGAGGAGTCTATTTATCGTAAAGCATATAAAGAAGCGGTGATGGATGAGGAAAATCTACTTAGGCAAAAAAACAAAAATTCTGTGGTTAAAGGATGGGGATCAAAACACATCTTATTTTCACAATGTTCTCAAAAGTAGGATTAGTAAGAGAAGGATTCAGGTGGTTTATGATGAGTTTGGCAATAAGTTTTATGGTGATGAGGTGCCGGGATGTTTTGTGAACCATTTTCATAAGTTTTTGGGAAGTGAAGATGAAGTTATGGCTATTGATGATGGGGATGATCTTTTTATTAAGAAACTTGATCCTTTAGTTGCTGATAATATAGTTAGAAGTGTTACGGATATTGAAATCAAGGAAGATATGTTTAGCATTGATGAAGATAAAACTGCTGGACCGGATGGTTTTACGTCTAAAATTTTCAAAACTGCTTGGAGTATTGTGGGCGGTGATGTGTGTGCAGCGGTTAGGGAATTTTCTGCTTTGGTAAATTGCTTGGTGAATTTAATGCCAACCTTATTTCTCTCATTCCAAAGATCCAGGTTCCTTTGAAAGTTTCGGATTATAGGCCCATTGCTTGTGGAAATGTTGTTTATAAATGTATCAGCAAAGTTATATCCAACAGACCCAAGGAAGGTTTATGTAGTTTGATTGACAGCAACCAAAGCGCATTTATACCGGGAAGACAGATTAGCGATAACATTCTTCTTGCTCAAGAGTTCATGAAGGGTTATAGTTGGGATGGTAATATTTAAAAGTGTGCTTTCAGGGTGGATATTCAGAAGGCGTACGACACGGTTAACTGGGACTTTTTGAAGACTATTCTTACTCGGTTTGGGTTTCACAACTCTATGGTATATGTCTTACTTCTGCCTCGTTTTCTATTTGTGTTAATGGGGAACTTCACGGGTTTTTTAAAAGTAAAAGGGGGCTTAGACAGAGGGACCCGATTTCTCCATATCTTTTTACTATCGTTATGGAAGTTTTTAACTTGATGGTGAAGAGAAAAATTAGGAGGGATAGTAGATTTTGATATCATTGGGGGTGTAAGAAGCTATCTTTTTGACACATTTATGTTTTGCGGACGACCTTTTACTACTTTGCCATGGGGATGAAATCTCGGCTTGTATTTTAAGGAGGGCTTTAGATGAGTTTACTATGTGTTTTGGTTTATTTCCTAGTTCGCTAAGAGTGCAGCTTTTTTTGTTAATGTGTCGGATGAGGATAAATCTAGGATCCTCCTTGCTATGCCGTTTAGTGTAGGTGTGCTTCCTATGAAAGATTTAGGTATCCCTTTGACCGGTAAGAGAATCTGTAACAATGATTGTAGGGTTTTGATCGAGAAGGTTAAAAATTGGATTCATGATTGGAGAAATAAGACTTTGTCTTTTGCGGGCAGGCTTCAACTTATAGCTTCTATTCTTGCTTCTTGCCATATCTATTGGACATCGATGTTCATTCTTCTTGTCTACGTTTGTGATAATATTGATAAATTACTTAAGAATTTCTTGTGGTCGAGTGGAGGTGATGGGAGAGGTATAGCTAGTGTAGCATGGAAAGACATTTGCAAGCCCAAAAACCAAGGTGGTCTTGGCCTGAAACCTCTTGGAATCATGAATGAGGCGTTAATGACCAAACAACTTTGGAATGTTATTAGTAAGAAAGACTCGTTATGGCTAAAATGGGTTCATACTTATAGGGTTAAGGGTAAAAATATTTGGAATGGTGTTAGTTTTGTGAATGGTTCGTGGAGTTGGAATCAGATTATTGGCCTTAGGAATAAGATTCGTGATTTTGTTGTGTATAAATTGGGTGATGGTAGGGAATGTTCGGTATGGTTTGACAAATGGCACACTAATGGGCCACTTTGCAAACTCATTACTCATAGTTTTCTCAGTACTCATGTTTTTTATGTTAATTGTGGAAAACTAGAAGGGCGGGTTGAATAGTTTTACGTCTTTTTAATTTTGTTATGAAAACTTGGTTTAGTTTGAAAACCTTGTTTACTTTTAAAACTTTGATTCGATCTTATGTGAACCCAAATCTTGAACAATATTAACAACTATATCTAAGTATGAACAATAATAATAATGTAAGCTAAGTATGTGAAATCAATACATGTATAATATAAACAATTATAGCTATATACGAGAGATAAGTAAGTAAACGTTTATTATGTAATCCTTAATTATATTTTGTATGAAAACTATACTTGATCGAAATGATCAATTATATGTATTTTATCCGTTTAGTTTGATTGTTTAAACTTTGTTTTGTGAATGAAACTTTTGTTTGATCTTTAAGTGAAATCAACACTAGCACTATATGAGCAACTATATATATACGTCTATGTCTACGAAAGTAATAACGATATAAGCAAGATAATAAGTAAAAGATGGAAAGATCAAATCGCGAGACAAAGCATTTATAGTGGTTCGGCTACAAGGACACCTTCCTTGCCCTACTCCACTCCCCGAGTCACCTACTCGAGAGTTTTCTTCACTATGTCAACAAGCTCCCTTATGGCGGAGAAAACCTTACACACCAATTATCACACCATAACTTCGTCACAACTTATACACACCTTCTACACAACTTCTTCACACCTAGTCACTACTAAATCACAAAACTATTTCTTCACTCCTATCTATCATCACAACTATCCACCTCACAACAATCTTCTTCACAACTATCTACTTCCTACCTATCTACTTCCTACCAATCTACTTCAAAAAAATCTACTTCACAATCTCTCTATCTACACACCTTGCTAATCTATCTTCTATCAAATATTCACAACTAGTTACACAAAGAAATAGATATAATGGATGATGCTCTAACAACTTGGATGTGGAGGTCACAACAAGTTGTAATACTTCTTCTCTTGAAGGATTGAAGTATTCTTCTCTTGCAGTTGAAAGGTTGAAGCTTGAATCACTTAGAAACAAAAGCTTATGATTATATGATCAAAGGGTTTAAGAGAATGGTATAGAAGATTTATATCAGAGAGTTTATAGTGCAAAAGGTGAGGAAAAATGCCAGATTTGAGCCAGTATTTATAGGAAAAAAATATTGTTCGGGAGCGTGGCCGGTCCCCTTAATTAGGGGGCAGTCCCCTTGATAATTAAGGGGGCCGCCTAGTATAATTAAGGGGGCCGCCCTATTAAAAAAATTTTCTTCAGAATTTTTTGTCCTTTTGTGGGGAAGGTTTATCTAAAGAATCTAGTCGTTTTTTGGGTAGAAATTTGTATTCAAAATATTTATTTTGAATAAAACATTTCTTATAAATATAAAAACATTTTGTATAAGTTTAAAAATGTTTGTCCCATTTTATAAAAAATGTATGCTTTGTAAAAATAAAAATTCCTTTGATCATAGAATACATTAGACATTTTGTTTATTCATACCTTAAGTGATTTGGATGTTAAAGTCAATATTTACGACTAAATACTTGTTTACATCATAATTTGTAGTTCAATGAGTTTACGTTTTGTGATTATCAAAACATAGAGATATCGATAAATGTTAATAATGTTTTTAGACATTATTTATATCAACAATCTCCCCCTTTTTGATGATTACAAAACCTAAACTCATCAAGTCTAAAAATTAATTTTTAGACATGTATTTAGTGAGTTTATATTCACTTCTCCCCCTTTTTGTAGAATCAAAAAGGTTATGCCGGCTAGCTTCATAAATGAAGGTAGACGGGATGAAAGCTCCCCCTTGATGTGTGCTCCCCCTCGTTTGATGGCACCAACGAATCGAGATATGGAATGCTCGCAAGAAAAATATTAGAAGCACAAGCATATATAGAAGAATATGCAATATACAAATAACAAGCATAGCAAACAACTATTAAGGATACATAACAATTAATTCAAAGTGATTATGTTAAAGACCCTAATTTGCCAAAGAGAGCCATCGGACTTGCTTGTAACAAAAGGTTGGTTGATTCTTATTTGAAAGTGAAAATCATAAGCATATATTATGATTATATGGTTGATGATTGAGTGTTTGAAATGAAAATGGTTAAGTTAGGGTAGGATTGTTGGATTAATGGAGGTATATGTTTGGGTGCATGAGTGTTGGAGAGTTTGGTGGTGGAGAGTTTAGAGGTGTAGAGTTAGGAGCGGAAGAGGTTAATTTAGAGTTTGGATGTTGTTCAAGCGAGGGTTTTGGATGAGAACTAGTGAGAAGATATTCAATCCAAGTGAAGTGTTCATTCAATGAAATGGTTTCTTTTTAGAGAAAGATGCAACAAGGAAAATTGTTGACATGTTTTGCAACTTGCTTCAAGTTGTGGGGTGATGAAGGAGAGCTAGAGGAAAGTTATTCCAAGTTGCATTGAGCAAGGTATAAGGTAAGAAGAGCACTAAGCTCATAGGCTTCCTTGAGTTCTTCAATGAACTTCAAGTGTTTGGAGAAAGGTGATGATGGCGGAGTGTGGTTTTTATTAGGGATGGATGATTGGACATGCAACAAAGGAATAGCATGTGAGTTGGTAGGAGGTGGTGATGATACTTTTGGTGGTGGAGACATTTGTGAGTTTGAGTAATCATGAATGGATGAGGATAAAGGTATGGAAGAGGAGGATGTTCCTTGAGTGGAGAGTGTTTTGGATGTTGGATTGGTAGGTTGAACAAAAATGTGAGGTGTTAGGAATGAGATTGGGATTGTTGTTTTGAGATTGAACATGCTCTTCATATGGCTTATGTGGGTGAGATGAAGGTGTATTTTGGGGAACAAGGATAGATGTTTGGTTATTATGATGAGGTTTGTGAAAGGGTTCATTTGAGTGAACATGAGGTTTGTGTATCATGAAATATGGTTTGACCTTCATGGGTTAAGTTGTAGTGGTGATGACACACTTTGTAGAGTGTAGGTAATGGTTATATGGTTGAATCTTTTTGTGAGGATGACTAGATGGAGTTATTGGTGAAGATGGCAAATGAGTATCAAGTGATGTGATTGGTGAGAGTGAAAGAGCGATGTTCATGGAAGGGATTTCTTGGTAGGAGAGTGTTATAGATGGTGCATTAGGTGCACTAGGAGATGAAGTTTGAGGTTGAGGTGAGTAAAGATTATGAGGTTTGAGTGTGTAAAGATTATGAGGTTTGAGTGTAATGTAGAAGGATATGGATGAGTAAAGGTTGTTGATATGCAGTGTTGGTGGGAAGGAAAGTGAGGTGTTAGGTAGGATTGGTGGAGATTGAGAGGAATGAGAGTGTTTATAATGTAGGATTGGTGGGATAAAGGATGTATAAACTTTGATAGAAGGTTTAGGATAAAATAGGTTTGTGAATTTTGGGAAGTGTAGGATGAAATGGGCTAAAAAGTAGAAAAAGGAAACAACACCTTCGACCATCAGATGGCCGGTCCCCTTAATTGGAGGCCGCTCCCCTTAATTCGAGGCCGGTCCCCTTAATAAGTAAGGGGGCCGCCTTATGATTTAAGGGGGCCGCCCATTTGGTGATTCCCAGATTGCCAGAAAAGGGTTTTTGGTAGTGAATTGCAGAAAGGTTGTGTTTTTGGTTTCAAACAAGCCCAACTCTTTGAGGCAATTAAACATATACTAATTATGTAGGCAATTATGTAGTCAAAGCATGTTAACCAAAGAGATTAAGTAAACAAGCAATTTCATCTAGCATGCAAACATACTCATCTAGCAAGTAAAATATAAGTGCTAGGAAACAATAAGCAACATCAAGTATTTCATAACTACATAACTAGGAGGATTAATCCTAATGTGTATCAATGTGCAATAAGTGGGTAGTTATGATAGCATGGTGTTGGTATATAAAATATCAAAGTACTTCTGGATGTCAAAGTACTGCTGTTATTGAAGAATGCTTAAAGTACTTCGAAGGAAACAAGGACTGATATGCAATATTAGATAAGGATTAATGTGTAATATTAAACGAATATTCTAGAATTAGTTAGCGATAATGACTTGTCGTTCAAGGATTACATGTTGTAAACCGACTTAAGGTTATCTATATAAAGAGCCTTAAGAGGTATTAGTCGATATAAGTTTTATAAGTCTTAGATACGTTTAGAAGTCGATCAAAGTTAATAGTTAGGGATTGTTAGTGAATCTGTGTAACAAAGCAGGTTCAAAGTTTGGTTAATATAAAAGTTCTTCTTAAGCTTTGTGTTAGTAGATTCCGCATACTTTACAAGGTAAAACAGTGTTTCAGTATTAATAGTGTTGAGTTTACTCAATATTGTTAAACCCTTACAAGCTACAAAGTAGTTTGGTCAGAGTATATCGATCCAACAAGTGGTATCAGAGCTTGTGTTGGAAACTCTGATTAAGAAGACAAACCTTTAAAACCTTTAAACTGATTTCACTACAAACCCTTCAAGGTGTCGATAGATGCTGCACCTGCTCCCTCAATCACTGCTGTTAGAATTCCTATTGTTAAGAAGGGAGAGTACAACCTATGGGCCATGAAGATGAGGCAGTACATTGCCATCACAGACCATGCACTATGGGATGTGATTGTCAATGGAAACATGCAAATTGAAGAACCAGTAGAGGTACCTGGACAACCAACACCACCTAAAATTACTGTACCTGCTGCTACCAAAAGAAATCAAGACAAAGCACTCAACATACTGCTTTCTGCTATTCCTGATGGTCACCTATTAAAGTTTTATGATGCCAAAGATATCAAACAACTATGGGCTGCAATAAAGAAGAAGTTTGGAGGTAATGATGCTTCCAAGAAGATGCATAGGAATTTGCTGAAGCAATAATTTGAAACTTTCACAGTTGGAGAAAGAGAAGGTCTTGATTCTGCTTATGAAAGATTCCAACATCTTCTGAGTATGTTAGAGCTATATGATGCGGAGGCATCAGTTGAAGATGCTAATTTGAAGTTCTTGAGAAGTTTGCCATCAGCATGGCATGTAGTTACTACTATGATCAGAGGACAATCAGGGCTGGATACTACGGACTTTGATGATCTTTACAACAATCTGAAGGTGTATGAGCATGAGATGAATGGTACTACAGGTTCAAGCACACAACAGAACATTGCTTTTGTCTCTTCTGAAAAAAGAAGCAGTACTTCTAACAAAGGTACTGCTTACCTGTTCAAAGTATTGTGACTGAAACACAGGTTCCATGCACAACAATGGTCGCCACCAATTCATCACAATCATTAACCCCCACCTCAGATGATGTTCTATGTTCATTCTTTGCTCAACAAGCATCTCTACCAGTCACCTATAAAGAAGATGTATTGCAAATAGATGATGATGCTTTGGAAGAAATTGATATCAGATGGCAAGTTGCCATGCTCTCTGCAAGGATCAAGAAGTATGTGAACAAGATAGGAAAGGGCATCAACTTCAGAGCTAAACAAGGAATAACATTTGACAAGTCCAAGATTGAGTGTTTAAACTGTCAAAGGAGTGGTCACTTTGCAAGGGAGTGCAAATTTGCAAAGTATCAAGCAAACAAGATGATTGAACCACCCAAGCATGAAAGAAAAGAGATTCCAATTACTGAACCAAAACCAAAAGCTTTGGTTGCTCAAGAGAATCTGTCAGAGATTGATTGGTCCAATGAGTTCGATGATGAACCAGTAACCTATTCAATGGTTGCATTGGAAGACTAGAGCACAGCATTTGATGAAGAGCTTGGATATGCTGCTTTGGAGTCAAGAGATGAGTTAGGAAGCTTTGATTGGAGCATGGAGTTTGAAGAAGCACCTGTTCAGCTTGCTATGGTAGTTGCTTCACCAAGTTCATCCACTAACTCTGAGGTATGCTCTAAGTGTAATGATATGTATCAAAAGTTACTTAGTGAGTATGTAGCTGAAAGAGATAAATTTCAAAAAGCTAGGGCTGAGATAACTGGTTATCAATTAACTTTAGAGTCAATGGAAGCCAAAATTCTTACACATGAAAACAATGAAGTAGCATGGCTTGAAACATATAAACAACAGGATTACCTAGTTAAGTTAAATGAATTGAAACTAGGTTGCAAGGTGTCTGAACTAGAAAAAGTGACTGCTGAAAGGGATAAGTTGTTAGAAAAACTTGCTATATGGAATGAGGCAGGTGTGTCACATGTTTAATTTGTTGAAAAGCAAAGAACATCTAATATTAAGACAGGCCTAGGTTATGATAATAATAGCAATGAAGGTATTCCATTTAAGAGCAAGGAACTAAATCTTACAGTTGATACCTCCACTAGTGATGAAGAGTTCATAAGTCTAGATGAAAACACTTCTAGTGATGAGGAATCCCCTAGTCCAACACCTCCTGTATTTCAGTAAGAAAAGGGATATAATGCAGTTCCTCACCCCCCAGGTAGCTTTCAACCACCTAGAAAAGATGTTGATTGTTATGGTGTAGATAATCTAGAGTTTAGGAAAAAGCTTAAAAGTAAATTTAAACCTAAAACTTTAGAAAAATCTGTTGAAGCACCTAAGGTAGAAGAGACCAAGTTTTCAAAACAAGCAGTACCTTCAAACTCTTTTCAAAATACTGTTGATCACTCAGCAGTACCTCAAAGAAAATTCTTTCAAAATACTGCTAATTTTAGAAACACTTATGGAAGGGCATTTGGGGATATTGGTCCAAAGGTCTGTTATGTTTGTTATAGTCCTCATCATTTGATTAAAGACTGTGATTATCATTCAGAATACCTAAGTAAATATCCAAAGACCAGAACTACACAACCAAGTTATAGGGAGAATAAGCAAAGGGATAACAAACCAGTTTGGAACTATACAAATAGGGTCAACCATAGTAATTTCTCAAAAGACTATAGGTACCCTCATCAGAAAAGGTCATAATCCAAACCCTCAGTACCTTCACATAGTACTGATAGAAAGTTTCCTAATGTTTCTAGCAAACACTCAAGTGTAAGATCTAGGAGGCACAATCATTACAACCCTAGAAAGCCTTACAACACAAGAAAAGATGCTAGGACACAGAACCCAACTCCTAAAGTTACAACTAAATGGGTTAAGAAAGAAAGTACTGCTGGGGAAAAACCAGTACTTTCATAAGTTAAGGGTGAAAAGGGGACAAGTGATCTTGAAAAATCAACAGTTTTGGAAACAAAAACCTTAATTCTTGATCATGCTTTCAAAGACAGTGGTGATTACATACTCAAAAATTTTGAGTATGTCACTCCACAATGGGAACACAAGTCAGTAATGGCTTGGGTTCCTAAAAATAACTAACCTTTTTCATGTGAATGCAGGGCAACCCAGAGGAGGAGCTTAAAGATCATCTTATTGTAGATAGTGGTTGCTCTGGCAGTATGACAAGAGAAAAGGAGCTCTTGTCAGATTTTAAAGCTTATTTTGGAGGAAAAGTTGCATTTGGGAATGATCTTGATGGAGGAAGAATAACTGGCAAAGGAACTATCAAGGCAGGAAACATTGATTTTGAAGATGTTAGATATGTGAAGGAGCTCAAATTCAATCTTTTGTCAGTCTCTCAGATTTGTGATAAGAAGTACCCTGTGTTATTCTTTGACATAGAATGTCTTATACTTTCTCCTGATTTCAAGTTAGAAGATAGAAACTTGGTGTTGCTGAGAGCACCAAGAACTAATGATGTGTACAACATAGACTTAAAGAATGTAAATTCTGCTGAAAGAGCAACATGTTTGATTGCAAGAGCATCTATGGAGGAAGCACATCAATGGCACAGAAGACTGGGACATGTAAATTTCAAAAACATCAATAATCTGTTCAGAGGTAATTTAGTTAGAGGTTTACCTTCTAAGACACTCAAGAATGATCACACATGTCTTGCTTGTAAGAAGGGTAAACAGCACAAGGCCTCTTGTAAGAAGATTGATGAGAAGACTATTAGAGAGCCTTTGGAATTGCTGCACATGGATCTGTTTGGACCTGTTTCAGTTGTTAGTCTGAACAAGAAGAAGTACTGCTTGGTTGTAACAGATGACTGTAGCAGATTTAGTTGGGTCTTTTTCTTATGCTTTAAAGATGAAACTTTTGGTGTTATTCATGATCTAATAATAGCACTTGAAAATCAGTTAAGACTCAAGGTTAGAGGCATTAGATGTGATAATGGGACTGAGTTCAAGAATCAGCTTATGGATGAATTTTGTGCCAAGAAAGGAATTAAAAGAGAGTTCAGTATTGCTAGAACTCCTCAGCAAAATGGAGTTGCAGAAAGAAAGAATAGAACTCTTATAGAAGCAGCAAGGACAATGCTTGCAGACTCTCAACTACCTGTTCCATTCTAGGCTGAAGCTGTAAGTGCTGCTTGCTATGTATTGAATAGAGTATCAGTGACTAAACCTCAAATGAAGACACCTTATGAGTTGCTCATGGGAAAGAAGCCAAGCATCAAGTTTATGAAACCTTTTGAATGTCCCCTAACCATCTTAAATACTGCTGATAATTTGGGCAAATTTGATGGGAAGTCAGATGAAGGATATTTATTGGGATATTGTACAAATAGCAAAGGATTCAGAGTGTACGATAGGGCTACCAAGATGGTTCAAGAATGTCTTCATGTTGATTTTTTGGAAGAACAAGAGAATTCGAAAGGTAAAGGTCCTGATTGGATGTTTGATCTTGATTTAATGTCTTTATCAATGAATTATGTACCTGTAAGGGAAGAAAATCAACTTGCTCCCACTGAAGAAGAAGCACACTACATTGTTCATGATGTTAATTTAAGATCTGAAGATGAGCCAAAAGATAATGCCAATGATGAGAAGAAAAGTACTTCTGAGCCTCAAGGTACTTCTAAACCTAACAGTACTGTTGATCCTCAAAGTACTGTTCCACCACAAATACCAGTATCTGCAGAAGATCAAGCCATTCAAGATGAACTTTCTAGGATGCTTTTTCAAGAAACAATGGCTAAGTCATATGATGATGAACAAAGGAGAGCTTATGAAGCAGAAAAGAAGAAGGCAAAAGAAACAGCCAGTACTTTACCCCAAAGTACTGCTAACCCATTTGAAAGTACTTTTCAACCTTTGGATACTTCAAATTGGATAAATATTGATGCTGTTAATGATTCCAATAAGCCTGACTTAGAAGATACTGCTGATCCAAACACAATTACCTTAGAAGACACTGATGATGAATTGTATCAAGAAGGAATTTTCTCAGATTCTAATGAAGATCCTGATATAACTAATTTGGAAGATTATCTTGAAGTCTCACCAACTCCTACTCTCAGAATTCATAAAACTCATCCTGTTACCAATATTATTGGACCCTCATCATCAGGGATGCTTACAAGGACTAGGGCTAAGAATATATCTCAACAACATACTTCTTTACTTAGTTTTATCTACAAGCAAAACAGGGTGAATCACAAGGATCAGAAGTTGTGTTTATTTGCTTGTTTTCTATCTTAGGAAGAGCCCAAAAATATCAAACAAGCGTTAGCCAAGGAAAGTTGGGTGGAAGCTATGCAAGAAGAACTCCTACAGTTTAAACTTCAAGAAGTTTGGGTATTATGTGATTTACCCGATGGAAAGAAACTTATTGGAACTAAATGGGTCTTCAGAGTGAAAAGAGATGAAAGAGGGAATGTTATTAAGAACAAGGCAAGGTTAGTGGCTAAAGGATATAGATAGGAAGAAGGAGTAGACTATGATGAAGTTTTTGCTCCTGTGGCAAGGCTTGAAGCCATCAGGCTATTTTTGGCTTTTGCATCTTATATGGGATTCCCTGTATATCAGATGGATGTTAAAAGTGCTTTTTTATATGGCAAAATCACAGAAGAAGTTTATGTCAAACAGCCTCCTGGTTTTGAAGACCCTGCACACCTAAACAAAGTCTACAAGGTGATCAAGGCTCTTTATGGCCTACATCAAGCTCCCAGAGCATGGTATGAAAGGCTTTCCAATTTTCTATTGCAACATGGTTATAGAAGAGGAGCTATTGACAAGACTTTGTTTATCAAGAGAGATAAGAAGGATATCATGCTAGTTCAAGTGTATGTAGATGATATTATTTTTGGTGCTACTAAGCAATCTATGGTGAAGGAATTTGAAGATCTTATGCAGAAAGAGTTTCAGATGAGTTCCATGGGAGAATTAACATTTTTCTTAGGACTTCAAGTGCAACAGTCAAGCAGTGGAATTTATATTTGTCAAGATAAGTATGTTGCAGATATTCTTAAGAGATTCACTTACGCTACTGTTAGGCCTACATCTATGATTGGATGTCTTATGTATTTAACTGAATCAAGACCTGATATTACTTTTGCTGTGAGCTTATGTGCAAGACATCAAGTTAATCCAAAAGTATCTCACTTGAATGCTGTCAAGAGGATTTTCAGGTATCTTAGGCAACAACCTAAGCTAGGATTATGGTATCCTAGGGATTCACCTTTCCATCTCTAAGCCTTTTCAGACAGTGATTATGCTGAAGATAATTATGATAGAAGATCCACAACTGGAGGATGCCAGTACCTTGGAAGCAGATTAATGTCATGGCAATGTAAGAAGCAAACAATTGCAGCAACTTCTTCCACAGAAGCAGAGTATGTAGCTGCTGCAAGTTGTTGTGCACAAGTACTTTGGTTACAGAATCAGCTTCTGGATTATGGATTCAATTTCAAGAATACTCCTATCAATATTGATAATGAGAGTACTATCTGTATTGTCAAGAATCCAGTCTATCATTCCAAGACCAAGCACATTCAGATTAGACATCACTTGATAAGAGATTGCTATGAACAAAGGCTTATCAATGTGGTTAAAGTTCATACCGATGATAATGTAGCAGATCTACTCACAAAGGGCTTTGATGTTTCAAGATTTACTTTTTTGGTTGTGAGTATTGGCATGATTAATATGTAAGCTATTTTTTAGGGGAGGCATAAGTAGTTATTAGTTAGTCATTATTTGAGGGGAGGCTACATGTATCATTCAAAAGAAAGGATTTTATTCATTCAAGTTCTTACAACTACCATTCAGAGTACATCACCATTCTTGTTTTCAAGTAACAGACACAGACACAACAAAGACAACACAAACACAAGACTACATCAACCTATTACCAAGCTCCACACACCTACTCCATAGGCCTTTTTCCCTTGCCCTCATAGCTTTGTTTTCCCTTTTGAGCAGTCCTTCTCTTGTCATCAAAAGAAGTCTATTTTCTTGGGCAAGCCAGGCCAAGAACCTGTTTGGGAGGTCTTTCTTTTCTTGGAGCATGCCACTTCATGTTCTGAATAGTTGTTTTCAGGGCTTGAGTCAAAACATGAGGAAGCTCTTTAGCCAAAGATGAACCAGTAACAACTTTCTTCTTTTTGGGCTTTTTCCTGGTAGTACTACATGCATCAGTTATGGTAGAATTGGCTGCACTCATTGTTG
Organism: Artemisia argyi; assembly: GCA_030686995.1. Lineage (NCBI taxonomy): Eukaryota > Viridiplantae > Streptophyta > Magnoliopsida > Asterales > Asteraceae > Artemisia > Artemisia argyi. The sequence continues at coordinate 159,558,765 of CM060683.1, forward strand.
ATGAAGCTTCTTGGTGTCCCATCCATTGCACATGAGGAGGAAAATAGTCTGACCATCCTGGATCTTCAAACTCAGAATCAGAGTAGTAACTTATCTCTGAATCTGTGGTACCCTCTGAGTCTGAAGAGATGTTCACAATTGGAATGTGACTCATTGTGCTTACTTATTTTTGTTAAGAGAAAATACGGTGTTTGCAAGTTGTTGATGAAGTTGCTTTTATAAGCAAGGTAAAGGTAAATGGGCATTTAATGAAGTGTATTGAAGTTCACTTACCTTGGTAGCTTTGGGATTTAATTTGGGGAGCTGGTCATTAATAAGGGTTGACTTTCAAAGATATTTTGGTCAAATGGTCAACATTCAAGATTTTTAGTGGGAAAGTACTTTGGTCAATATACTGTGTGAGCTTATAACGGAAAGTACTGCTCCATATTCGATGGAAAGTACTGCTTGGTGCTATTAAATAGGTTCGCTGACGTGTCAGATACTGTTCCAACGGTCGGATTTGCGGCTAACAACCTTTCGAAAGATATGGGATATTTACTTCCAAAAATAACAGTAAAATCATTAATTAACCGTGATTTTTTGTAATCTTATCCTTATATAAACCTCATATCTTTTCCTTTTATTCACCTTATTCACCTTTATTAACTCATACCTACTTTGCATCGATCATCACTTTTCTCACTCTAACCCTAATCATCATGGCTAATCGACGTACCAACACCAAACACAACATGATCGCAAACCTTGAGAAAACCCAAGAAAACCTTGATTTTCATGGTATTATTGATTTTCTCACTGGTACCAACATCTGTTACTCCATCCTTGTCAACCCCGAGATTATTGGACCCTGGATTCAAGCTTTTTGGGATACAGCCACGTCACAGGTTGAAGATGGAGAGGATATCATTACTGCTACAGTTGCTGGGAGAGCTATACGTGTTACAGAAGCTTCAATCAGGGAGGCTTTGTTATTTGATGATGAAGGAGGCTCTGTTTTATTTGGGAAACAAGAAGTTTGGAATACACTCAGAGATATTGGGTATGAAGGTTCTTTGACTAAGCTTACTTTTCAGAAGGCTATGGTTAGTCCTTATTGGAAATTTCTTATTCATGTTTTGCTACATTGTTTGAGTCCAAAGGGTACTGCTTGGGATTAGTTTAGTCATTCCATAGCTTCTGCTTTTGTTGGTCTTATTACCAATCAGCCTTTCAATTTCTCATATATGATCCTTGAAGGTATGCTTACTCATATAAAGGCTGGCAAACCTTTTCTTATGTAACCTAAGTTTGTTCAATTGCTTTTAGAGAATCCACTAGATGGTATACCTAAACCTCAGGATTATGTACCTACCATTAGGATGCCACCTAAAGTTTTCACTTTTATGTCTAATAAGGGAGTTAATTTTTTGGGTAGGAATACACCTCTTAATGCTTATATGTTAGAGGTAGCTCAAGCTGTTAGGGATGAAGAAGACAATAGTGGTTCTGTACATTCTAATCATAATGCTCAATCTGATTCTGCTGAGCATTCTGCTTCAGTACATACCTCCACACCACCTATTGTTTCCCCTCAGCATGTTGTTTCAGGTGAACCGACTTCATCAGAAAAAGCTTCTTTGGATACATCTGTTTCTGCTCAAGGTACTTCTCCACAAAGTACTGCTCCTCAAGGTACTACTTCAGAGGATACACAAGTACCTACTCCCAATGATTATACTTCCACAGGTGGGCTTCAAACACCTGGAGGAGATGAGGGAATGGCTGGTACTGAGAGTATTTCTGATTTGGTTCAAGAATTGGAGAAGATGAAGTCAACTGTTAATGCTCAAGCTGCAGAAATCAAAAAGCTAAGAAAGAAGTTCAGAAGATTGAAGAAATTTGTCTGGCCACTTGTTTAGAATTTTAGGCTTTATGTGAAAGAAAAGAAGCAGTCTCAGAAGCCAAAATCTACAAAGAAGAAGTCTAAATCCAAGAGGAGGCATAGGAAATCATCATCTATCAAATTGGGGAGGAATCAGGATGATAATTTGGATAGATTTGACGATATGGTTCAATATTCAGAAGAAAAGAATGATCAAGATGAAAATATTACTCAAAACAGTACTGAAAGAAAAAGTAATGAGACGGAGCAAATTAATCTTGAAGTTGAGCATGAGGATGTAAAAAGTGGTGATACAGAAGAAATTGATTTAGAAGGAAATAATGTTCAAAGTACTTTTGTTGAAAATACTGTTGTACAAGGTACTGATGAACAAGATATTGCTGTTATTGGAACTTCTGTAGCTGGACCTTCTACAAAGCATTATGAAGATGAAGCTGGTCCTTCCACTTTTATACAGCAAGAAGAAGAAAGAGTACATACTGCTAGTGATGATGAAACAATTGCTCAAGTTATGAAGAATTTAAGGAGACCTACAGGAGGAATACACATCTCTGAGCTGCACAAAAAGATGATGAAAGTACTTCTAAATCAGAAAAACTAGATCCAAAAGATAAAGGGAAAGGGATAATGGTTCAGAAAGATATTAAGAAGAAGAAGAAGAAGAAATTTTCTATTGCTCAGATTAGAGAATTAGAGACTGCAGATGATTTAGAGCTTGCTAGAAAGCAACAAGCTGAATATGATGCTGAGTATTTGGAAGAAGTCAGTAGGCCAATTACAAAGAAGCCAATGACCAAAGCTCAGGAAAGAAACTGGATGATACAGTTCTTGAGAAAGAAGGGATACGAGAATTTGCATTTGAAAAGGTATCCTGAAGTGAAAGCTCTGTGGGATAAAGTACAAGAAGATATCAGAAGAGAAGTAGAAAACTTTGTGCCTATGGAAGTTGATAGAAAGAAGAAATTAGAAGATATAAGGAAGGAACAAGCTGAGCAAAGGAGATTGAAAAGAAAGAAATTAGCTGAGGATGATCAATTGTCAAAAAGGCTGAAGCTAGTTCATGAAGATACAGTTGATGAACTCAGAAATTATTTTAGAGTTGTTGATTTTGAGAATAAGAAGATTGAATATTCTGGAAAGAAGCCCAAGATAATCTCATTTTCTGTGGTTGAATCAAAAGAGGGAAATTATTTTATGATCCACAGAGAAGATGAAAGCTTCACACCATTCAATATCTTATGGGATTTATTGCACTGTATCACAAGGGCAGATCTTTATGACTTATATGTGCAAGTGCAGACATACTATGCAGAGATTGAAGCTTCAGGAGTAGGATTAGTTTTGCTTGGAGACTTATTTACCATCTGGGATACTGAAGAAACAAGTGTTGATCCTCTCTGGAATGATCAAGAGAATTGGGAAATAACAAGATGGAGATTCTTTGAGTCATCAGGAGTTCATACACTAGAGATGGAAGATGGTACTATGATTCACATGTTGCCTGAGAGGAGATATCCATTGATTAGAGAAATCATGCTCAGAATGCTGGATAATGGAATGGAACTTGAAGATGAATCTGAAGTAGCTTTGGATGTTATAAAGTTATTTATCAGATGGGTCAAGTATGAAGAGTAATATTGCATAATACTGGTAAGATTTGTTTTTTAAAATAAAGTATTTTTCAAAGTACTGAAAAAACAAACAGTACTTTATCAAAGTACTGCTTGCTGATATAAACCAGTATAGGTTCTTTAAAATAAAAATAAAATGTTTTGATGTTTAAAAGAAAAGAGGATTTGAAAAGAAACACATGGTGTTAGTATTTATACTGCATAACAAATGGTAATCAACTCACCATGTTTAACAGACAAGAAAGAGTTTGACTCATCATGAGGGTACGACTCTGATGTGATAATTAAATCCGTTGATGGTTGATAGTTTACCAAAAACTAGGTTATCAACTCACCATACATCCAAGTGATCAAGAGTTGGCTAGTCCATAGCAAACGGCTCATGGTAAAGACATATCAAATCCGTTGATAGCTGATGATTTGCTAAAAATCATAATTTTCAATGATTCACCTCTCACAGGAGTTAACACACCTGGAAGTGATGAGAATAGTATGAAACTTTTAAGATTTGATGATCTTTGTACCAAAATGTTGTTGAGTTGCTGAGAAGATACAATGGAAGATATGATGCTGATGAAGAGTACTTTGACATACAATAAATAGAAGAAAAGGAATAAAGAAACAATCTTTCTGAATGATTAAAGATTTGAAGATTAAAGATAACAAAGAAACTTGAAATCAAGCAAGTAGAGTTCAAGTTAGGGGAGGATTGTTGGGATATAAAATATCAAAGTACTTCTGGATGTCAAAGTACTGCTGCATGAAGAATAAAGTCAAAGTACTGCTGAAGAATAAAGTCAAAGTACTGGTGTTATTGAAGAATGCTTAAAGTACTTCGAAGGAAACAAGGACTGATGTGCAATATTAGATAAGGATTAATGTGTAATATTAAACGAATATTCTAGAATTAGTTAGGGATAATGACTTGTCGTTCAAGGATTACATGTTGTAAACCGACTTAAGGTTATCTATATAAAGAGCCTTAAGAGGTATTAGTCGATATAAGTTTTATAAGTCTTAGATACGTTTAGAAGTCGATCAAAGTTAATAGTTAGGGATTGTTAGTGAATCTGTGTAACAAAGCAGGTTCAAAGTTTGGTTAATATAAAAGTTCTTCTTAAGCTTTGTGTTAGTAGATTCCGCATACTTTACAAGGTAAAACAGTGTTTCAATATTAATAGTGTTGAGTTTACTCAATACTGTTAAACCCTTACAAGCTACAAAGTAGTTTGGTCAGAGTATATCGATCCAACACATGGGTTTCTAGACTTGTTACAAACAAAGTCTTAATAGACAAACCATGGTCCTCTTGATTTGATTTAGTTCACTTATAAGTGTCATTTATATAAATATAGATGACAAATATGAGATCACCATGCATGATTTAAAGAGACGTTTTTAGCATTATTCAACAATGTTTGAAAGTAGGTTTTCATGTAGATGTGAAAGTTATTTGAATAAAATAGATTGGGTTTTACTTCAAAATGTGTTAATGAAAAGTAAAGAAAATTTTCTCAATCTTTGGTTTTGATTAAAACAAAATTGTGGATATTGATAGTGAAAACATCTTATTTAAAAGTGGGATAGTTATTTGAAAAACTATTTTCCAAAATGTGAGGTTTTTGCATATTTTTAAAGATATTAGATTTTTTACAACAAATATCATTAATCATATATTTTAAAAGATGTTTATTAAAGATCTCATGCTCAGGAGGATTGGTTAAGCCTACTATTATCTCATGCTATCGTTTCTACATATCCTATGATCCTAAAGGAAGTGATGACGATAATTTATATGATAGATGCGAGAGTGTTGAATGGGGTATAACCTAACATCTATAGTTCCTTTGTTTTCACACGCTTATCTAACTTAATGCCATAGTCTACGAGAGCTTGTTTCATCCACAGATTTCTTACGTGAGGGATCTAATCCTACTTCTATATTAACGATTGATCCACTTAACTCATTTCACTTCATCACCATGAGTTTGCTAATAGTGGATATAGAAGATTTCCATTTTCTATTATGTTCAGCAATGAACAATTTCATCTTATTCCTAGGAAAGTCAACTAATGATGTTTCTAGGTTATAAGTATATAAGCTATTATGTACGTATATATGTTTGAGAGTTACACACAATATATATGTGTATAGCTGAGCATGCAAATTATAGCGATGAACTTAAAAGAAACGCGCACCTTTTAGTCTTCAATGGATTTTCTTCAAGCACTTCAAGTGACTATGTTGACTTATAGAAGTCATTTGTAGATGAGATTCCAACTTCTTCGAAGAATGACAACTTAGCCACTTGGTCCCCATTGTCTCATTGGTCCAAAGTTGTTTGGTCCAAACATATTCAACATTTAGCTAGGATACATGTATGGTGGTAATATTCCCCAAGGATTGTAACTTGGTTGATAATTCCACATTTGATGACTAGTATTGTTGTAGTTTTGTCTATTTTGTTTCTTCTAGGTTGAGGTGTTTTAGATCGAGTATGAAATTTATTTGGTTTTCTTGGTGGTGAAGTTTTAGATCTTAATTTAGGTTTAGAGTATCCTACTTTGGTCTTTAAGGATGGTTTATAAAAAGTTTTTACTTTTTCATCATTCGTAATGGGTATTTTTCTATCTTTTGTAAGTATATACTTAGGTTTTGATTCTAATGATTTTTGTTTACTAGATTCACATTCAAACTTTATACTTTTATTTTCACTAGTTGAAACACTAGTTGAGGTTAATCCTAGACCGGTTTTATCTCCCGAAGTTTCTTGAACACTTATTATTTTCTTAAGTGGGTTACTACTATTTTTAAACTTGTCAAGTTTGAAAATTTCATATTTAAGTTTTTCGTTTTCATTTTTAACCTCTATCCATGTTTTACATTCTATAAAAACTTCTTTTCCTTTTTCCAAATGTTGTAGTTTAATTTTTAATTCGAGTACTTCATTTTCTGATAGATTATTAATATGTTTTAGTGACTTATTTTTAGCTATAACCTTTTGACCTAATTTGCATAACCTATTATATTCACTATCTAGGTCTTTTTCATCTAATGATAAATTTTCGTCACTAAAGTATTCGGTTTCAGAACGTACCTCGCTTGATGTCTTAGCCATAAGACACTTCTCCTCTTTTATGATTTCTTTCTCATAGTCATCGCTATCACTCCAAGCTCCTCCAATAAACGCCTTTTGATTTTGATCTCTTGACATCATTGGACATTTTCCAATGAGATGATTTAGATCACCACATTTGAAGCACTTCCTTTCACTTTTGCCATTTTTGTCATCTTTATTTCTTTGGTATGCTTTCCTTTCATCATGCGGTTGTCTAACGAATCTTCCTCGCCTTTTGAAGAATTTCTTGAAGTCTCTTACGACCATCGCATATTCTTCGTCATCACTTTCGGAGGTTGAGCTATCCTCGTTACTAGATTCCTTCCTAGCTTTCAACGCAATTGACTTGCTTTGATCTCTTTTTCCATTGACCATCTCAGAATCTTTCTTTATTATTGCTTCGTAGACTTTCAGGTTGCCGATCAACTCATCAAGTTGAAGAGTTGACAAGTTCTTAGATTCTTCAATCGCCGTAACTTTAGCTCGCCATTTTGGATGAAGAGCCCTAAGAAATTTCCTAACAAAATTCTTAATAGAAAAATTCTCATCAAGTGCTTTTAAACTTGTGATGGTATTGTTAAACCTAGCAAAAGCATTATCTATTGAATCCTCCTCTGGAATCGTAAATTGTTCATATTGTTGAACAAGAAGATCTATTTTGTTATCTTTAACTTGACTATTACCTTGGTGAGTGATTAGTAAAGAATCCCAAATTTCTTTTGCGGTTTTACACATAAAAATTCTTTCATATTCTTTGCGTGGTAACGCATTATAAATAACCATTTAGCCTCATTATTTTTTGCTAGTTTCTTTTTCAAATAATCAATTTGCTTTTCAAAAGATACAATTTCATCCATTTTAGTTTCAAAATTATATTGAATAGGGGGAAAATCACCAAAGGTAATGACATGCCAAAGATCAAGGTCTTTTGATTTCACATAAGTTTCGAATCTATTTTTCAAATAAAGAAAACCATCACTTTCAAATAGTGATGGTCTTTGCATAGATTGCCCTTCTAAATATTTTTCAGATTCCATAGATCGTTCTAAGTTTTAAAATACAGTTTATTTTAAAAATCTTGTTTAACGTAGCTTTGATGCCAATTGTGCAAAACTAGAAGAGGGGTTGAATAGTTTTACGTCTTTTTAATTTTATTATGAAAACTTGGTTTAGTTTGAAAACCTTTTTACTTTTAAAACTTTGATTCGATATTATGTGAACTCAAATCTTGAACAATATTAACAACTATATCTAAGTATGAACAATAATAATAATGTAAGCTAAGTATGTGAAATCAATACATGCATAATATAAACAATTATAGATATATACGAGAGATAAGTAAGTAAACGTTTATTATGTAATCCTTAATTATATTTTGTATGAAAACTATACTTGATCAAAATGATCAATTATAGGTATTTTATCCATTTAGTTTGATTGAAAAAACTTTGTTTTGTGAATGAAACTTTTTTTTGATCTTTAAGTGAAATAAACACTAGCACTATATGAGTAACTATATATATACGTCTATGTCTACGAAAGTAATAATGATATAAGCAAGATAATAAGTAAAAGATGGAAAGATCAAACCGCGAGACAAAGCATTTATAGTGGTTCGGCTACAAGAACACCTTCCTTGCCCTACTCCACTCCCCGAGTCACCTACTCGAGAGTTTTCTTAACTATGTCAACAAGCTCCCTTATGGCGGTGAAAACCTTACACACCAATTATCACACCACAACTTCGTCACAACTTATAGACACCTTCTACACAACTTCTTCACACCTAGTCACTACTAAATCACAACACTATTTCTTCACTCCTATCTATCTTCACAACTATCTACCTCACAAAAATCTTCTTCACAACTATCTACTTCGCACTTATCTACTTCACAACAATCTACTTCTCAATCTCTCTATCTACACACCTTGCTAATCTATCTTCAATCAAATATTCACAACTAGTTACACAAAGAAATAGATATAATGGATGATGCTCTAACAACTTGGATGTGGAGGTTACAACAAGTTGTAATACTTCTTCTCTTGAAGGATTGAAGTATTCTTCTCTTGCTCTTGAAAGGTTGTAGCTTGAATCAGTTGGAAACAAAAGCTTATAATTATATGATCAAATGGTTTAAGAGAATGGTATAGAAGATTTATATCAGAGAGTTTATAGTGCAAAAGGTGAGGAAAAATGCCAGATTTGAGCCAGTATTTATAGGGAAAAAAATAATGTTCGGGAGCGTGGCCGGTCCCCTTAATTAGGGGTTGGTCCCCTTAATAATTAAGGGGGCCGCCTAGTATAATTAAGAGGGCCGCCCTATTAATAAAAATTCTTCAGAATTTTTTGTCCTTTTGTGGGGAAGGTTTATCTGAAGAATCTAGCTCTTTTTTGGGTAGAAATTTGAATTCAAAATATTTATTTTGAATAAAACATTTCTTATAAATATAAAAACATTTTGTATAAGTTTAAAAATGTTTGTCCCATTTTATAAAAAAAATGTATGGTTTGTAAAAATAAAAATTCCTTTGATCATAGAATGCATTAGAAATTTTGTTTATTCATACCTTAAGTGATTTGGATTTTAAAGTGAATATTTACGACTAAATACTTGTTTACGTCATAATTTGTAGTTCAATGAGTTTACGTTTTGTGATTATCAAAACATAGAGATATCGATAAATGTTAATAATGTTTTTAGATGTTAAAGTGGCTGATTGGGTTGGTGAGAATGGATGGAAATGGCCTTTGGAGTGGAATGACCTGTTTAGAGAGGTTTTGAGTGTCCCGGTTCCTGTTTTGATTAATGAATGTGCTGATAAGCTTATTTGGGTGAATAAGAAAAATAAGGAGTTGAACTTTAGCGTTAAGGAAGCATGGAAAGCCTTAAGAATTGACTGTCCTAAAGTCTTGTGGTATAAACACGTCTGGTTCTCGCAATGTATACCTAGGCACGCTTTTGTGCTCTGGATGGCCATGAGGGGTAGACTCAAGACCACGGATCGACTTTCTAAGTGGCTTAACATCTCTAGAACTCTCTGCCCTTTATGCAATAAGGTGTATGAAACTCACAGCCACTTTTTCTTTAAATGTGATTTTTCTAATATGGTGTAGGAAAACCTTAAACCCTTGTGTAAACTTGAGGACTTGTCGTGTGTTTGGGCTGAGAGTGTTTCGTGTATATCCATTAAAACTGTAAACAATTCAGTATGGAGTGTTATTTTTGGTATTTGGAGCTGCAGTTTATTTTGTTTGGAAAGAGAGGAATTTTAGAATTTTCCGAAATGATTTTAGGACTGAGGATACTGTTTTTAGAATTATTGTGGATACGGTTCGACATATGATTATGGGTTTGAAAATTAAGCATTCCCGTGAGGTTGAAAAGGCAGCTGCTATTTGGAAGCTTTCTTTGAAAGATATTAATGATAGTGGTAGGATGGGTTTTGATGAAGAGATTGATGGTGTTAAATAGATCCTGGAGTTGGTTTGTGCTACATATTATCATTTTGAGTTATGTGCACAGATTGGGGTACTATCAGGGTGTTCGGGATTATACTCTGATTTCTGTTACTAACCGATTTTATGCAGATTTTGTTTCCTCTTTGTTGTTGTGTTTCATGATTCTTGGGTCTGTTGGTTATGTTTGGGTACAGGTTTTTGGAGTTGCAATCGTGTGTTTTGATTGTGATGATCATACTTTTGATAGTCACTGGTTTTTTATGGATGATAATTATGGGCTATGCACTACAGGTGAAAGCGGGAGCCTTGGTATGCTTTTCTATTGTACCTTTGGTGTAGTTGAAGTACCAGGTATTTTAGTTAAGCATTTATGTTGGTCCTTTGCAATTAGCCTGTTCTGGCCTGTTTTTAAGGGTGTTTGGATTAGTACTAGTCTGCTATGCACTACAGGCGAAAGTGTAAGCAAGATTAAGGTTTTCTATTACTGTTTTGGTGTAGTTGAAGTGCCTTACAGTATAGACAAAATTTTCTTCTTGTTTCACATGAATACCCTGCGCTGGCTCAATAGTATACAGGTTTGGTTTGTGAGGAGTATCAGACAGGTGGCTATGCACTACAAAGGTTGTTCAACTTCTGCACTGGCATCCTATTTTGGTTGTGATAATGCCCAGGTTTTGTTTTTGTATTTAGATTCATGGTTTTCAAGCTGTTTAAGGTACTGTTTGGGTTATGGGGTTGTTTGTGATATTTTCAGTTGGTGCTATTTTGATTGGGTTATTTGCTACTTTAACGCATATAAACTTTGTACTCTTTTTCCATGTTCAAAGGTTTCCAACAGGGTTTTTGGCATGGTTTTTTAATGAGACAGAGTTCTTGAGTGATTGGTTACTTGATGTTCATCCTCCCGAGTTACTGCATCAGTTGTATTGAATTTGTATGTAATTCTATGGATTACTCATGCTCAAGTATCATGAAGGTCTTCGGCTCCATTATGATTTTTGTTCTGTATAGTAACTCAGAATCAAGCAACATGAAGTTCTGTGGTACTATGGATTACTTAGAATCAAGATTGTTGAAGGATTTTGTTGCATTTTATCAGTTCAGTATGTGTCAAGATACTTGGAAGTTGATATGGATAGTTTGGGATGCTATTGGAAGGCTTCTGGCAGCATTAGTACAGGTGTCATGTATGGTAACTCCCTTTCCATCAGTTTTAGCAACTTGGCTTTCTATATGTTACTATCATATGGTGATATTTGGAGGTGCATTCGTTGGTCCCTTTGCATCGTCCCATGTATTCAGAGTATGATGGTAATTATAGATCAAGCTTGTTTTCTTGCTATGACTAGTGGATTTGGGGTCTACCTTAATTATATTAACCTGGTTTGGTTATTAATAGCCTTAGTTATTTGCTGCTTTTGTGTATCAAAATGGGTATATTGTCCATTTCTGTTTGTTCTTTTTGTTTCCTAGGGGCTGTTTAGGGGTTGTCCTAGTAGTCTTTTTCTCATGTGCTATCTCTTGTAAATAACTTTTCATTTTATTTAATCTATTTTACCTTTGTAAAAAATAATAATAATAATAATAATAATAATAATAATAATAATAATAATAATATTAAAAAAAAAAAAAATAATAATAATAATAATAATAATAATAATAATAATAATAATAATAATAATAATAATAATAATAATAATAATAATAATAATAATAATAATAATAATAATAATAATAATAATAATTAGGTGCTCACATTTGCTGCTATTAAGGTGCTCACATCTTCTGGTGTCGCCCAATCAACTCCTGACACCTTGCAGGAGCTCGAGGCCAAACACCCTTATGCCCCCCCCCCCTCCGACTCTGTCATCTTCGTTATTTGACGAGGATGTCCTCTTTGTCCACAAAGACTTGGTGCTTAACAGGATCTGTAGTTTCCCCAAGGGGACGTCATGTGGTCGTGATGGGCTCCGGGCACAACATTTGATGGACATTCTGGGAGGGGCTGCGTCCGCTATCGCTGATGACTTGCTTGGGTCCATTACCGGGGTTGTTAATTTGTTTCTCAGCGGAAAGTGCCCTATTCAACTGGGGGAGTATATCGCTAGTGCCCCCTTGACTCCCTTAGTCAAGCCTAGTGGCGGTATACGTCCTATTGCTATTGGTACTGTTTGGCCTAGGCTTGTGTCAAAGGTTGCCTCCTCTTCGGTCGGTGATTCCATGAACTCTTACTTGCAGGATTTTCAATTCGAGGTTGGAGTCCCTGGGGGATGCGAGGTTGCCCTCCACTCTTTAAATAGACTCATTGAGTTTAAGGGTTGTGAAGTTGGACTCTCCATGCTTTTAGTGGACTTTAAGAATGCTTTCAACCTTGTTGACAGGAGTGTCTTGCTTCAGGAAGCTAGGGGGCGATGCCCTTCTATTGCCCCGTGGGTTGAGTTCTGTTATGTGCGTCCTGCCAGGCTCTATTATGAGGACTCTATCATTTGGTCATGTCAGGGTGTCCAACAAGGTGATCCGTTGGGCCCTTTGTTGTTTGCCCTAGCTTTGCACCCTTTGATTCATGCTATCAATCAGTCGTGTGAGCTTACCCTTCGGGCGTGGTATCTCGATGATGGCACTATTGTTGAAGATACGCTCATGGTCGCCAAGGCACTTGACATCATTAGGACAGAGGGGCCCGCTCGTGGTTTATTTTTAAATGTTGACAAGACTGAAATCTTCTGGCCTATCGAAGGCCCTAGAAGCAGAGTGGATGGCGTGCTTCCTATATCGCTCACCCGTTCAATGGTGTCAAACTTCTTGGTGGTTCGGTTAGTTTGGATGAAGGTTTCTGTCGGGATTTGGCTTCCAAAAGGGTCTCCAAAACCATACATTTAATCGAGGCAATCAACAAACTCAATGATCCGCAATGTGAGCTTCTCCTTTTGTGTAACTGTGCAGGAGTTTTGAAATTATCTTATGCTTTGAGAACATGCTCCCCCTTGTACTTATCAGGGGCCCAAGCTCAATTCGATCAGACATTACGTCCCTCCTTGGAGAAGATTGTTACTGCTTCAGGGCTAGGGTTTGGAGATTGGCAGTGGAGGCTTGCCACTCTTCCAATAAAGCTCGGTGGTCTTGGCATCCTTTCAGCGGGGGATATCATCCAATATGCTTTCCTTGCTTCTCGAATGCAAACGAACGACTTACAGGATAAGATACTCACCAAAACGGGTATTGTTACACATGGCCCTTTATTCCAGCATGCTTTGGATATATTCAACACTACTTGTAACACCGATTTCCTCACTGTCACCGCGGGCGCTTCTGCCCCCCAAATGATGAAAACCTTGGCAAAGTGTTATTTCGGTGTCATTGAGAAAGACCTTGTGTCCAAGTACTCACTAAGTCCAAGGCAGGTGGCTATACTTAGTAGTATCCGCGCCCTACATGCGCAGGACTTCCTATTCGCCATCCCTATCGACGGTCTAAGACAAAGGATGAATCCTCGCCAATTTCGATCGGTGTTATGCTACAGGCTTACGGTTCCTATGTTCTCTGAAGGCAGCTTATGCCCGAGTTGTAATGTATACCGTATGGACCAGTGGGGGGATCACGCGGTCCACTGCGCTAGCGAGGTAGGTGTTAAGTTCAGGCATAATTTGGTGCGTGATATCCTTGTTGATATATGTTCCAAAGCCGGGATTATAATGCGTAAAGAGGCTCCAATGGGATTTCTTTCAGAGGAAGGGAGAGAATTACATCCTGCAGATGTGCTATTCTTTAACTGGTTCCAAGGTAAGGACGCATGTCTGGATGTGACTGGGGTCTCTCCGTTTGCTGGGACTGGGGTGACGTCATGGGCTCCTGGGGCTGCTTTGAGTAATGTTGTGGAAAAGAAAAGAAAGAAGTATGCGTCCAAGTGTGAAGACAATGGATACAAGTTCGTCCCTTTCGCTTTTTCTAAGTTTGGGGAACTTGATGTGGAAGCTTTGAATACACTTTCGCGTGTCGGGGCTATTGCCAGCAGCCACTCTAACAACGTTAAGAGCGGTGCTGTAATTTTTCATCGTGTTAGTTTATGTATTCAAAAAGGAGTGGGAGCACAGATTGTGTCTAGACTCCCCTCCAATTTTATGTAATTTCCTTAGTTTCAATGAAAAATCCTTAATAATAATAATAATAATAATAATAATAATAATAATAATAATAATAATAATAATAATAATAATAATAATAATAATAATAATAATAATAATAATAATATTTCACACGTGTTACCGAAACGGTTAAATCCACTTTTTCCCTATCTACTCGACAGATGGCGCTATGGAGATCACAAATGGAGGACCACACTTCTGATTGGCTTAGGGTGGTTCCGATATCTGGGTTGGGACAGACTATGAATGCTAGAACCTATCGAGGTGTGTTATGCTACCGGCTAGGTGTTCCCTTATTCTCTGTTCAGATGCCGTGCTCAGCTTGTTCCAGGGACTTTGTAGGGGATATTTATGGGGACCATGCTGTATCGTGCACTGGTATTATTGGTATTAAACATCGGCATAACGTGGTGCGCGATACCCTTGTTGACATCTGTTCTCGGGCAGGGATTTTAGTTCGTAAAGAAGTTGCTCTACTCATGGGATGGAGGGCTTGATGTATGTGTCGATTTGACAGGGTCATCACCCTTGACGCAAACTGGTATGGCTAATTTTGTACCTGGTCGTGCGGTGATTAAAGCCGCACAACGTAAACGTGTCAAGTATGAAGCTAAATGTGCGGATTTCGGATATCGGTTTCTTCCCTTCTCATTCTCTTCTTTTGAGGAACTTGAGAAGGATGCAGTGTCTTTACTAAAGCGGATCCGGAAGTTCTCGGTTACTCAAGACATTGGGGCGCGAGCTGCTACACATATTTTTAGTAGGATTTGCTTTGCTGTAGCTAAAGGAGTGGAGGCCCAGATAGTTTCTCGGCTTCCCACTAATTTCTTGTAAATCTTGTGATTTTCTAATAAAGTGATAATAATAATAATAATAATAATAATAATAATAATAATAATAATAATAATAATAATAATAATAATAATAATAATAATAATAATAATAATAATAATAATAATAATAAAGTGATGGTTATGAGTTTCTCGGCTACACATATTTTAATAGGATTAGCTTCGCTATTGCTAGAGGTGTGGGGGCCCAATTAGTCTCTCGGCTCCCCACTAATTTCTTGTAAAATTCTTTTTTGTTTTTAATAAAGTGATGGTTATAATAATAATAAAATAAATAAATAAATAAATAAATAAATAATAATAATAATAATAATAATAATAATAATAATAATAATAATAATAATAATAATAATAATAATAATAGGGTATTTTTGTCATTTTATGCCACCAAACAAGCATTTAACGATCAAACTAAGAGAAAAATTGGTCAAGGAACCAAACCCAATACGGGTTACAACCAAAGGGACCAAACCTGTTAAAAAAGTTTAGGGACTATTTACGTTAAACTTGACAAACCACATGGATCATTTATGAAATTAACTCTTTATTATTTATGAGTTAGCACCAACAGTAAAATTTTAATATGAATAATATTATAAATCATAAAATAGTTAAAGCACATATATGTTCCTCACACAGCAAACGGATAAATGATGGAAATATGGTTGTTAGGGGTTAAAAATACATAAGCGTTCCAATTTTAAATTAAGAAAGAAACGGGGTTGAAGAATTCGATTAGCAAACCAACATAGGACGACTAGGTAGCAAAAGAAGAACTTTGAAATCGGTTATTTTTTATTTTGTCCTCTACATATTTATCAAAAAAAAAAAAAAAAATCATATCTTAAGCTTTTTACAAATAAACCATGTGCTAAAATTAAAAAAACATTTCAAAATTTTTGTAAAGAAGTTGACTTAGTCTTGATTTAATTTTATACGGCTTAGATTGAATATTAAGTTAATCCGATGACTTATAAGGGGCATGGCCGTCCCGTAAATTTTGGAGGCCCTGTGCCATAATGAAATTTAGGCCCTTTCATCAACATAAAAAATCTATTTTTATATATATATAAAAAAAAATAGAAGTTTCAAAAATATGAAATGCGCAAAACAACATAAAAATAATAATGTTTAACAAGTATGTTTATATGTATCATACTTATAGTATTAGAACACCTTAAAAAGTTTTTCCTATTCGTACATAAAAATAATTTTTTTATATAATAAAAGAATTACATAATTTCTGAGTTGCAAGACTCTTCTTATCGAAAAAATAAATTAGACTAATAGGAGAGTTCGATTTTGCCACGTAGGCAAAATCAAGCAACATGATTGGTTAATAAAAAGTCAAAATTGAATTGATTTTGGTCAAACTTTAATAAATTTGGTGGAGAAATTTGGTTAAGAAAAGTGTCAAATTTGTGAAAACAAAAATTTTTAAAAAGATGAAGTAATTAGTGGTTGAATTTTACAAAAATTATATAGAACTAAGTGTAAAATTACAAGTTTTCACATTTTTTTAATAACTTAAAAAAAATAACAAATAACCCTTTACAGTTTATACCTCTATATTTTATAAGATGAACTTTGTTTGAAATTACATAAATATTAGTATTATTTTCAGACTTTCATCTATTAAAATTACAAAATTTTGTAAATATACGAATTAGTTTTAATATACGTTAAATATTTTTTAAAACTAATATTCGTTTTAAACTTTCATCATCCATTAAAATATTTTTTTTACTATATACGTTTAATAAGGACCCATGTTATTTTATTTAAAAAGTTTAATTTATGCGTATACGGGCTTGAATATTAAATACGGCTAAACTATTGTTAACGACAATATGAATATCAAATGTAAGCACGGATTACTATGATATGAAAATAAATATACGCTATTTTACTTATAACAACGGCCAATGAAATTTTTATTTATAGTTTATATATGGATATCCAGAAAAACATTTCTGAATAACTTTACGGATCATATTTTATCTTCATCAAAAGGACTTCGCTCACTACGAAAGGTGTCCATGGATGACATACTGATATATCTCCTATTTGTGATGATTAGGTGCTACTAAACTCACACATTTTATACAATACGATATGAAAACATCAATCTCAACCTCAACATCCATGTCAGTTAAATAAAGTTAAAACTTCAACCAACAAGTTGTTTTACAAAATATTATTATAAAAGATATTAATACATATAAAAAATCCTGGACAAGGTATTACTTATGGGAGATGATTGGCATACTTCATTTTTTGATTGGGACACTCAAATTTACAGTCAGTTAAAGCAGTGTACATCTTCAGTACAACAGTTTAATGCATATGGAGGAGTGTCCCAATAATAAAATGGAGTGTGCAAATCATTTCCCGTAATACTTATATCACAATTTTCACAGGTAAATTCTTATATATATCTATATACTAAACTAAAATTTTAAAATACATTTGATTCATGTGTAAACCCCGTACGTGCATGGGACTTATAGCTGGTTTTTGTATTATGCACGGAACCAAATGGTCCATTTCTAAACTTTGTCTCAAACGAGGGATATGATTCATAAACTTTTTTTTACTAACTTGGAAATAACAATGAAATATTAGGCAAAAATGTAAAATCTAAACAACTTTAGTGGTGCAAAGTGGAAACTGTCCTAAGTTGTCATCTTCCTCAACTGTATAATAGTTTAACATCCATAACCCATTTCTTTTTATCATTTTCTTTGAAGTCGCTTAAAATCATTCGATGATAACTTAGGTTGGGTAAAAATCATTGGATCTTAAGTTTTAGAATACATTTTCATCACTTGTACTGAAAAACCCAAATTAAAACATCACTTCCGTATAAAATCTGAAAATTTGTAGGCCATGTGCGGTTGCTCACCCCGCACATGCTCAAATCCGGCCATGATAAGGGGTGCCATGTCACCATTCTTTTTCCCTGAATACCCAATATGTCGATGTTAGTTTGATATGGGCTTCAAGATTGTTATTTAATCCTCTAGTATTGACTTGTTTCAGAAAAGCTACAACTCATGTCGGCGCATTCATAATATATGGACCAAAATTGCCACCGTAGATATTGACAATAATACAATGCATGTTGGATATGAGTCGCTTAAACTTATGAATCCATCTTTAAAGGCTATAAAATCAAGATTTTCATCTATGTCTTCCTCGTTAGAGTCTTGACACTGCGCAACCAATAAAATATTTTATTATGTCCAAATGATTATATAATACAAATGGGTTGCATTGAAAATGTCAGGCCCTCAAACAATCGTAAATAGCTATAATTGTCAAAACACCTAAAAACCAATGTTAATCACCAATTCACAACTGAGAGCATCCTAAGGACACCAAATATCACGTTCAAAATGTAAACTCAGACACCCCCTAATACTCCTAATCCTGGCTAAACTTGGGTTATTTATTTGATACAAACATGGATTTTGGAGCGTGGAAAGAGAATTGTTGAGCCTAGTGTAGCTTAGTTAAAAACTCAAACTATGATACTAAGCTCCTCAAAAGAAATCATGAGTGGAATTAGCTGTGATTTCTAACCTCCACAGCGGGAATTTTACGCCAACTTTTAACTATAAACTTTAACGTTCTATCCAAACCGTGTAAATTTTAAAAAATTACGAATAACCATTATGTTATCCCACGTATAACGAAAACCACATTTAAACATTTTATATCATACTAGACTAATATTTGGTCAACTCAAAATCATTTAAATGGTTATTTTCATTCAAATTCATTATTTAAAAAAAAAATCACTTTCGTTTACGCTTTTTAACTTATATGCGTACAAACTAAATACCCGCGCCATCTTTACTAATACCATAAATACTGTTACACTTTCAAATTTACTATTTTTTCCCCTCCCAACTATGTATAAAAAATTAAAAATCAACTACTCGTTTAACTATACAAAATGGAAATTATTTGCACACTCAAGTTTTTTATTTGGACACTCCAACATATCCATTAAACAGTTGTACAATTTATACATTCTGTTTTAACTAGTTCTACCATAAATGTCCTAATAAAAAATTAGAATATGTCAATCACTTTCCTGTACAAAATGTCACCAAAATGACTTGCCATTTATTTTAAAAGGGATGTGTTAACCGGGCGGGCTCTATACCTAGCCCGGTCAAACTAGGCTGCAAAAATCTGACACTTTTGTCTTTTTTTTTTTTTTTTTTTTTTTTTTTTTTTTTTTTTTTTTTTTTTTGTCTAAAGTTATTTTTTGTCCATTTTCTTTTTTTTTTTTTTTTTTTTTTTTTTGTCTAAAGTTATTTTTTGTCCAAATATTTTTGTCCAATTGTCCAAGTGCTAACACAGCAGGTCAAGTGCAAAAACACAAGCAGGTTATTCGACACAAAGGCTCGGACTAACACGTAATCGTCATCGCCTTATTCGGTTTTTAAAAATATGTTAGGCTCGGATATGAAGGTTGCAAAGTGATAAAAATATCACTTTGCCATGCCATTCGGTTTTAAAAACCATTCGTCATCGCCTATTAGTAAACCATTTGTCCAAGTGCAGATACACAACCAAGTGCAGATACAAAACCATGGGTCCAACTGCAGATACACAACCAAGTGCACAACCAAGTGCAGATACAAAACCATGGGTCCAACTGCAAGTGCACAACCAAGTGCAGATACAAAACCATGGGTCCAACTGCAGATACACAACCAAGTGCACAACCAAGTGCAGATACAAAACCATGGGTCCAACTGCAGATACACAACCAAGTGTACAAGTGCAGATACACAGCAGGTCCAAGTGCACAAGTGCAGATACACAGCAGGTCCAAGTGCAAACAATTGCACAAGTGCTAACACAGCAGGTCCAACTGCAAACATAACAATATTTTTGTCCAAGTGCAAACACAAGCAGGTTATTCCACACAAAGGCTCAGATTAACAAGTAATCATCATCGCCTTATAGTCTCAAGCTCAAAAGGTAACAAGGTCACATAATCATCAACAGTAAGATTCTCAAAGTACCAAGGTCACAAGCTCACAGTAAGATTCTCAAGATTGCACATAATAAGATCCGACACAAGGTAACAAGGTCACAAGGTCAAAAGTGCCACAGTAAGATTCTCAAGATTGCACAAAATAAGATCCGACACAAGGTAACAAGGTCACAAGCTCAAAAGTGCCACAGTAAGAAGCCAAGTTTTTAGCAACTAAGCAGTAACAAGCAAAGTTTTTAGCAACTAAGCCAAGTTTTTAGCAACTAAGCCAATCATAGCCATCAACAACAAGCCAAGTTTTTAGCAACTAAGCCAAGTTTTAACAAGCTTTAAAACTACTACTGCTATTAGTTTTTAGCAACTAACCAATATTCAAGTTTTTAGCAACTATCACCATAAACATCACCATAAACCAACAGTCACCATAAACCAACAATGACCATAAAAATATAACAAGTTCTTACTTTAGATCTAAAAAAAATAGATAAAAAAAATACAGAGTTCTTACCAACGATAAACCAACAATCACCATAAACCAACCACCTTCAAACCAAGGGGTAGGTTATTCTCACGGGCCATATTTCTATTAACCGAACCCTCCCTAAACCAACAATCACCATAAACATCACCACCAAACCACCACAGGTTTAGATCTAAACAGATCTAAACCAACAATCACCATAAACATCACCACCAAACCACCACAGTTTTATATCTAAACAGATCTAAACCAACAATCACCATAAAATCACCATGAAACCACCACGGTTTTAGATCTAAACAGATCTAACCGCTAAAAAAGTAATAATACTCTTCAAAACCGCGTTCCACCCACAGTTTTATCCCATAAACATCACCATCAAACCACCACAAATCACCATCAACATCACGTTATCTCAGTTTTTAGATCTAAAAAGAGACGTGTGTTGTTAGTGATAGAGAGAGAGAGAGTGGATTGTTTGAGTGAGTGAGTGAGAGAGTGGATTGAGTGAGTGAGTGAGTGAGAGAGATAAAACCGTGGAACGGTTTAGTAAAACCGTGGGTGGAACCCGTGGTTTTGAAGAGTATTATTACTTTTTTTTTTTTTTTTTTTTTTTTTTTTTTTTTTTTTTTGTATAAAAGTTATCATTTGAAGAGTATATGTATACTTTTTACAAATAAAAAAAGTAGTATTTGTAATAAAAAAAAAAGTATACTTTTTACAAATAAATATTATTTGTAATAAAAAAAAAATATACTTTTTACAAATAAAAAAAATATCATTTGTAATAAATAAATAAAAAATGATACTTTTTACAAATAAAAAAAGTATCATTTGTAATAAAAAAAAAATATACTTTTTACAAATAAAAAAAGTATCATTTGTAATTAAAAAAAAAAGTATACTTTTTACAAAAAAAAGTACCATATGTAAGGGTATTATTACTTTTAAAAATTATACCTTTTTTTTTACAAATGACACATTTTAAAAAGTATCATATGTAAAAAAAAGTACCATATGATACTTTTAAAAAGTATCATATGTAAAAAAAATAATAAAATCAAAAAAAATGTATCATTTCTAAAAATAAAGTTGTATACTTTCGACAATATACTTTCAGGAATTCGGTTCTGAAGAGCAAGTAACGGAATGGGTGCAAAATATAGCTCGGGAGCTCGGTTTTGTCATTGTTAAAGACAAAACCAAAGCAGACAAGGGTTATTTGTACGAAATCAATTATAGGTGTTCAAAGGGTGGGAAGTATAAACCTGAAGGTACCGGAAAACGGAAGACCAGTACCTTTAAAACAAAGAATTGACAGATTATACCGTGAAACCACGTATTATACTTTCGACAATACAGGGTCGTAATCCGGATAACGTGTCTAGCGTTAGAACTATATATAACGCACGAAATAAGATCCGGATAGCCAGAGAAGGTGGTAGAACTCCAATTCAAGTCCTTTACGAGCATTTGATGGAATCAGGGTATACATGGTACCCGAGGGTAAATGAGCATACAAACGAGCTTGAGGAGCTATTTTTTGTGCACCCCACGTCGTATGCTATATGGTGTACATTCCCTGAAATCATGTTGATGGACTCCACATACAATACCACTATGTTTAAATTGCCGTTGTTGGAAATTGTTGGAGTAACTTCAACAAACAAAACATTTTCAATGGCATATAGCTTTTTAAACAATGAACAAGGGCATAAATTTCAATGGGTATTGCAACGTGTGAAGGATGTCATAGACGAACGATATTACCCACGTGTTATCGTCACTGACAGAGATTTAGCGTTGGTTGGCGCATGCGAAGCAGAATTTCCTGACGCTCACCATTTACTCTGTAGATGGCATATACAGCAAAATCTAGCTAAGTTTTGCAAAAATAAATTCAGTGACCAAAAAGAGTATGAGTCCGTTAAAAAACGATGGGATTGGATGGTTAAAGCTCCGACATTCGAATCGTTCAGGCAACATTATCAACGCCTACAACAGAAATTGGTCGACCATCCGGGTACTTAATTATTAATTATTAATTATTTTAATAAAAAAGCACCCGAATGACCTTTTATTAATTAATGGTTTTTTTGCAGATGTCGCTGAGTATCTGTATAACACGTGGCTGTGACAATACGCACCCAAGTTTGTCTCGTATATTACCGACCAATATCGCTCTTACGGCCAGTCAACAACATGCAGAGTTGAGGCTCACCACGCGTTGTTGAAATTATATTTGGACGGCACACAATCCAAATTAGACAGGTTGTTATGGTCAATTGATAAGATTCTCATTTCACAAGAAACTGGGATAAAAGAGAGTTTTAATAGAAGCATGAACGAGAGACTAAATCATTGTAATGTTGATATATTTGAAGAATTGTGGTATAAAGTTTCCAAACATGCTTTCACTCTCATGTACGGAGAACTCCAACTGTCGATCACACCAGACAAATGTAGCCATAAGTTGCTGTCAATTCACGGACTACCATGCTTTCACATCATGCAATACTATGTATATCATGGTAAGTATATTAAATTTATAACTATCAAGTTGTTTCCCCCACTATTAACAGTAATTTACATAAGTCGCTTTTACTGAATTCAGGACGCCCCATTCCACTGGATGAAATTCCTATTTTTTGGAGAACCATATATGTTCCGTGGCCTGTTATCAATAGGCCTCCGCCTGAAGATGGCTATTCCAGTGAAGCTGGTGATGATGATGATGATACTTCGTTTAACAATGGCGTGCAACAATTCAAGAATATTTTTAGCAAATCAACGTCGTTTGTCAAGAAAAATATGTTAACGAAGTTGAGAGAGATATTCCAACCTGAAGTTGTTGACACCCGTGAACCAGCTATTCAAAAAAATACCCGTGGTCGTCCGAGCGCAAAGGACAAAAAGGGCAAGGCTACACAAGACCCGGACTTGAATGAAGTCCCTGACTTGAATGAAGTCCCTGACTTGAATGAAGTCCTTGACTTTGATGAAGTACCAATCGTAGATCACCGAAGAAGTACGAATTCAAGATCTACAAAAGTGCCGAACATGCGGAAAGAACCTGCAAGACATAGCTCTTACACGGGTGATACTCTACGCCATAGATTTTATGCTGGAGATAGTGTGAGCAATGCGTTTATTAAGCATATTCCACCTATTTTCCGTCCACTCGTAATAAGCATACATAATGTTGAGGGTGATGGAAATTGTGGGTTTCGGTGCATTGCCCACTGTATTGTTCAAAACGAAAATAGGTGGGACGAAGTCAGAGGTATGTTATTGCAAGAGTTAGATTATCATAGGCAAAGATACATAGATATGTACCTCCAACAAGACTTTAACCGACTTTGGTATACAATAGACTGGTTCAATGGACCTGCACCTAACGATCGCTGGATGGTGATGCCACTCACGGGGCCGGTTATCGCTTCAAGCATTCACCGACCTGTTATATTTATATGCGATCAAGGTTGGAACACATGTTTTCTGCTTTTTACCAGGCCAAACTCATCACAAGGAACCGACCCCATTGTGATTGCCCGTGTGGGTGCTCACTACATTGTACTTACGCTCGACAGAGATTTTCAACTACCCTATATCAACCCACAATGGAGGCATTTCAGAGAGCCAGTTGCAGCCGAATGGGAAACTTTGTATCAAGATCGACTAATGGTTCACTGATTTATGTTGTAAATAATAGACACACCGACAAAACCATTGTAAATGATTACTGATTTATGTTGTAAATAATAGAGACATCGACAAAACCATTGTAAACATAGTGAATCATATGTTGTAAATGATTATTCAACATCGTTTAAATGTTAATTGTTTGAAACTTAAAAGTCTGCTTTTTTGTAGAGTGTTAGTTCTGCACCAGTTATTATTACTTTGTTTAAATTAGTAATAACATTATTGATTGCTGATGTAAATTATTATGCAAATTCTTTGGTCAGATGAGCCAAAGAAATCCTTTCTGGTGCCGATGTAATAGAGGATTTATTGTAGAACGGAAATCCTGGCAAGATGGTAGTCGTGGGCGACTGTTTTATGCATGTCCTCTTTCAGTGGTAAATAATCATACGTTTGCTTTTGTTTGTTAAAAATACATTTCTTATTATTTTCTTAACATGTAACAGCCAGGTACAAACGACTATGGGTGTCGATACTTCAAGTGGAAAGATGAATTTGAAGCAGAGCACTTTAGTCAAGCCTCTTCTTCAACGCATTGCTCAAAGTGCGTTGCTACAAAAAATGAGAACAAGTTGTTGAAGCAAAGAATAAAAGCGCTGGAAATGGAATTAGAAATGGCAAGGAATCCTGATGATCACGCTTGTCAGTCAAGTGCCCGGCTCCATGATCTTTTAAATGATTTGAATAATCTTCATATGTCGTAAATGTTGTTGTTTTTTAAATAATGTGTTAACGTTGTTGTTTAATTGAATAATAACATTTGTTGTCATAGTCGTTTAATGTGGTAATATTTAACGTGATATCATACAAAACATTATACATATACAAAACATTATTAAACACAAATATACCAAACATTATACATATACATTACATTATTATACATATACATATACTCCTTTCTATTAAAAAAAAAAAAAAAAAAAAAAAAAAAAAAAAAAAAAAACGCGACAAAAAACAAGTAAAAAACAAAAAAAAAAGTGAGCTATGTTTAGGGAGGGTTTGGTTAATGAAAATAAGGCCCGTGAGAATAACGTACCCCATTTTAAAATAACAATTTATCACAAAAGTCTTCTAGACATACAAATCTAACAAACTTTTCAATCAAATCAACTTCTCTTGACTTTCTTATACAAACCAACGCCCCACCCTTTTTGTTCCGTTCAAGACATAACCAGTATGTCATATCAACTTGCAAAATTTTCAAGATATAGCTAACATTTAACGAGAGACCTTTTCTCCTTTGCTTCTTTCCCCATCCATGCGCCACCTACATGTCTTCCAAATGGTCTCACCTTAATTGTGTCACATCTGTCATACTTGGTTCCTTTGATATTTTCAAAACCCTGTTAAGTGCGAGAACTATCAGAACTCCAATTTTACATTAGAAAATATGAATATTCATATAAAACATGTATGTTTTCTTACATACATCTTAATACACATACATGCGAAACATACATGTTCATATAAAAGCCTTTTAAGTGCAACATATCAATGCAAAATAGTTTTATATAAACATGTATGTTACGCAGGTATTTGTATTAAGGTGTATGTAATAAAACATATATGTTTTATGTGAACATGCATGTTTTCTAATGCAAAATTAAAATTCTCGCAGTTCTCGCACTTAATAACGTTCTGAAAATAAAGCCTTGATATATATATATATATATATATATATATATATATATATATATATATATATATACAAGTAGGGTACCCGCGCGTTGCAGCGGCTAGTACCCTAAAATAAATGTTAACAACATCAAAAGGAAAAAGTGATAGCTAAGAGTTGTAAACCTTTCGGGCTCGAGCCCGTTGGCCCGTGCTTGTTCGGGATCGAGCCCGTTTAGCCCGTGCCTATTCAGGCTCGAGCCCATTTGGCCGGTTGCCCATTCAGGCTTGAATATTTGTATAAAGTGCTTTATTATTTGTATTAGTGACATTTAATGTAGGAATTGTGTTTAAGTTGGTTGTACAATATGCTTGATAATTTGTATTTCTTATGTAAGGGGTGTTTTAATAGCTGCATTAATTGTATTTATTGATCAGTTTATTAATATTAGTAAATTAGTTTTAATTAGTTGTACTTTTAGCTTAAAAACTTGTAATGCCGAATTTTAAGTATTTTTATTTAAAGATTGTATTTAATGTTAGAAAATGTGTTTTAATATTTAGTTGTATTTTTAGCTTAAGAACTTATAATTGTATTTAATGTGTTTTAATTAATTGTACTTTTTGTTTAAAAACTTGCAATGCTTAATTTTAAATATTTCTTATTTTAGAATGCTTAAATGCTTTATAAGATAGTATGTTATATATATATATATATATATATATATATATATATATATATATATATATATATATATATATATATATATATATATATATATATATATATATTTGCGTTCATGTGGTGTACAAGCTTAAAATAGATAAAATAGGTACGCATGTGGACCGTTGGATCAAACTTAATAGATGAGATCAAAATAAATATTATGAGTTAATTAGATATTAAATATAAGGGTATTATAGTAATCTTTATTTTTTGATTATCAGATTTTATTTTTTCCATTGTAATCCATGTTAAATGCCACAATCCCTACTTATTGGTAATTCATACCTTATAATACATTAAGAAAATTTCTTCATTTTCAACATAACCACGTATAATTTAACAAGACGACATCTTCAACACAAAAACATCATATTCGAATTTAACTCAACATATATACTAAAGCACAATCCATTTTCATAAGTCATAAAGTCGTAACATGAAAAGTCAAAAGACTTGTGCACAATCCATTTAGACATAAAAGTAATAGCATATCCACATTCCATGTTTTTTACTAAAACACACCACAAATAAAAGGTTACTCGGTAAGCATACACGATCTTTTCCCGACAATAATCTGAAAATACAAATGCATTGAAAGATTGCAGTTTTAATGCTACTTATTAAATCCAAAATACAGAAAGACACATCAATTCTTCATCATGGTCAAGACACGTAACTTGATGGTTTCCAACGCAGCCTCGTGGAACTGCTTCCTTTCTTGCACTGGTAACATCCTAAATCCACGTGCTTTTTTCTCAAATGTACTCTTCACAAAGTTGCAATCTTCTAGTAGTATCTTCGTAACATACTTGATGCATAGTTCCCTAAGTTCACTTAGCTTTTTCTTACCTTCTTTGCTTAAGCAACAGAGGTCACCACACTCACCATCGCCTTTGTAGGTTTCCATGTGGCGCATTGTAAATACACCACAGTCAACAGAGTTGTTGGTTGTTCTACATCCCAATTGCAGTACCTTTCTTGGCGCAGCACCCATTGCTCCATAATGCGGAATATTCTTGTGCAATAGATAATCTTCAAACGCAGAGATCTAATATAAAAAAAAACAAACATAAATCATTTAATTTTAACACTATGTACCCGTAACATGATACATGCATCGAAGCTAATAAACAAACACTCTGTAGTATACTAATAACGTAGATGATTAAACATTATGTACCAGCAGTAGGAGATCAAAATCGAATCTTTCCTCCTCATTTTTATGTGATAACTGTTATCTGAAATCTGTGTTCCATACTTCTTACATCTTTTTTTTATCTGATAGCTGTGGTATCACACAAAATAAATTTCCAGGCGGGTTTCGTGAATGTACTCTATTCACATGTCTACCAATACTAGAACCCACTCTATTTTTTTCTTTTTTATTTTCTGATCCTACTTTACGTTTTTGTTGAAACCATTTTGTAGTAAAAAATTTTTCGAACTCACATGAACTTTAGGTATCTTTTTTTTTTCTTCTGAGAAACAAAGTCATCGTCCGTAGGATGTCCATCTTCATCTGCCCCATCCTTATCTGCTGCCACACCAAGTAAAACGATACAGTTAGATCACTATATACAAACACATACACACTTATCCGTTGCTGCATTCTATACAACTGGAATACAAAATCCAATTACCATTACAATATCCATTCCCACCATTATCACAACTTATTTTACCTTTTCCACCTTCCGGTTCTATTTTCCTTTTACCCGCTACACATTTGCCTGTTGATAGAATAAGTATTCATAATTATACAACTCAATCATAAATAAAATACGTCACACATAAATAATATCCCTAACATATAAATTACCTTTTCCATTTCCCTCTCTTTCATTCTCTATTTTTTTTCGTACCCGTATCCCTTTTAACCTCCATATTTTGCCCTATGCACTACATGAAACATAAATAACTGATGTAATTGATACACCAAACACTTTTCTATAAAAAGTTGTCACAAATAAGTTTACTAAAATTCACCCGTTACACATCAGTTACCTTTTCCATAGGCCGCTCTTCTATGTCCCAGCTTTTCCGTCCTCTTATCGGGACTCACCTCCATTTCTAGTTTAGCCACGCAATTCTCCACACCAGCATCTTGTTCTTTTTCTTTATCCAATACAATGTCATTATCCTCTTTTTCTCCTTCATGTTGCACGCCATTAACATTTTCGCTTGCTACACCAATAACATTATCTGATTGACCGCATAAACAAAATTTAAAAACGAAAAAAAAGCCACTATACAACATGAACCAGAAAAACTAATACACATAAGTAGGGATGAGCTCGGTATCAGATTGGTACCGAACCCGTACCGAATTGGTGGTACCTTTTTTTCCCGAGCATGAAAAGGGGGTACTTGTACCGTATCGAACCCGTACATTACATGCTAGTTAATTGGCACTATGTAAGAAAACTATGGATAATGTGTATTGAACTAAAGAAAACAAAAAGTATACTTAAGTTTCAGCCTAAACGAATTCAGCATTACATGGTAGTCAATTGAACTAAAGTACTAAACGAATACAGTAGCCAAAAGTGAGAAAAGTAGCAAACCATATTAAAGTCTATATTAAATCACAAGGGAAACGGTGCCGTTTTGGCATCCGTTTTCCCGCCCTTTTTTAGCCCGGTTCATGTAGCCCAGTTACACCAACTGCCTCCCCACTTTAGCCCACTTTGTCATAATATCGATCACACACACGCACACCACCTGATATTGATCTCAAAATCCTCAAAATCACACACACGCACACCACCAGGTACGGATCAATCGTAGGTTGAGGATGGAGCTGTAGATCGCATGTTCAGGTTAGTTATCGGTTTTAGGTTTTCGATTTTCATATACAGTTAACTTTTAATTTAGGGTTTTGTTGTAATAATTAGGGTTTTTTTATAATTAAGGGGTTTTTGCTAAATCGCATGTTCAGGTTAGTTATCAGTTTTAGGTTTTCGTTTTAGGTTTTCGTGATGATGGTTATGGTTTAGTTTTGGCTAATTTGTTAGTTGATTTGGTTTCGTTAATTTGGGGGTTTTTGGGATTTGTTTTGCAGGTTGGATGGGTGTTTGGACCAAAAAGATGGTTTTTAGAGATTATGAATGGTTAGTTTGGTGTGATTTTGATTGTTGCTTGGCTGTTTTTTCTTAATAAACTTCAATCTGTGTTGTTTTGGCAGGTGGCCAAGGGTTTGTCATTAGATTCCAAAGCTCAAAAATTAGCATTTCAACGGTGGATTGAAGCTGTAAGTTTTTCCGTTTTCTTTTATTACATTTTCATAATCAAATTCTCAAAATAAAATTTATTTTTTGGGATTTTTTAGGGAGTGACTGAATATATGCTTTTCGTTTTAGTTCTTCAACTTGCAATAGGCTACTTTAGTTTGTTTAGTATTGATATTAGTAAACTTTGTTATGAGTGATTTCAGATTGATCCGAGACATCATTATGGTCATAGGTTGCACATATATTATGAAGAGTGGTGTAAAGCTGATGCTGGACAACCATTTTTCTATACAAATGACGATGTTGTATAGTGTAATATTTTGAAAATGATGTATAGTGAAATGATTGTTTAACGTTTCAGTAATAGGAGTCGTAGTAACCGTGTGCAAAGTATGCTTTACGATTGCTTCTACCATCTATATTTCTGCCTGTGCTTCTCTTGAAAACCTGATACAGATAACTAATATGTTTCAGGAATGTTGCCGGTCATTGCTAAACGAGAGGAAGAAACCAGAATATTTTTTTAACCAGAAGTCGCGCAGCTTCTTATTGCACTCTACTAAACTTGACCTCACACAGCCAGGTATGTGGATATGATAATTGTTGTTGCACTTTGCTAAAGTTGGCCACTGCTGCTGCAGTTTATTGTTGCTCACGCACTTTGTCCTAACAGATATGAAAGAAAAGCAACAGTAGGAAGTATGCTCAAAGACATATTCAAGTGAGGAAGGTTGCGGTAAGGGGAAACTCCTAGACCCCAGGCTGCAAGTCTCACGGTGGTTCAGCTTGGTAACAATATTTAACTAGAATCCATTGATACTTTGTTTAGTTACGACTATGCGCTGAGTTTTGGACCGGGATTAAAAGTAGTATTCAACCTTAAGTAGGACTGACTCGGCCAGCAAAGACTTACCCACACTCCTGTAATTATAACCAATCATGTTTACAGCCCCGTGTCTTATGGCGGGTGTTTGTCGTTGCTGTGGTTGCAGCCTACAGTTGGTAACAACTTTGGCCCAGGTAATTGTCGATATCCAAAAACCATTTAGTTATCAATGTATAGTTACAAGCCAAATTTGTATTATGTAGCTTGCTTAGCCAGCTTATTAGCTTATTTGAGTTTCATAAAACCAATAAGCTCACTTTTAGAGGTTAGTCATGAGCTCAAGTTTAATTTTAACTTGGACATTATCTCATGTAATATTGTATTTAATTGGTAGTGATTTTTTGGACTAATCATATGCTTAAGAATTTGAGTTTATATCCTACATTGCTGTCATCTTTTTTAATACTGACCACTTTTCATTTAATTATGTATGGTGCATCAACTATTGGTTAAAAGACGCGAAAAATGACAGTGAACCGGTGTCTGTAGCAGCAGCAAATGTATAAGCAAGTTCACAATCAGTCAGGTCCTTAATACTTGCCAATAAAGAATCATCAAACTTTTGTTGTTTATTCTTAAATGTATCAAAAGAAATGAGCAACTAGATACTCCTAATACGATATCAGAAACACCTGTGTGAACCTCATTTGAAAATAATGAAGTGTCTTTTCATTGGGTTTCAGTGATTAAGATTTGCTTTTTGAAATTGCAAAAAATGAAAGATACGTACTACTATTAGTGGTGGAATTTGTAATTGCGTGAGTGTAGTGGATGTGTTTGCTTTGAAAAGCTTAAGAGTCGTTGACCACTATATCTACTTTAATTGTTTAGGTAAATATCGAGAACTATAAGAATACATGGGCTTTATGTAATAACCTTTCATATATAAAAAAGAAACGCGAATGCTAAAAATTGAATTTATCAGCCTACTGGCAACTTTTAATTATCTAGGTTTTCAAATGTGTTTGACATTCGTAGTATAGGCAATGTTTTGGATTGATGTGGTTCTTGCTTTTTATTGTTGGAGATCGTTGGCGAATCAGTTGGATGGTGATGAGCAAAAGCGTGAGAAGTTTCGGAAAATGGTTATGCAATATATCATGGTAATATTAGGATATAACATTTTTTTTCTTTATGCTTTAGTATGAGTTTATCAGAAGGTCTTGATCAAATCGTATGCTTACTAGGAATAGCTGATTCAGCAGGAACTTTAAACGTGACCTTACCGAAGAAAAATAGGCAGCGATCAAGACGAAACTACTGCTGTTTGTGTACATACTTCATGCTGTTACAAGATATGGCATCGATTACTAGATCAGGTAAAAAAGTACAATTTTTAGTACATGTTGGATGCGATTGACTTGAACTGTGAACAACTCATTTTTTCCTAGGCAAGGAATTAATTAGGTAAATATGATTATCAAAAACTATGCTAATTCTGCTGAAACAATATGGCCGGTTTCGCCATCTATCAGTTGCTTATGCTGATACTATCTGTACACATAAGATGAATCTAACCAACTGTATATGAAGGGTAACTCTCTATTTTTGACTTTTATGAATTTATCTTGAAGAGTACTTTTACAAGTGTTTTTAAAAGCGGAATACTTAGAGAAAACCCTTTATATAAATGTGGGATAGCAAAACCTTGCTCGATTATTTCAAAGGCTAATTGAATGTAAACCATTGTTTCACCTTAAATCTGTATTTAGGTGTTTTGATTTTACCTTTTCCTCGACACTGAAATTGCAGTTATTCATTATAGTGGTTCCAGACCTACACCCCACAACAAGGCGCATACCAGTCTCAGCCTAACGTCAGGTGCAATAGTGTTACAAAATTGCAGTTTCCCATACTTTTAATATATTTGTGCGTATAGCTATGTGATGGCTGCAATTTACGAATAACAGCCACTAACCTGCACCCGTACAATGCTCGCAAATGGAGGTTCAATGAGACGTGCGCAGGTCTGTACACATGCTAAGAGATTACAGTTCTAAAATTTTGTATCAACCTCAATTATTAGTTTGTTAACCATTTTATGTCATCATCATTGTAGGCCCACATGGTTTGTAGAACATGAATCCAACAGTGGATGACGGACCATCGGCCTCGCTACTACTGGTGCGCAAATGTTAGCAACGTTCCTTCCTATTCTTACGAATTTCATTTAGGTTGTCTAAGGCTCCTTATTTTAGCTAGCAAATTGGTAATTCAAATATGTGGTGGATCAGGATTTCTTGATGACTTTTTAGCCTACGTAGAACATCTAATCCAGCTGTTTGTCAATCAGTTTTAGATTAGTCCAAACCTAACTTGCATAGCAAAATGTAAAAATGTGTTTCAGGTATTCTCCTGGGAATTGGGGAATACACGATGTGGACCGGTCGTGTTGGATTTTGGTGCTAGAATCATAAGTCAAGTTAGAGTTGAGGGTGACATACAATATGGTGACCATACAGGAGGCAACGGTACTGCTACCAACCATGTGCACAAAATAACATCCACGCAAGAAGCATCTCTACCAATAGGTAAAATGTGTGTGGTAATTTTGATCAGATTCAGGTGGTACGATATATTGACTTTCATTTTATGCCAATACATTACTATGTGTACCTGAGTGCTGAATATGACTTTAAGACTACAGCCACTGACATAAACGCGTACGCTGCTCACAAATGGACATTCGACCAGAAGCGTGCAGGTCAGTTTACATATTAATTAATAGCTGGCGCATACTGATTTGCAGCTGTAGCATCTCACGAAAACATTTAAGATCAATTGGTCACAACAGAATCAACGTACTTTCAGATAAACCTTTTAATTAAAACATTTCTCTTTGTAATCCAAAATAAGAGGGGTTCTCATTTTTAGTCTAACGGTTTTGAGTGTATTTTCCACTGAACAGGGTCAAGAAGTGAGAATAGCAAAACATACTGAAGCAAAGAAACGGGTTAAGAAAGAAAAGCAAGATGTCTTATGGCAAAAGGTATTTCTTTTCCCTCTCGATTCATATTCGTGTGCTGGGGAATGCTTGGAGATAAAAAATTAAAAATACGTGAACACTTTTGTTTTTGTCCATTTGTAAGCCCTTAGAAGGGTAGCTTTGATCACATGCTTACACCACCAATTACTTATGCTTAACAACATTTGGAGCCATGGGATGCTGCTAAACATATGGAGTTGGCTAAACATATGGAGTCGGCTGCTGCTCTAGAAATGGAATTCCGCCCGAGGAATGAAGTTGCCGACTTTTACACAAGAGCTGGTGCACGAGGTTTGGGATTCCTTGCAGTAGCATGGCATGTGTAAAAATTTATTAGAAGCGATCGGAATTCTGGAGTGAACATCAAGACGATCACATGTATCTATTCTTCTAAAATCTTAAATCACTGCTTTATATTCACGTAGGCTATTTCATTTGATTTTCTATACTAAAGTAGATATATGTAGTTGTTATAAGCAGGGTTTAATGTTGATTGATTCATACTACCAATCCATATTTCATCCTTTTTATCCCTGAAAATCAATGTACAATATGCTTTTTCCAATGATACTATCTGATATCATTTCCTTATTGATATTGCATGCAAACCGAAAAAAACATTAGAAATATTACTCTTAAAACAATATGACTGTAATAAACATTCACCTAAACAAACACAGAAAACAACCGCCAAAAAAACGTTGGGCAAAACAAACAGGCACGCCGGCAACGCGGCGTCCGCTGCCAACCTCGTACAAATAAATTCAGTAGCCAAAAGTGTTAATGGGCATATTATGACTAATTCCCGTACTGTTTTTGAAAAGTGATAATGGGCATATACAAATGAATTCAGTAGCCAAAAGTGATAAGAAGAAAAGTAGCAAACCATATTTCGGTACGAAACGGGATTTCCCGCATAATTCCCGTACTGTTTTTGAAAGGTACCGTTTTTTTTTCACCTTATTTCGTAGTCCCATTACCATACCGTATACCATGATCGGCACCGTTTCGGTACGGTACCAGTACGGTTCCGGTCCAATTCCGGAGTTCGGGTCCAAATGTTCATCCCTACACATAAGTTATCAACTAATACACATCCATCGATTTCAACTAACACACATACTAAACTAGTACACATAAGTTTATTTCAACTAACACACCTACTAAACTAGTACAACACATATATGCCAACTGATGCACACGAATCATTAGCAACTAATACATATGAATGCAACTGATTCGCAGAGATAAAAAAACTACTACACACTCATCATTAGCAGATAATACACAAAATTAACTAGTATACATACTCCCTTCACATCTAATTTCAAAACAGCTAAAAATTGATAATACACATAATCACCTTATAGATTATAATTAGCTAATACACATTTATATCTAAGTAGCAAAAAACCTATATTCATCGGGAAAAAAATAATTATACCAAAAAAAAAAAAAATAATAATAATGAAAAGAAAAAACAATGTATCAATTACCATTCCTTATATCTTCTTCATTACCGTTGTCGATCACTTGTGAATCAAAAATCATCATACTTGTTGTTTTTTATTGTAAATGCACCTTTTCTATTATGATTGAACGAAGATATGGTGATTTTTGAAAAAATGTAGAACAAAGATATGGTGATTTTTGATTGATTCCTCTATTTTGGGGATTATGATTTGTGGGCTACCTAATTTTTCTTGTAACAGACACCTACCTTAATGACTATCAACACAAGTTACTATATTTGATACTCCGTAGTATAATAAAATTGGTATACAAATGCCCTTTGTGTTTCATCTATTTACAATAGTGCCATCCATCTGTTTAATATTTAATCTAATCCATGATGTTCAATCCGACGGTCCACATGTGTACATATTTTATCTATTTTAAGCTTGTACACTACAATAACGCCCCCTATATATATATATATATAGGGGGCCATTTATGTGAGAAATCTAATTTTTGTGAGAACACGAGAACTAATCCTAGCCACTCATTTTATCCTTCTTTATCTTTGATCTAATGGCTAATATTATTCAACTAACTTTGAAATTTTTCAAAAAAAATTCAAAAAAAAATCGAAAATTTTCCAAAAAAATTTCGAAAAATTTTCGAAAATTTTTTGAAAAATTTTGGAACTTCTTTTGGAAAATTAAAAAAAAAAAATTCCAAAAGTTTTCGATTTTTTTTTTGAAAAATTTAAAAAATTTCGAAAATTTTATGAAAAATTTTCACAAAATTTCGAAAATTTTTTTGAAAAATTTTCAAAAATTTTTGAAAAATTAAAAAAAAAAATTCCTAAAGATTTTCGGAAAAAAAATTTTGAAAATCTTTTTCACATGTGACAAAAAAATTCACATGTGACTAAAAAATTTTTGAAAAAAAGTTTTTGAAATTTTTTTTTTCACATGTGACGAAAGAAGAAGTTTTTCACATGTGACGGAAAAATATTTTTTTTCACATGTGACTAAAACTAATTTCACTTGCAACGTAATTTTTTCACATGTGACGAAAAAAAAAATTCACATGTGACTTAAAATTTTGTGAAAATTAGAAATTTTTTTTCTTCACATGTGACGAAAAAAAATTTTCACATGTGACGAAATTTTTTTTTCACACGTGACAAAAAAGTTTTCGTGAAAATTTCCAATTTTTTTTTTTCACATGTGACGAAAATTTTTTTTTTGGAATAAAAATATCGGAATTTTTTATTTTCGAAAATAAAAATTTTTCGAAAAAAAATTTTCAAAAAAAAATTTTCGAAAAAAAATTTTTCGAAAAAATTTTTTTTGGAAAAAAAAAATTTTCAAAAAATTTTTTTTTCGAATTTTTTTTTTCAGAAAAAATTCTTTTTCGAAAAATAAAATTTCGAAAATTTTTTTTCGAAAAAAAATTTTTTCGAAAAATTTCGAAAAAAAAAATTTTCGTAAAAATTTTTTCTAAAAATTTCTAAAAAAATTTTCCGAAAAATTTTTTTCCAAAATTTTTTTGAAATTTTTCAAATTTTTTTTAGAAATTTTCAAAAAGTTGATTAACTAATATTAGCTATTAGATTAAAATTAGGCTTCTCATTTAAGCGTTTCACTATATATATATATATATATATATATATATATATATATATATATATATATATATATATATATATATAAGTAACACTTCGTTTTCTTTTCTTTTTTTTCCTCCTCATTTCGTAAACTAAAAACACACAAACACATTCTGTTTGTCTCTTTTGGTTCTAATAGCAGTAGCAAGAAAAGAGCTAGGGAAGAGAAGTTGGGTTCTTGATTTAAAATATGGCTTATTAAGTGCTTATTATACCTTGTATAATACTTACATCTTTTGATTTAATATAAGAAGGAACCAACAAGCTTGTCCTTTTTCGTTTTATCTAAAGCCCACGACCAAACACACATTCTTGCATTTTTTTTATACAATCCTAGCTCACCTAGAGTCTTAAAATATTGTCTACACCATGCCTTGTGTCTTTATAAAAGAAAAGGGTGCAAGTATACTTCCATTTTGCAAACACAAAACACACAATTCACTTCTTTCCCCTCTAGTATGCACGGCAACAGCAACACACACCAAACCAATCTTTTTGTCTTTTATAATATTTAAATGTAAACACACTACCTGTTACACCTTAGTCCATGGCTCTATGAATCATGCATCTCTTTTCTACCATATAGCCACCTTCTCCTTTGGACCTTTAGGTTCTTGTTTTGACTAACTAACCAAACCATTCTACATACCATTCTCCCATGCATCTCTTTTCTACCATATAAGCCACCCTCTCCTTTGGACCTTTAGGTTCTTGTGTTGACTAACTAACCAAACCATTCTACATACCATTCTCCTTTTGGTTTCTTACTAAAGTACTAGACAAGCATGCCTTCCATTTTCCCCAAACTTACACAACATCAGACATGTACTTTCTTTTCTTCCTTTTCTCCACGACACAAGCTAACATCCCACACTTTACATGCCAATTTTAAAATGAACTAGTCCAATAGTATATAATATAATATTACTAAACACCATACCTACCTGGTTCATA
The DNA here is from genome assembly GCA_030686995.1 of Artemisia argyi. Classification (NCBI taxonomy): domain Eukaryota; kingdom Viridiplantae; phylum Streptophyta; class Magnoliopsida; order Asterales; family Asteraceae; genus Artemisia; species Artemisia argyi. Next base: position 159,596,580 of record CM060683.1, read on the forward strand.
ACAGGAAGACTTATTTTAACTTCATTTTCACTTCACCACAAAACACATACAATCCTCTTTATCCCTCCTTGGGTCTCGATAGCAGAAAACAAACAGGAAAGGAGTACAAAATCTTTGGTTACTAAATAATAACTATTTGAAAACACATTGGGTCTAAGAGTTGGGAAGCTAAGGGTTACAAGTTAGAACTTGGGCTTTTAGGTTTGTTTTGCAAGGTTTTCTTGATCATTTCTTCATTTCCATTGTAAGCATCTCCAAACCTATTTCATATATATATTTTCTACTTATCTATCATACATACTTGAACTTGTATCACCAATATATATGCTCGCGGCTTCAAAAACGTGATTTTCAAACCCAAAATGTATGTAACCTGTTAATGGTCCTATTCTTTTTCGGCACCTAAAAATATAACATTTCTAAAACTCTCGAAACTACACTGAAATATAATGATATTATCATAACGTGTTCAAAATCTAGGACTTTCGTAGGTATAATATGGTTAAAAACTATGTTTTTTGAATATATGTACTCATATAGTTAATTCATCACTTAAAATTTTGTTTATTGCTAAAACACTCGATACCACACTTTATTATGATGATAAAATAGTAACATACGTGAAATATAGGTCGAACGGAAGAGAACCCGTAATTTTAATAAAGTCGGAAAAACCATGATTTTATTTGAAGACTTAGCAAAGTGACCCTCTTTGAGCCATTTTACGGGCACCCTAGACTTATTATATCGGACAGTGGTAGCTATGAAAAATATAGAGGACACGGCCCTCTAAACGTGACAACTTGAATCGACTAAAACCAAGGTCTAACGAATATGTTATTATCCTATAAAGATTGGGTAAAATCTAAACAAGTGCAGAAAAACTAGAAATTTTATTAAGTCTGAAAGACTGAAACTGTCTTTGTGAGGGACCATATTCAAAACTGGAAAATTTGACAAAATTAGTCTTTTGTAGTCCTCGCAGAGTAGTTTTCAAAAAGTTTGGACCCACGTCAAATAGATTTATAATGAGGAATTTAAAGACCTTAGAAAACAGCCCTGACCCATGTTACAAACCAATGTTTTAAAACCCGGGTTCACTCGGCCGGTTCAACCGGGAACCAGCTCGGAGACCGGGCTGAATAGGACCGGGTTTTTGCTTATTTAAGAACCGGATTGAACTGCCGGTTTTTTATTGACCCGGGTTGGCTCATGTTTGATAAACCCGACCGGGTTATGACTTTTTATCAAAAAAATTAATAAATGATTTTTTTTCATTAACTTTTCTAAGTTGAATAGAAAAGTTGAATTGATTATGACTAACGTTTGTTAAAATTTTATAAAATAATAAATCATAGTTATACATGATCTTAGAGTCACCAATTAATATAGTTTTACTATAGATCATTATAATTTAGAATCACTTGTTGAAAATTTTTTCTATATTATAATAGATATAGATTTAAAAAGCAAAACTTATCGGTATAGTCTCAATCTTCTTCATTGGTTTAATCGAATGTATGAATAAAAGCGGATAAATTATGAGATCATGCAATACTAATTATTAAATTTAGAAAAAAATATACATATGTGTATGTAGAACCGGTTCGACCTGA